>JAOBAM010000021.1:21157288-21167990 GCA_025212355.1 Notarius kessleri
TGTAATAACTGCACAAAAAGGTTGCAAATGTCAAAATAAATAGTTGTACTTGGTTTTACTTAATTCACTGTTTCTACCGTCTGTCTTACATACTAGAGTGATACATTAATTGCCTTTTATCTCTTAATGTAGCTCAGTCAACTTGAAGAGCTTAGGTTAAACTTCAGTTTAAAGGAAGCTGTGCATACTTAGAAATATAACGCAACCAGCTGCAAAGCATTTGTCAGTTTTCTTGACTTAAGTTACCATGCAGTTGTGCTAACTTGCTTTTCGAAGTTGGGTTGATAGTTCACCCAACTCCTTGTTTCAATTTAAGCTTAATTACATGTATTATTTGCTTGCGTTACATTTTTAAGTTGACCTAACTTTTTTTTTTACAGTGTAGGGAGGAGTTTACAACAGCTGGTCTTCTTCCTGTGCATTTAAGAGTTGAAGAGCTTAAATTGAACCATATGTTTAATGGTTACGCCCTCAGATATTTATGTTCTAATGTGACCATGATTCACACGCAGCACAGTCATAACACTAGGGCCAGCATCTGTTCCTGCATGGCGCCTAGAGCAAATAATGCAGTTAAAAAATCTTTATTTTACACTGGTATCATGGCATGGAATAGTTTACCTACAGTTACTAAACTTTTAACATCCAGAGGGATCTTTAAAAGACAGGTAAAGCAGATATTATGGAGTAAGGTGGGCATTCACTGTTAAATTGAATAGACTTTCAGCAGTTTGTGTTTTTATTTATTTATTTAGATTTTTGTTTTATGTGATGTTTTTCTCTCCTAATTATTTAATGCATGTCTTTTAAAGTCTGAGTCTGTCTGTCTCTTGTCTATATGTTTCTGTGTAACACCAAGGACCATGCTGGAAATAAGTATTTTGCTTTTGCATGTTATCCTTTGGATTACTGTTTAAATGTGTTAATCCAGAAATAAATCAAATCAAATCAAAATCTGTTCTGCCTTTGTGTCATCTGAGGTTGTTTGTTTATAGAAGTTCATGAGGACAACACAATTGATATTTAGACCCTGAGAAATAAAAACATGGAATTGAAAGAGGGTGTACTTTATTTTTCCCATGACTCTATGTATAGAAGATCTAATGTGATGTGGTACCTGCTTTCTGTGTCCCATTTTTGTTATAAGATTAAGCACACCCTTTGTATGATTATGAACAGTTATTATTAGCAATTTGTCTAGTTTACTGACTTTATTTTAAGGAATAATGTATTATGCTACTTACCGACTCTGACAGAGGCAGAGCATGAGATGGAACCTGATTTGTTGGTCAAGGTTATGGTATATTCCCCTTCATCACTTGCCTCAGCCTTTGAAATTTCCAAGATGCACCTTTTACCAACGTTTTTCACAACATGCTTGCCCTGCACACAAGCCAATTTTTGGCCATCCTTTTTCCATGATTTTGTTACATTTTCTGTGCTTGCATCACAGGAAAGAACAACATTTTGTCCTTTTGAAACTTGTCTGTTAGCCAGAACTGTGTCAAATTCTGTTAGACAGACCAGAAAAAGAAATTACAAAGATACACTGAATGGTTAATTTCATATGTTCACGTTTATATGCATGATCATCTCATGCTGTTCATATGATATCATGAATTTCCAGGTCATGTACATATCAAGCCAATTTCCCAGTCTTCAAACAAAAGGATGCTTAATCTAATCTTTTAACAATTTTTTTTCCTTTCATATATTATTAAACTGCTTAAAATTACAGTAAAACATACATCTGGATCAGCTAATATATTTGAAATTTAGAAAGTGTGAAATAATGTGTGTCATTTCAGCACCAAAATCAGTGCTGTACTATGCTTTCCAAGACAGCATCATGGCCTGCTGACATTGGCCATCATTGACAGCAATGTCCATGTCCCACGCTTACTGACATGTTCACAGCCAAGAGCCAGGTATAGTGAGAGAGAGAGAGAGAGAGAGAGAGAGAGAGGGAGAGAAAGAGAGAGAGAGAGAGTATGAGTGAGTAAGTATAGTTATAGTGTCGCATTCATTCCAATGGACAATCTTTTTGGCAATGTAGGATCATGAAGCCTCTCAGTAGTTCAGGGAAGTTAGCAGCAAATACTAGCAGTGCAGCAGAGCTACAGCAGAACAAATAATTTGTGACGCTCTTTTAAAAGGTAAGACTTTTCATGAATTGTATTGTATATCATCAGCATATCTGAATCAAATTAGTATGTGCATTAAAACATGTTAGTGGATTATCCCACTCTAAATGAGTAGACTTAGATAAGGTTAACAGATTAGGCTAATAAAGATTTTAGCCTTTTCTAATGACATTAGATTACATTTTTACATTTCTTCTTCTTTCAGCTGCTCCTGTTAAGGGTCGCCACAGCAGATCATCATGATCCACATATTTAATTTGGCATAGGTTTTTACACCAGATGTGCTTCCTGACACAACACTCCCCAATCTATCCAGGCTTGGGACTGGCACCAAGTCTGTAGTGGCTTGTACAACCCAAGTGGCTGGGTATTTTTAGCTAATCTGCATGTTTTGAACTGTAGGGGAAACTGAAGTAAGAACATGCAAACTCCACACAGAAAGGTCCCCGTCAGCTGTGAGGTTCAAACCCAGAACCTTCTTGCTGTGAGGCAACAGTGCTAACCACTGCACCACCATGCCACCTAATTTTGATTCTTGCAACATATTTCAAAAAAAGTTGGGAACCGAAACCCCTCAAAGGGTTAAGATGTCATTGATCAGGCACTGGAGGATGCTTGGTGCCGAAGAAAGGCCATAAGGCATTACCAGGTCCTCAAAATGACCTGTGGTGGTGCTAAAGGCTGTCTTACATTCATCCCCTTCTCAAATTCTGACCAAGTTATAGGTGCTGTGGGGTCGAGAGCTTCACAGGTGAAGCTTGACAGGTTTAGAACGAGTAGGTCATGTATTTAGATAAATATCTTCGCGAGTTTATCATACAGGCATGATAAACATATTGACAGAAACGTTATACTTTAAAAGATTCTGGTGGAACTTAGTTGTTCCAAGGTGGAGGGCACTAGTGGAAGCAGGTAGGGGTACTTCACAGTGATTTAGTTCAGACCCCAATAGAAAAAGAATTCCTCCCTTCTTTTTGACAAAGAAGAAGCCTGCTGAAGCTGGTGAGGTGGATGGTCTGATGTACCCTTGGTAGGGCTTCTTGCACATATTCCTCCACAGCTGATTGTTCAGTTAGGGACAATTCCCTAACATGGAATGATTTCAGTCAGCAGGGCCTTTGCAACTGCATCTGCATCTTGTTTGGAGGTTGGAAACCCACTTAGACAATATATCAATCACTAGACAATACTTTTTTCTTACTGAGTGAGATCTCAATGAAGTCCACCTTCAAATGCTCAAATGGCATGTCTGGTGTTGGGTGCACAGCTATAGGCATACTCTGACCTTTCCCTATATTGTGTACAGCACAGATGGGATACTTTTCACAAAATTTTTGGGAAAAACCTGAAAACCCCTTTGTAAACTAATACTTAGTCATATTGTACTCATCATTCGCCTTTTTGATACATGGTCCCACCCATGTATTAACTTAGCAAACATGGGGAAATAACAACTAGAGAGGTAGGGCATTCCCTCGTGACCTGGCCTAGTAACAGGACCATACCACACCCCATTATGTTTTACACAACTGATCTTTTCCCAGCATGCTCTCCCTTGTGATGTAGCTGGTGACTGAATCTGCTCCAGTGTAGCAAACCTGAAAAGAGGATTCTGAGACACAGTTAGGGTTAACACAAGGGCAAAATGGGGAAACCTTGGAAGCAGTCGTGTTTCCTGCGGAGACAAGATTTGTAAAGTTAGTTAGTTGGTTAGTTAGTTAGTAGGGCATCACATTTACAAATGGCAACCTGCTTGGGGAGTAAAATGGCACCTAACAGTTCTGTAATAAGTATATAATATACTATAAGCTTACCTGTGGATGTTAGAAATCCATGATGTTTCCACAACATACCCAAATCATGCGCTATTCCAAAAGCATACCTAAGGTCTGTATATATAATCACTGTCTTACATTCTGTGAATTTGCAGGCCTCTGTGAGCGCACTAGTTCAGCAGCCAAACTAAGGTGACTTGGAAGCAACCCTGAAACAAGGGTTTCATGGGCAGAGACCACTGTGAAACCCAACAAGGTTCTTATCAGAGTCTGGGTTTCTTCGAAGCAGAGCCATCCAAGAAAAGCACTAAATCTGGGTTTTGCAAAGGAACCTCGCTGAGATCAGAGTGAGGCAAGCAAACCTGGGAAATGGTAGATATGCAACAGTGAGGCTCATAGTCATCCTCAGTGGGTAACAGTGTCACGGGGATTAAGATAGAACAGAGTTTCACTGTGATATTGGACTGTGGCAGCAGGGGCATGGTCGAGCTTCGGCTGTAAATGGTGAGGAGGCAGGTTGAACGAGCAGGTAACATGTGATGAGGTGCACCTGTGTCAAATTACTGGCTGTCTATTAACCTGTGTCTCTGTGTGTCTTTCAGATAGTCAGGAATGAGACAGAGAGAGCTGTGACACCCTGTCAAGTGTGTGATTTGTAACTGGTCACTAAAAAGTGTGCTACAATAAAAGAACTCACCTGTTCTGAAGCCTGCTTTCCATTCCTCTGTTTACCAAACTCTGAGAACTGTTACACTGGTGCCAAAACCTAGGACTGAGGAACGAATGCAGCCATGGGATCCGAACCAGTCCTAGAACTCCTCCAAACACTCGCCGATGACCTCCAGTGCCAGCAGCACGCCCTCGTCGCACTGTCCGTTGACCTGGGCTGGTGCTTCCAGGCTCTGCTTGAAGCCCAGGCAGAGGATCGGCAGGTGATCCGGAGCTGGGTCCAATCTGCGGGTGCTCCAGCTGGTGTTCCTGCAGCCAGTGTGCCTGTCCAACTGGTGAAAATGGGGCCGCAGGACAACCCCGATGCCTTCATCAAGCTGTTCGAGTGTATTGTGAATAGCTTCTGGCCAACCTCACAGTGGGCAGTTCGCCTACTGCCACTCCTGTCAGGGGAAGCCCAGCTCATGGCTCAACAGCTCCTGGCCACCAACATGCTGGATTACCCCCACCTGAAGTGAGCCATCTTACAGTGGTTTGGACGCGGCCAGAAGAGCAGCGCTAGCGATTCTGCATGCTGGCTTACGGCAAAGTGGGCCAGCCGTTCACGTTCACCCAACAGCTCCAGGATGCCTGCCAACAGTAGCTTCTGGCTGGCAAGTGCAATGTCAAAGCCATCACCAAGCGAGTGACAATGGAACAGTTCTTTGCTCAGCTGCTGAGCAGGACATCAGCGTGGGTCCAGTGTCACTGAACAATGTCACTGGAGGAAGTGGTCCAACTGGCTGAGGATCATCTGATGGCGTATCCAGAAGCAGGCTCTGTTATAACTTCCTCTCTCAATCACTTGCGCTTTCTCCTTCTCCCTCTCCTCGCCCCTCCCCTCTCCCAGCCCCATGGAAATGGGGGCCAACTCCCCTGAAACCCACTCCCTGCACCCATGTCTATCCTTGTGTTTCCACTCTCCCTTCTCCTTCTGTGTCTGTACTGCCATTACCCCCTTCTCTCTCTCTCCATAGGTGAACTCATCCATGCCCACCAGAATCGCAAGTGAGCCCAGGCAGGTCTGTAGACTACAGAGGGAAGGCAGAGAATCAGCACTTCCACAAGGAGGCAGGGCTACTGACTCGCATCCACGATGCACCTCAGGCTTTCCCTGATCAAGCAGGGACATCCAGGATGGCTGTGAGTATTCAAGGGAGTACACATCAGGCTTTGATGGATTCAGATTGTAATCAGACCTCCATACATCAAAGCCTGACTCAATGCAGGGTACTGGGAAATGCACGTTTGGTGAGGGTTGAGTGTGTGCAAGGTGATATACACAAATATCCGCTAATGCCCATCACTATTCATTTCCAGGGAGAAAAGCAAAACGTAGAGGCAGCAGTTAGTCCGAGCCTCGCCCATCTGCTGATCTTGGGAACTGATTGGCTGGGGTTTAAAATATTAATGAAACAGATAGTAGTGGGTGGGTCCTGCAGTAGCATGTCATGGGGGAATCCCGCCGCAACATTGGCTGGGGAGGTGGTCTCAGGCACGTCTGCGTCAGCTCTGCATCATGATGACACAGAGAGTGAGGATAGCTCTCCTCTTTCTCTGGGGAATCCCTTAAGGGACTTCCCATTGGAGCAGGCGCGTGATGAGTCTCTGAGACGCACCTTTGACCAAGTGAAAGTAATTGATGGTCAAATCCTCCAGCCTAACATTGTGCCTTCCTTCCCTTACTTTTCAATTATTAAGGATAGGTTGCATAGAGTGACACAGGACAATCAAACAAAAGAAAAGATAACACAGTTGTTGGTCCCAACAAGCCATAGGGAACTTTTATTCCATGTGGCTCATCATAATCCTATGGCTGGGACATTTGGAGCAGGATAAAACACTGAATTGTCTCACAGCCCATTTCTTTTGGCCAGGGATTTGCACCAATGTCCGCAGGTGGTGTGCGGTATGCCATGAATCCAGCTGGTGAATCCAGCGGCCACACCAAAAGCGCCATTGCACCCCCTCCCATTGATCAAGATCCCCTTCAAAAGAATTGGCATGGATCTCATCGGGCCATTAGATCAATCTGCATGCAGGTATCGCTTTGTATTAGTCATTGTGGATTATGCAACGCAATACCCAGAAGCAGTGCCTCTCTGCAATATCTCAGGATGCAGTGTTGTGGAGGCACTCTTCCGCATTATCTCCCAAGTCGGGATTCTGAAAGAAAGCTTGACTGATCATGCACACTGAGCGAATTGTACCAATTATTGGGGATTAAACCAATTTGCACTAGTATTTATCATCTGCAAATGGATGGGCTGGTCGAACAATTTAACCAAACACTTAAGAACATGATTTGTAAGTTCATTTACAGGGATACTAACAATTGGGACACGTGGTTCGACCCTCTGTTGTTTATAGTGCATGAGGTCCCACAAGCCTCCACCGGGTTTTCCCCTTTTGAATTGCTGTATGGGCTCAATCCCCATGGTGTCTTAGACATCATGAAAGAAAATTGGAAGGAGGGGCCTTCTCAAAGTAAAAATGAAATTCAGTACACACTTGACCTGAGAGCAAAACTCCATGCACTGAGTCACATTAACCCAGGATAATTTGCTACAGGCCCAAGAATGTCAAGCTCGCCTGTACAACAGAGGGGCACAGCTAAGGGAATTTACACTGGGAGATAAAATCCTCATTTTACTGCCCACCTCAAGTTCCAAATTGCTCACCAAGTGGCAAGGGCCCTTTGAGGTCACACAGCAAATTGGGGAGGTCGACTATGAGGTGAAATGGCCAGATAGGGGCGACACATGTCAAATTTACCACCTCAATCTCCTGAAACTATGGAGAGAGGTGGTTCCTGTGGCTCTACTGATGGTAGTTCCAGAGAGGGCAGAGCTGAGACTGGAAGTAAGTCCAAAAAGTGTGGCCCAATTCACCTTGGTCCCCCGTGAAGACCACCTCTCACCGTCCCAGAAAGCACACGTAATTAGGTTACAGGAGGAATTCTCCGATGTGTTCTTGCCCCTCCCTCATTGCACTGACCTCATAGAACACCACATTGAGACTCCCCCAGGGGTGGTGGTGCGCAGCCACCCATATTGGCTCCCCAAACACAAGAAAAATGTGGTTCGGGATGAACTTCAGGCTATGCATAAGATGGGAGTAATTGAGGAGTTGCACAGTGACTGGAGCAGCCCAGTGGTCTTGGTTCCCAAGACCGATGGGTTGGTCCAGTTCTGTGTAGACTATAGAAAAGTCAACGCGGTGTCTAAATTTAATGCATATCCGATGCCCTGCATTGATGAACTGCTCAATCAGTTAGGCGCAGCTCACTTTTACTCAACACTGGATTTGACAAAGAGATATTGGCAGATACCCTTGACTCCATTTGGCTCCATCCCAAGAGAAAATGGCCTTTTACACCAATTTGTCACCCTTCCTTTCGGGTTGTTTGAGGCTCCAGCAATGTTTCAGTGTCCCATGGACAGAATTTTCCATCCCCACAATGCATATGTGGCGGCCTATTTAGATGATATAATCATTCATAGTAATGATTGGGAGCAGCACCTACAACATCTAAGCCTGCTTCCTGTTCCTCTGTTTCCCAAACTTTGAGAACTGTTACACTCACATACCCATGTGTATGCACTCCATCCAAAAACAGTGTCTGGGTATGTGAGTGGAAGACCTGTAATCCAGTCTTTAACTATTGTTTTGTGCTTAGTTTGTCCAAATGATTGGCACTGTGATTCAGTTTTGCCCGGTCGGGTCCCTTGTCTTTCTCTTTTACCTTCTCCAAAAATACAATACTGACACAAAACTGGTAACTGCAAATCCATGTTTCAGTGCCTGGATTCCAGTTGTTTCTGTGAATGGCAGCAATTAATTTGCTTCTCTTTTCCTTAGTTTTTGTTAGTCTGTAAAAAGATAGCTCAGAGGCTAACGTATGTAACTGACAGAGACTTCCATGTATGGTGACATCACAAGCATTCTTATTCTCCTCTCATGTTGGACTGCATGCAGACTGCACACTACAGTGACTTGCTATCGCCTGTTGAGATACAAAGTAGTATTATGAGATGGACGGATTGTCCTGTCTCAGGGCTAGCTGGTTAGCATGCTAACTTCAGTAAAATATCTCTACAACATGATACATAGACATCTTTTCCATAACATCAAAACTGTTATTTATTTAAATTCTACTCATAATTTTAGATAATTTTTTAATGTTTTAAGCTAAGCTAATATAATACATTCTCTAACTTTTTGTTGCACGCTTTGAAAGGTTACAGTTTTTCTGGAAGATCTGATCATAAAATAAATTTTAAAGTAATGTTTATAAATGTCTTTATCTACAGTATATTCGTTATACATCAAATTTGAATTAAATAGTAACATTTTGTTAAGCGGCGGCACAGGGGTGTAGTGGTTCGCACTGTCGCCTCACAGCAAGAAGGTCCTGGGTTCAAGCCCAGCAGCCAATGAGGGCCTTTCTGTGTGGAGTTTGCATGTTCTCCCCGTGTCCGTGTGGGTTTCCTCCAGTTTCCCCCACAGTCCAAAGACCTGCAGGTTAGGTTAACATGGGGCGGCTTTGGGCTGAAGTGCCCTTGAGCAAGGTACCTAACCATCAACCGCTCCCTGGGCGCTGTAGCACAGCTGCCCACTGCTCTGGGTATGTGTTTGTGCTCATTGCTCACTTGTGTGTGTTCACTTCTTCAGATGGGTTAAATACAGAGGATGAATTTCACTGTGCTTGAGTGTGCATGTGACAAAGGCTGCTGCTTCTTTAAAAAAAAAAAGTGGAATATTGCCATTTATTCCTCATAACTTGAGAAACAAGAACATTAAAAAGTTGACAAATGTATCTGGTTGCATTTCTTCCTTTATTCGTGTTCAAATCATACTGACTGAAATGGAGAGTAATTATTTTATGAATTATTTCTTGTTGTATTTACTGATATAAATAGTTGATTAATAAATCACGAATAGAATCAGTATCAGGCTTTCACAGTTAGTTTTACACACAGTGTGAGAGAGACAAACACAGAGAGAAACAGTGTGAGAAAGAGACAGTGTGTGTGTGAGACAGACAGAGAAACAGTGTGAGAAAGAGACAGTGTGTGTGTGAGACAGACAGAGAAACAGTGTGAGAAAGACAGTGCGAGAGAGAGATTTCAGGAGGTTTAACACCACATTACAGCAGTGCTTTAATAAACTACATTTATCTTCACTCAAACTTTAATTCAGAGAAAAGCCACAGGCATCTCAGCTGCAGTCTGTAAGGTCTGGAATCAAATCACATTTTATATTTGGAATAAAATATGATTTTGACTTTAAAAATGAATGCAAGTTACAGAGCTCTCATTTTCCAAGCTGTACTTGGACCAGAGATTTAAATAAGAGGTTAATAAAGAGGAATATCATTTATATAAATACACAGAACAATAAAATAATTGTGTATATACACTGCAATAAATAAACACTGAATCTAAACTATGATGCAAACTTGTAAATTAAAATCATGAATTCTACAGTGATCAAATTAAAGTGCTGTTATGAAATCATACAGAATATTGCACAGGCTTCTGAAAGATTTTTTTTGTTGTTAAATCATGGACAGATGTTGAAGACGAGCGTCAGGACGAACACCAGCAGACTGCAGACGCGGCAGAAAGGACAGACTTCAGCTGTGACTCCGAAAGACCGACCTGTGGACACAGACATGGAAAAATCTCAGTGTTTATCGACATTAACGTTTGAGGAAACGATGCATTGGTGTTAGAAGACTGACAAACACAGCACAGACCTCTGAAATCCACGGGTTTGTCCTCGAGCGGGTTGAGCACCATGGACAGAGCGGTCAGCTGGACAGGGCTGAGTGCTGAACGCTGCGCCGCCGTCACTGCTACGGCCTGCTCGTACGAGAACATGCTGATCTGCGCCTGATTAAACACCACCTGCACGTGAGGACAACACGGTTTACTGAACACTGTGTTTATCGTATTTATGTGCACTGTTAGGACAGAAAAATGCCCATCTAATCTGTGAACTCGAGTGTCGCCCCCCAAAGGATCTGGACTTTACACTGTGTTCCAAATTATTATGCACAGCAGAGTTTTC
>JAOBAM010000021.1:21510258-21524186 GCA_025212355.1 Notarius kessleri
GGAGGAAGTACAGATGCTGTTGGGCTTTTTTGGCCAGTGATGCGGTGTTGTTGCTCCAGGACAGGTCTTCAGAGATGTACACACCCAGAAAGTTGATATGTGTGTGTACAACTCAGTGTGTGCTTTATTTGGACAAATCCAGAAATCACTGTCCTAGTTTGTGGTGTCTGTCAACACAAAGGCAGGCAGAGTATCAAGGGGTAATCCATAATAGTACACTGTGCAGCGAGGCAGGAGTCAAAACAAAGAGGAACTAGAAACACAGGAACACTGAGAAACTAAGGTTGGCCTTAATGACATAAAGCATGATAAGTCTATGTAAGACATGATGGTATAAATGGACAAACTAATCAGGGACTAATACTTGTGCAAAGTAGGTGAACACAACAGAGAGCAGACCAGTGACATGACCGGGATGGAGATAGGACAAAAACCAAAACAAACCCACAATACAAAACATAAACAAAAGCAAATCGCAATTGTCACTCTGGGAACAGCAACACAAAGGAGAAATCTGTGATATCTCGCCTGATCAACCCCGATTCTAAAAAAGTTGGGACGCTGTGTAAAACAAATAAAAACAGAATGTAATGATTTGCAAATCCTTTTTGACCTATATACAATTCAAAGACAAAATATTTACTATTCTTTATTGTTTTTTGGACATATACACTCATTCTGAATTTGATGCCTGCAACACATTCCAAAAAAATTGGGACAGGGTCATGTTTATGACTGTTACATCACTTTTACTTTTAACAACACTCAATAAGCATTTGGGAAGTGAGGACACTTAATCGTTGACATCTTGAACATGAAATTCTTTCCCATTCTTGCTTGAGATATGTCTTCATTTGCTTAACAATCCAGGGGTCTCTATTGCCATATTTTGCACTTCATAATGCACCACGCATTTTCAATGGGAGACAGGCTTCGACTACAGGCAGTCCAGTTTAGCCTCTGCACTCTTTTACTATGAAGCTACACTGTTGTACCACCTGCAGAATGCGGCTTGGAATTATCTTGCTGGAATAAGCAGGAATGTTCGTGATGTCATTAGAGAAGTCGTCTGGATGGCAACATCTGTTACTTCAAAATCTGTATGTACCTTTCAGCCTTAATGTTGTTTTCACAGATGTGCCAATTACCCATGGAATGGCCATTAACACAACCCCATACCATCACTTATACTGGATTTTGAACTTTGTGCTGATAACAATCTGTATGGTCCTTTTCCTCTTTAGCCCAGAGGACACAACATCCATGATTTCCATAAACAATTCGAAATGTGCACTTGTCAGACCACAGCACACTTTTCTACTTTACATCAGTTCATCCTAGATGAGCTTGCACCCAGAGGATTTGGCAGTGTTTCAGGATGTTGATATATGGCTTTCACTTTGCATGATGGATGCAGCAATGAATGTTTACCGACAATGGTTTTCTGAAGCGTTCCCCAGCCCAAGCAGTAATGTCCTTGGTCCAATCATGTTGGTCTTTAATGCAGTGCTGCCTGAGGGATCAAAATTCATGGGCTTTCAATGTTGGTTTTCAGCCTTGCCCCTTGTGTACAGAGATTTCTCCAGATTTTCTGAATCTTTTGATGATATTATGGATTATCAATGCAATACCTTGCAATTGCATGTTGAGAAATTTTCTTCAACTGTTTGACTGTTTGCCCACGCAGTTTTTCCCAAACTGGTGACCCTCGCCTCATCCTTGCTTGTGAATGACTGAGCCTTTCTAATTACCAATTAACCTGTTTACCTGTAAAATGTTCCGAATAGGTGTTTTTTGTGGATTCCACAACTTTGCCAGTTTTTGTTGCTCCTGTCCCAAATTTTTTTGAATATGCTGCAGGCATCAAATTCAAAATGAGTGTATATTTACAACAAAACCCCAAACCAAACCAAAAAAACCCCAATAAAGTTTATCAGTTTGAACATTAAATATTTTGACTTTGAATTGTATTCAATTGACTATAGGTTGAAAAGTATTTTGAAATCATTGCATTCTGTTTTTACTTATATTTTACGCAGCATCCCAAATTTTTTGGAATTGGGGTTGTGTGCATTTGGGGTAATGGGGAAAAATGTGGAAATAATTTTTTTGCCAAGCTATTATTTTAGGCATACACCATCCTTTAAACCTACACTAATCTGAGGCTGATATATTTTTACACTTTATTTTCAATCCACATGGTTGAAAAGTGAAATAAATCCAAATTCACCAGGATTTTTACTTTCATGGAACAACACACTGTAATTAGTACCAGATTAGGAAGTACAGTAGAGTTAAAACACAACTATGATGAAAGTAAAATGTATTGCTTATTTTCTAATCAATAATAATTGGACTTTTTTATTATGGCTTTATCATCAGACATAAGCTTACTGTTTTTGTGTTTTTTGATAGATTTCATCTTGAGCTTTGCAGAATTCATGTTCTTTTTCTGCTAATGCATTTCTCGCCCACATCAAGTAGTTTTATGTTTGTGTTTATGTGGGCTTGTGTTTAGAAGCATGCAGGAGGAGGCGTTACCATTTGGCTTTATCGGCCATAGCTCCAGCTTGGTGTCTGTACTTAGCATCAGTGTCTGCCTGATTCTGCTGCTCTGATACATGTTAGGATTACTATGATTCAGAGGAGAAGAAGGCTTCTCTTATGCAACTCTGTTATGAGCCATAAACCAGTTTTCTCCTTCCTTCATTGCGATCCAGTTGACATTATTTGCACAAAATAAGCCTAATCAGAGTCCTCCCTCTGCTTCATGCTGAGAGACAGCTACACTGATGTTAATTGCATGATGGTGCTTACAGGAGCTCCTTATCCAGGCAAAACAAAATCAAACATTTTTCAGAATGTGTGTGTGTGTGATTGATATAAGTAGTAATATTATCAATGTCTCCTAATGCAATGTAATTTATTATGTTAATTTTTTTTTACATTTTGTGAGCTTGTTACAAACACCTCACTTTTCAGTAAGTCCAGAAAAGCAAACTATGCATGTTTTTTTTTTTTTTTTTGTAAATCTCTTACAGTGCAACACTTGGACACTGACAACAGCTTGTCACAGTTTAACAACCATTAGATTGACATCCATAACTGACAATCCTATAAAGGCCGAAGCTGTTGTGGTGAACATGCTTGTGGACATAAAACACAAGTGAGAGAATGTCAACACTAATTGCAATACAGTGTAGCTGAGAATGAGCTGTGGCTACAGTAAATTATGCCACTATTGTTGTCTATTAATTATTGGCCGTTTGTTAACAAGGCAATTTGTGGTGGAGAAATTATGGTTATAAATGATGGCCATTATCATTATAGCACCACCATTACTGCCACAGAAGCATGGCCACTGCTGCCCTTGTAACAATAACTTTTCAAGGCAACTCTTGTAGGACTTGATGTGCTGTGAGCAACGCTCCAGTTATTGTGTGTAATCCATCACAGTCTCCCTTTGTGACAACAGGGTGTTTAGGGCAATAAAAGGTGATAGTGATTCTTACATTTAGATGTGTAAAATCTACCGCCATAAAAAGAAACAAAAAACGGCATACTCAGGAGTGAGGTATTTATTTACAGAGATTTTCTTAAGGACATCTCAAACCCCATACAAAATGTATACATACTGTATTTATTTGCACTTGACCTTCACTTCTCTAGTAGATGCACATGGTGTAAGATATCCAGGAACCAGTAAAGCCAGAAAAGTTCAGGCATATATTTACAGGTACATACAATATGGATTCTGATTTATGCATTTAAACATTTCATATTCAGAAAACACTTTATCCTGGTCAGGGTGGCAGTGGATCCTGGGAACACTGAATGGGACACCCTGAGTAGGATGTCCATCTATTACAATGCACAGTGCACATTCACACACTCATGAATATTCACATACTGATTCACTCCTAAGGACATGTTTTTTTTTAATTATTATTATTTTTTTATTTTTGTGTTTTTCTGGGGGGGTGTTGAGGAAACCAGAGACCCAGGGGACCAGCACAGTCACGCAGGGAGAAAATGTGAAACTCCACTCAGACATTAACCCAAGCTCAGTGTTGAACCTGGTGGCGTGAGGTGGTAATGCAATTTTTAATAATATGCAGTTGTTAATAATGTACAATTATTCAGTCATTCAACGTTAACTGATGAACAGGCCTATGCATGTTGGTTGCTAAAGAAGTGTGTGTTGTCTACACATCACTAAGAGACTGGTGGAAGTGGCCCTAAGCCAGCACAATTACACAAGACTTTCTTGATTAATTGACTAGTCATTTAGACAACTGACTGAACAGTCAATTCTGAAAGCAGGTACTTTTGCACCCCTCTATCAAAAAGATATCAGTGTTATCCTTTTGCTGTCTGTTTCTCTTTTTTCTCATGCTGTTCTCCACTTCTCAGCCACTGCACACTGCAGAGCCCACTACACATAACTCTCTTTCACTACTGCTCCTGTCTCCCCATGCTCATTCCTGTCCGCTTGGATACACTTCACTGACCTTTGTAATGACTACGCTGCTGTCTGGACAAAAAACTTGTGTGTGTGTATGTGTGTGTGTGTGTGTTCCCATGGACTCAGCTGGAAACACATTGCCAGCTCCTGTAGCAATGCACAACAATTAGATAACAGCAGACAATCCTCTGTGGAGGACAGACTCACACTTAGTCTTCATGGAGGAAGTGTCATTTAATTTATGAAAATGAACTATACCAGTCCACATTACATGCGCATTGTTCCCAGATTGTGCACACACATCTAGCCAACATTGACACGCACAAATTATGTCTCAACATCATGTTATGCAGATTGTTTGCTAATTCGAAAGATGTTAATTCTTGTTCTTAATATTCCTCTTTTAACTTTAGACAAGTTGGAATATTTTTTCAGTCACTTGTTGTATTCAGTGGTGTGTTACTGACTAAATAACACGCCCCCACCAAAATTAGTTATGTCAGTAAATTACGGGAGAAAAGTTGCATGAAGGGAACTTGGCCTGAATATCTTCTCATTACCTGGGGAGAGAGTAGCGTTTAAATAAATCACCACCAAGAGGGGGTGCTGTCAGGTTTAAGTTTCTTATCGTACTCTGTGGTGACTGGAAGGAACGCATGATCCTAAAACAGCAGAAGTACAATTAAGGTCCAATTATGTATGCATTTTCAATATCACATACAATATGTTCACTTTCCCCAATAAAATACTGTAACACTCTTGTGGTTCAGGGGAAATGAGGAACTGGGAGACAGGCTTGTGACAACTCAAGGTGTGTTTTATTTTAGCATGGTTTTGCTTTTTGGTGATTTTATTTCACTCTATGCATTCTAAGCACACACGCATGCACGCACACACACACACACACACACACACACACACACACACACACAGCGCTGGGGTGCTTAGCTCTTTCTCTGTCTACTGGTTTCTCTCTGCAAACACACACAAAGGAAACACAAATAAACTGATGGGAATCTGACACTCATCACATTACCTGGCTCCTCCACAGCTGACACTCAACTACGTCCCCGCTGCCACATGCCTCCACCACCCAGCTCAGGCTGGGGAACTGTCTGGCCTGCAGCTGACTCCCTCCCCTGGTGGGAGAGGTAATTCGCCCACCAGCTGCAACCCCGGCCTGTAGACCACCTGGAACTTAAATTGCTGAAGCACCAAAGAGTGGTCATCATTGACATCCTTTATGTGGTGGAGCCATTGGACCGGGGCATGATTGGAAAACAGAATGAACGGTGTGTCCCAGCAGGTAGTATCAGAGAGTGAAGACTAGCCACTTGATGGCCAGACTCTTCTTCTCTATCTTGCTGTACTTCATCTCTTGCACCAAAAGTGCGGCTGATGTACAGCATGGGCTTCTCTTCCCCCTCCACCACCTGGGACAAATTGGCCCCCAGCCCTCCATCCAATGCATACGTCTGTAGAACAAAAGGGAGAGAAAAGTCAGGTGAATGCAACAGTCAGCCTGCACACAAAACTGCTTTTACCTGAGTGAAAGCCCATTTGCATGGCTTCATCCAGTGGACCAAGTCTGGCACCCACTTTTTAGTGAGGTCAGTCAGCAGGCTGGTGATATCCAAAAATTAGGTACAAATGTAATGTAATAGCCAACCAGCCCCAGTGAAGAATGGTTAAGAGGGTTTTCTTAGAGCTTCATTATTTTAGACCTGGTATAATTCTCTGCCTGATGGAAAGAGTGTTTCTGAACCAACAATTTGTGTTAAAACCAGAGTCCTAAAAACAGGCATTTACAAGCTCAGGTCACAGATAAGGGGTAAAGCCTATAGCATACAACAGACAGGATGGTATGTGTTGTAAAAGATGGTATGTCTCTTTCTCTGTGTGTGTGTGTATGGTTGATGCTTGAAAGGTAACATCCTTATCTTTGTTACAATTTTGGGGTGAAGCCTGAAAGTATGAAGAGAGTGTGAGCACTGAACAAGCGTTCATAGGGGCAGCACCTGGGTATGAACCTGAAGTTTCAGTAAAAGCTTCTTCTCTCCTTCAAGTTTGTGCCTGCTTGCATCTTTATTCAAGGGGAAAACAGAAAATGTACTTAACAGTCCAACACCCAAGAACTGGATCACCCTCATTTTTGTCTTAGGTCTCAGGCAGGCCGCAGTTGCTGCTGTCTTATCAATTTGGGGATGCACCTGTCCATGACCCAAGTGGAAGTCCCGATACCACACTTCCACCTGCGCAATTGCACACTTCTTTGGGTTTGCTCTGAGTCCTGCTAATCGCATCGCAAGTATTTTAGGACAGCCGTCAGATGTTGTAAATGTCGCTGCCAATCATTACTGTGAATGATTGTCATCTAAATAGGCAGCGACCTCAAAGGGTCCTTAGTGGTGTGGGGAGACAAAGGGGAAGTATAAGAGAGAGAGGGAGAAGAGACATGGTTGCCTGCTCCCAGAAATGCTGCCAGATGGCCTTCCGCCAGCCGGACTCTCTTCCAGTGAAGCCGGATGGTGGTATTGTACCCACGGCACCACTCTTTGGGGCAGCTAAAAGATTAACTGTTCCAGTGCACTCATTCAGTGATGTAATCAGTGTCACACTCTTCTGCCAGAAGCCACCCTCGGCAGGTGTCTTGGAGCTGTTGGGCAAAGGCGAATGGGTAGTCGAGCTCACTCAGTGCCAGCACGCGGAAGCACTGGCAATGATGCTCCAGGGTACAACCGACACATTGCAAAATAGAAGCCTGTAGAACAGGCTTCAGGTCTGGATACTCCAGCTGGTTGGCAGCTGGGAGCTGTTGGGGTGTGAGCTGGGCTTCCCCTGACAGGAGCGGCAATAGGTGAACCACCTACTGCAGCACTCTCAAGCAGACACACAAAAGGGTCATCCTGTGAACCCTTCGTGCAGAATATGGATGCAGCATCCGTGGGAGTTGCTGCTGGGGTACCTGCTGCCTGGAGCAGGCTCTGGACCACCTGACGGTCCTCTGCCTGGGCCTTGAGCAGAGGGCCTGATGTTGGGCTTGGTGGATGCTGGCAAGGGTCTGGAAGATCTCGGCAATGGGCGTGGACGGAGCTTTCTTCTCAAATCCTGGGTTTCACCACCAGAGCAACACTCTTCTGTTTCAGGGGGAATGAGGAATTGGGAGACAGTCTTGTTACCAGTTTCTCTCTGCAAACACACACAAAGGACACACAAATAACCTGCTGGCACTGCAACACAGGTGAGAATCATCATGTGTTCCCTGCTGGTTCTACCCTGCTTCTTCTCTGTTCACAGCTGATTCTTGACCACACCCCTGCAGCCACAAATACACATGAAGGATATAAATAGTTCTGGGTGTTTTGGGTGATAAAGTACAGTTTATCTTCTTAGCACCTAATTTATCTTGAAAGTGTACAAGAAAATCAGTGACGATAGCACAAACATTGTTCTGATTTAATGCAAACAATTTTAATCTCAACATGACACCAGTATATATTTGTTGTGCAACAAAAGCATATCTGTTCTGTAGCTAGAGGCAGAGCTGTAGGTGACCTGGGGTGGCCATGACCACCCAAAATATTATTGGCCACCTCAGAACTGAGAGGCAGATGATCAGTTTAAATTTTGAGGAAGATGACAAAATTTTCAAAACAGTATTTTGAATGATCATATGATTCCCAGCAGCATTCTAAAGAGCTCTTGTTTGACTTTGTTCCATCCACTCCAGAGACTACCATGGACTGGGTGTGCAGTGACAGCCAAGGTTTGTAGCTCTTCAACTGGAAAGCATAAAAATAGTTTTACATTATAAAAGTAAGTCAACAGGGTGTTTATGTGCTAATTAGTTAGCAACACAGCTGGAACCTGAAATTCATCCTTTATATATTTCCATATCATGTCTCTTGTCTTGGCAAGCATCTTTTTCTTGAAGCATCTTTTTGTTGCCAGATCCATTGTTCATAAAACGGATGAACTGGAGCTACAGATAGCAGCAAACAAGTCCATCAGGGACTGCTCTGTTATGTTAATAATAGAGACCTGGCTTCACCCAATGATACCCGATGCTTTGGTGCAGCTAGCAGGCCACATAATCCACTGCCTGGACCAAAGCAAAGACTTCAGTAAGAGCAAAGGAGGAGTACTGTGTATCTACATGCATAATGACTGGTATACAAAAGCCAAATCACCGACAGGCACTGTTCCTCTGACTTAGAGGCTCTGTCAGTTGTGTGCCAACCCTTTTATTTGCTGAAAGAGCTGACAGTAGTAATTATTGCAGCTGTGACCATTCCACCAGAGGCTAACACTTGCACGGCCCTAGCCTTAGGTGTCAGTGATACCTGCCAGTAGCCCTTCATCAGGTCCAATGTGGAAACAAATTGAGCTCTCCCCAGCCTTTTGATGAGGTCATCCTTTCATGGCAGGGGATAGCTGTCATAGTTGGAGAGGGTGTTCAACTTCCTGAAAGAATTGCAGAGCCACAGACTTCCATTGAGCTTGGACAGTACAAGGATTAAACTGGACCAGGGACTGGTGGATTCCTCAATGACCCTTTCCTGAAGCATCTATGTCACCTCCTCAATAGCCTGGCAGCATGCCTCCAGTACCTGGTAGGGCTGTTGCTTGAAGATAGTGTGAGGAGGGGGCTTTATATCATGTTGGATGAGGTGAGGCCGCCCAGGCATTGCTGAGAACATGTCCCCAAACTGGCCCTCCAACTCCTGAAGATCTTGTCGCTGGGTGGGAATTGGATCCTCCTCTACTCGATCGACCTGGATCCACTCAACCAACCTGGACGGAGAGACAGGAGCTGCTGTGAGAGCACAATGTGGCACAACCCAACATTTCAACAAACACATGATATAATTGTGTTGATGTATGCTTATCAGTTTGCTGCAGGCCCTATTTGACTGGGCTGACTCTTTCTATGACAATGCAGGGGCCTTTCCATTGTGCTAGTCATTTGCAGCTAGTACTGGGGAGGAGCAGCAGCACAGGGTTGCCAGGATTGAACTCCCTAGGCTGAGCGGGGCAGTTGTATGTGTAATATTGCTCAGCCTGGGCAACTTGTAGATGTTCTCTGATAATAGGCATGACTTTGTCAATCTGGGCCTGCATGTCTCGGACATACTTGATGATGGGCAATGGCAGCTCCTCCCAGGCCTCTCTGGTAATGTTGAACAGGTTCCTAGGCCTTCTGCTGAACAGGAGCTCGAAGGGGGTGAACCTGGTGGATGCCTGAGGAGGCTCCTGAATGGTGAAGAGGACATAGGGCAAGAGTTGTTTCCAGTCTCGCCCGTCTTCTTCCACCACCAGCTGAAGCATCCTCTTCAGGATCTAGTTGAAGCTCTTCACCAGGCCATCTGTTTGTAGGTGACAGACTGATGTCCACAGGCTTTTAATCTGCAGCAGCTGGTACATGTCAGCCATCAACTTGGAAATGAAGGCTGTGCCCTGGTCGATGAGTATATCCTTTGGGGTTCACACTCTGGTGAAGAGGAGGATCAGTTCTCATGCAGTGTTCTTCAGTGTGGCTTTATGGAGGGGAATGGCCTCAGGGTACCTTGTTGCATAGTCCACCAGTACTAACATGTATTTGTGCCGCTGGGCAGACTTGGGTAGTGGCCCTACCAGGTCCATGCCCACCTGTTCAAATGGGACATTGATTATGGGCATTGGGATGAGGGAGGCTGGTGCTGGCTTGTATGGGGACATTCTCTGACATTGGGGGTACTGCTGAACAAAGTTGGTTACTTCCACCACCATGCCAAGCCAGTGGAATCAGTCCTGCAGCTTCTCCAAAGTGCTGCAGGCCCCCAGGTGGGTGTAGGCTAGATGCATGATGGTGTTGACCTTGGACTGGGGATGATGATGAGGTCAAAGGTTTTGCCATGTCTTTTGCAGCAGTAGTACAGCAGACCTTTTTCTACCATAAAATAGGAAGCTGGAGGATCTAGCACCTGGCCCCAACAGTGCTTGAGACGGTCATTGGCCTTCTCATCCCTCCCAAAGATTCCCTGTATTTTGTTTCCACAGGTTGCCAAAGGCTTACCTTCCACCTCAGTGTTGGCAGTGCTGTCTTTATCTTGGGCCAGGAGGGTGGGGTGGCTGAAGGGCGGTGGTCATTGGCTGTGCTGTCATTGTCCCAATCTCCTGCTTCCTTTTTCGCTGCTGCAGGAGCAGGTTGGAGAAGCCTGGCAACTCTCTCCATCAGGAGTGGCACCAGGAGGTCAGGAACTAGTCCCACTAGCAACTGCCACTCGCCCCAGTGACTACTGATCTGAACCTTGGCAGTAGGGATCTCTCTAATGTCACTATACACAGGTCACTGACAGGCTGCTGCAGGGCTCAATGGCCTGAGGGAGGGTAGTGGTCCAGACCAGGGTGATGGTGCTCTTTAAGGCCAGCAGCGCCATCACTGGGCTCCCATTGTGCCTCATAGTGGTCATATGGGAGCTCACAGTAGACTGACTGTGGATGGCACATCCAGTTAGCCAGGGTTTGCTGGTTTGGGAAGGGGCTCTTCGGTGGACTCAGTGGGCATAGACTCAACAACGGGCAAGGACTGGGTTGTGCTTGTGTCTGGGGCTGGCTGAGTTGGGGTGGTGAGGGTGGGTCGCTGGGGTCACTCCTGCCAGTTGACCCTCTCAGGGTACTTTATCCCTCTTCTCCCCATCTCGTGGGTGTTCAGAGTGCACTCAAGGGTGACAACCAAGTCCCTCAGAGTTTTAGCTGCTCTCATCCTACCTAGAAGGGCCATCAGAAACTGATCCATGGCGATTCTTGCCAGGACCTCCATGGAGGTGTGGAGGTCTGGTTGGAGCTACTGATGGAGTGATGTAGAGCAAGGCATCCATCTGTCTCAAGGTTCTTGGTTAATGTGGTAGAACCAGCACTGGAAATATGAGGCAGCTTGCTGGGAGGAGAGGCTGCACTGGGCCAGAATCTCCTGATGAAGGGTGGGGTAATCGGCTGTCTCATCAACCAGGAGTGCATGGTATGCTCTCTGGGCATTTCTGGTGATGAGGGGAGTGATGGTATGGGCCCAGTCTGACACAGGTCAGCCTTTCCTTCTATCCAAACACTCAAAAGTGCCCTTGATTTTGTTGTCCCTGGTGAACTTGCTGAGGAGGCGCTGAGCATCCCTTGCTGGGTTGGGGAGAGGTTGTTCTTGAAAAGATAATGTTAAGACAGGAGATTTTATGAGAGACAGAGAGATTGCTCGTTTGTATGCAGGAGCGGCACCCCTTTATACTTCCTTGGCAGCTCGTGAAGGGTAGATAATTAGCACACTCCAGCCAATCAGAGTCAGTGAAGCCCGCCAGCCATGTGTGTGCTGTCAGTCTACAACATTGGTGGTGCTGAAGTGCAGAGTGTGGCAAGGAGGATACCACTGTCCATTCAGCACCACTGGAGCAGTACAGTGAAGAGTGCTTGCCTGTTTGGAGGCTTGTACCACCAGTCCGTCGCCACATGTAGGATTTATAATTGTTCTGTTTTGTATATTGTAGGCTATGCAGCAATTTTGGGAAAAAAGTGTAACCAGGCTTGAAGAAAATGTAAAATGAAAATAAAAATGTAGAAATACAGTACAAAAAATACTATTATTTAAAACAAACAAACAAACACACACACACACACTATAAACATGAAAATTGGTTCTGACTTACATACTGAAATGAGCATATGGTAAAGCATGCAATGCATCAAACTATAGTATTTGAATATGAAGATTATCTGACATTAGCATTTTGCTTATGGCCATCCCATGTCCCACCCTGGCCACCCCAATCAAAATGTTCTGGATCTGCCACTGTCTGTGGCCCTGTTGTCATGTGACAAATGGAAAAAAAATGTACACATTGTTGTTTTATTCATGTAAGAAAAGGTGCAGTGTGTAAGCAATGAAACACAACAGGGTATATGGTTATAGTAAAATAATAAGTAATGGAGTGGTGTAATGCAGCCAACACAAAGCAAACTTGATGTTACTCCAACCCCATTACCATTACCCTGAACAGCTTTTCTATTTTTCTTGTTCTTTTTCTCTCTAGTGAAGGTAAGTGGTGGAAAACCTGAAAGGAACAGCTTTACTTCTGACAGAAGCAAAGCACTGACACTCGAGACCCCTTCCAGAAATATTAAACATATCCTTATGGAAACCATCACAGTATCAGCAATTATACAGTTTTCTTCATTAAAAATAACACATTTTTATATCCATTAATTATCAGCCTGAGATTATGTGGAGTGTCCATAATTCAAGTCCTGGTGAATTAACGGTTGTGATAGAAATGATAATATGTTAATATGCAGTACTGCAGTAAAGTAATAAAGTAATCTTATTTTCCACCTGTGATTTTCCTTGTAGCCTGAAATACTGCCAGTGTTGTGCAGTTAGTGGAAATTAATCAGTTGATCAGGAAAATAATTCTCTAAGCCTTTTATTGACTGTGTTTTCCCTTAAAACTTTCTAATTTGAATAGACCTACTACTTCATTTTAATTTGCTGAATGTTTAGCATGGGGTGGTAGGGTACACTGCCTGAAGCTCAAAGACACATTTGGAGCATGGGAAATTATTAATATGGCTGTTTATATGTTGCCATGAACTTGACAGCCACACAGCCATCTTCCATGTTGTAATCAGTATCAGAAAGACTTTAATAATCCCGAGGGGAAATTGACTACATCTGTAGTTGCTCACACTCAAGCAGAGAAAAGAAATTACAAAACTGAACAGATACAGTATGTACAACATATGACGTATGTAAAAATATATATAAAGTATTATATGTAAAAATATATATAAAATATGTACAATATAAACCACATATTGCATATAAATAGCTGTGTAAGAGGAAAAATAGCCACGCAGATGGAATAAATAAAGTTATTGCACAGTTATTGTTAGTTATTGCACATAAGTAGTAAATAATAGCTATGGTACAAAGAGGATATTACACGGTTGTGCAGAGATATGAAGTTTATCTTCGAGTGGTGAATATATTCACAAACGAGCGACGTAAATGAGTGAAAATATTTTCGACACGAGGAGATAAACTTCATATCTTCGTGCCATTGTGTAATGTTCTTTATATTATGTGGACACATCCACAAAAAAGAATATGCAAGTTAATCAAAAGAATTAAAATTTTAAACTGGTTCACCATTTTAACAATGTGCATCAAGTCAGCAGGAAAACACTGGGAGTGACATCATCAGAGTGAAATATCGGACATTATTCTATCCACATTCACTGGATATGAGCAGGCACACGCTCTGATTGGCTACTCTACTACAAAAGGTGACCAGATTTCTGTGAAGAAAACCAGCGACATTTTTGGTTCGGTGGTGAAAATATCATTAAAACATCTGTTTTTATCTTTGTAATAAAAGGGGGGGGGCATTTCTAGTTTTCATGAATTTTGATCATGCACTGCATAAAAAGTGGGATTTTT
>JAOBAM010000021.1:21723768-21734170 GCA_025212355.1 Notarius kessleri
CCTGATCCACACTCCAGTCCAGAGGTGGCGGTAATGCACCAACTAAGCTGGTTTGCCAACCGCCATAAAACCACAAAGAAGAAGAAGTAGTGTCAATGCAAAGTATTGTTCTGAGTTCCTAGTCCATACTAAGTCTTTGGTATTCTCTGCCTGGTTTGCTGTTCTTTGACTCTTGCTATCCTTTCACCAGTTTTGCTTCCCGTTTTGCCAAATGTCACTCTGATTGCTGATTGACTGGCCCTCACCTGCTTTCTGACTCTGACCTTTGCTTGCTGCTTCTTCTTGTAATTACATCTGTAAGTGCCTGTATCTTGACAATAAGTAGTAAGTCAGTAATAAGTAAGCAGTAAGTATATAAAAAGACAGCTTAAGATTGGAAGAATCCTCTGAAATTGTGCAAAAATATAGGGTGACTTCAAAACTGGAGGCACTCCTTGAATTGAGAAGTTTAGATTTTGCTATTTGTTTATCTGATACCTGAGCAAAGTTTGAGCACCTCAATTAGGAAGTAATTTAATATGAACTTCAAAATATAAACCCTTAAATAATCATTTAATTCAACCAATTTCAAAACTTTGAAAGGTCCCTTAAGCATAAAAAGGGTAATATTTTTTTATTTATTTTTGATTAAGACACCTCTGAATTTGGTTTCAAACCTGCAGAACATCCATGAAAATACACAAATTGGGCTGCCTACTTCAAAATTTGAGGGGTAAAAAAAAGAGAACTTTAATTTAGCCATTGGGGGTGCATAAGCATACTTTTGGTGCTGGTCCCAAGCCCGGATAAATTGGAGAGGGTTGCATCAGGAAGGGCATCCGGCGTAAAACCGTGCTAAATCTAACATGTGGATTGAAAAGAGAAATACTGTATCGGATCGGTCGGGGTTAACAACAGCCACCTCCGGTACCATTGGTCAACAGGGTGCCAGTGGAAATTATGCTACTGTTGTGCCAAAATGGAGAAGAAAAAAGAGAGGGGGGAGGCGTGTTTGGAGAGAGCATGAAAGATGGAAGGGAAGGAGCTTAGAATTGAGGGTAAGAATACTGAATGTGGGAACAATGACTGGCAGAGCGAGAGAGTCAGCAGGTATGATGAAAAGAAGGAAGTTGGACGTTGTGTGTGCAGGAGACAAGGTGGAAAGAAAGTTTGAGGTTTGAGGATGGATGTTTGTTTCTTCACGAGTGCCCTCCGGTCCGCTTGCTGCCCAGAAGACTGCAGAAGTCGTGCAGCCCACCCAGGGATGCCAAGATTTGTCGTGGAAAAATGACAAACACCAACACCAGTCTCGTCCTTTTGCAAGAGAAAGGTTTATTGCAGAAACAAACAAGTGATGAGGGTTCGGCACACCCCTCACACGTCCCTTTGTTCTTAAATCTATATATATGCTTTACTAGATAAGAGACATTATATCTTGTATTACATCATTGCAATTACATGCCCTGATCACACGCAGGGAGCGTGATCAGCTCTAAAGCTGATTGGATCTCATCTAATCACTGTCTCGTACTCACATCTGCTATGTACATCTGCTACGCACATAAGATAAACATAAGATAAACATGTTTTTGATGCAAAATGTTCTGTCATGAGTCCTTGAAGAGGCAACACTCAGAAAAGAGGAAAATAAAACAGTATGATGCTAAAATTTACTCTACAATTCCCCCTTTTATCATGTAAATGATAACTCAACATTAAATCGATAATACTGTCATACAGAGTTCACCTACTGGTTACTGTCAAGTCTGTGGCAATAGTCAGTCAATGAGCGACATGGTATTGGGTGTTTTCTATAGAAGTCTCTATGCCTAAGGCACTTAGTCCCATCAACTAAATCAGCTAGGTATTGCACGCTAGTGTAGTCAGAATGTATTCTTTCAGCTACCACCATGTGATTTGGTATTATCAGTCAATATGTCATGAACCCAGTTAATAGTTTGAGCTCTTTCTATCTTATTTTTCCAGCTGAGAAGTCTGCCACCTGGAGTACCTGTGGTGTCAGACACTGGTCCTGTAATACGTGTATTAATCTGTCACTGGACAAATACTACTTATACCATGTATGAGGTTCACAATTAGGTACAGAACAAAGAATGTGTTGGAATGCACAGTCTGTCATGTGGCTGTGTATGTCAATGTGTCATTGCTCGTGTTCGTTGGTCCCCCTAAGGGCCTCTTGACAGCAGAGTATCCACTCAGTGTGATGAGGCCCCCTAAGGGCTTCTTGAATGCTGTCTTAATCTCCTTCTTGTACCAGGGCCTCCTTGTGCTGCTTGTCCATTGGTTCAGGTACTCTTCTGCAGTGGCTGGGGTGTACCCACGTGACTCTGTTGTCCACCTTTACAGCTGACTGTGTGGTGAGCAGCACTTGGGATGGACTCATCCACCTGGGCTTGTTCCACTTCGTCCTTCTGAAGTCCTTTATCACCACCCAGTCACCAGGTTTTAGGTCATGCAGTGGTCCCAGCGCCAGAACTGGTAAGGCTGATCTCACCTGTTTGTGAATATTATTCAGAGCAGAAGAGAGGGCTGCACACATACAAGACATCTTTGACAAAAATTGAGAGTAATTAGAGAATCCTTTGTTATTGCTGCTATCATTCCCCCTTTTGACACATGGTCTTTCCCATGTGTCAACTTAGCATAATATGGAAACATGTATTTGGGGAGACAAGGTTGACCATTTGGGCTTGCCCAGACTCCATCTTTAATACTACACCCTTCTTTCTGCCACACAGCTCTGCTGTGGCCTGCTGCTGGAGGTCAGAAACCTGTAAGGGAGGTGTAGAAGGGTTAGTTGAAAGCATTTATGAAATTGGGGTCCTTGTGGCTGCCTGTTTTGCCGCTGCATCAGCTTGTGCATTACCTAGAGAGACTGAATTGGATTTGTTAGTATGTCCATCACACTTGCATATAGCAAGTGATGGGAGTAGGACAGCATCCAGCAGGTCAGAAAAAAGCTTGTGGTGGACTATTTGTGTGCCTGAGCTGGTCAGGAAATTTCTATGTTTTCAGATTGTGCCAAAGTCATGTACTGCACCAAAGGCATATCTGTTGTCTGTGTAGATAGTGGCTGATTTACCTGTTGCATGTTTACATGCTTCTGTCAAGGCATATAGCTCTGCTGCTTGAGCTGACAAGTGACTAGGTAATGCTCCCACTGTGATTAATTCTTTGTCTGAAACTACAGCATAGCCCACTTGATTTTTACCTGTTTCTGAGTGTTGTGATGCTGACCCATCCACGTACAGAATCATGTCTGGATTCATGAGTGGTTCATTCTTGAGGTCCAACCTAGGGGAACATAATTGGTTAGTAAGTGCCACGCACCATCCTCCTCTGTAGGGAGCAAAGTAGCGGGGTTAAGGACAGTACAACATTTTACTGTTATGTTCGGCATGTCAAGCAGGACCGTGTTATATCTTAGCCACCGTTGTGTTGACAAGTGTGAAGTTTTCTGTTCTAGCAGAAGCATGGAGACTGCATATGGGACCAAAAGGGTCAATTTAGAGTACCCTACCAGATCTCAGGAGGCCGCTATGGCCTTTTCAGCTGCTGCTACAGCTCTGAGGCAGAGAGGAAAACCTGCTGCCACGGGGTCCAGTTTCCCAGAAAAGTAGGCTACTGGCCTAAGCCTGTCTCCATGTTTCTGCAAAAGAACAGAGGTCATACAGCCATTCTTTTCATCAACAGTCTGAACAAAAGGTTTGAGTGGGTCTGGCAGACCTAATGTTGGGGTGGTTTGCAACGTTAGTTTCAAATCCTGAAAAGCCTTTTCTGCTTCCTGGGTCCATGTCACGGGTGTGCCAGCAGCTGCATTGGTAGTGTAAACTACGTTTCTAATAGGTGCCTCCAACAATGAGTAGTTAGGAATAAATGTTCTACAATAAGAGCACATACCCAAAAATAAAAGTACCTGTTTTCTCATTACAGGTTTGGGGATTTTCTGGATTGCTGAGACTCTGTCTATGGACAGTTTCTTACCTTCAGCTGAAATGTCATGGCCTAAGGAGTGAACCTCTTGTTTAACAAACTGCAATTTGGACAAACTTGCTTTATGACCTTCTTTGGCTAAGTGTTGAAGCAGTGCTATGATGTCGTTCTCACATTGGTCTCTAGATGGCGTACAAACCATCAAATAGTCAACATATTGGAGTAGGGCGGAGCCTGGAATGAGTACAAATGAGTCCAGGTTCTGTTTGAGCATTTGGTTATAAATGGTGGGTGACTCACAATACACTTGGCACAAACATGTGAAGGTGTAAGGCTTGCCATCAAATGTAAATGCAAACCAGTATTGACTGTCTTTATGTACTGGAATGCTGAAGAATGCATTCACTAGATCCACTACTGAAAACCATCTGCTATCAGGTCCCACTTGACCTAGAATAGTGTAAGGGTTCGGAACATCTGGTGCACGCTGTCTGACAGCTGTGTTCACTGCTTGTAAGTCTCGTACAAAACGCCACTCACCAGGTTGGGGAGGTTTTCTGACTTTCTTTACAGGAAATATAGGAGTGTGCACTAGTGAGTCTGGGCAAGGGACAATTACTCCTGCCTGCAACAGAGACTCAAAGACAGGCCTAACACCTTCTATGGCCTCTGGCTTTAGTGGGTACTGTGTCTTTCTAGGTCTAAAATCTGACTTGGGAGTTACCACAACCTGTTCAGCATGCTTCATTAAACCCACATCGTGTTTATCTGTGGCCCAGAGCTCTGGTGGAATCTCTACCAGCCTAGGATGGACTTGGGCTGGGGCGATGTCTCCTGAAATGCTTGCAAAAGCCCCCACTAAGTGCATGGAGAGCTCTACGCTGCACTGTACATGTACTAGCATCGAGAGAGATTGTTTAAAGACATCCTTTTCTGGATTATAAAATACAGAAGGATCTGTTGTACTAACCCAATCAGAGGCTTTCTTACTCACACATCCTCGAAGCCAATGTCCCACCTCCTTCCTTGGGACTGCCTTTGGTTTGGCTAAAGAAATGTAGAGTGTGGATGATGGGACATCAAACAGCTGTTTTTGGCAGCACCTAGGGAATTTGGTTATGCCCTCCAATTGAACCCAGGCACAAATGTCTGCACAGAGCTATAATTCAACAGAACAAGCACAATATTCTTTTGACCAGTATAAATCTCTAAGGCAAATACGTTCTTGCTCGCAGGTGTCTTTAAACCATACTCTCTCGTTATGCAGTATCCTTTCCATCATGCAAGTGGGCCATGCAGTGAAGGTCCATATGCTCCATATAGTCAACATCATGTGTTACAATTCTGTCATGTGCTTGCTGCACAAGGTATTGAGCTACATTAGTTAAAGTGTCCACTCATATTCATAAACAGGGAGTTTTTGTTCATGTAAAACACAGGTCAAAACGGTATTTGTTACTGTAATGCCTTCTGGGGATGATGTAAGAACCAAGCCAAACTTGCACATTAAATCTTGCCCTAGTAAATTAACTGGGCAGGAAAATGAGATCAGGAATGAGTGCGCCACCTCCTGTCCATCTTCAACCTGACATGACACAGGTTTTGAGAACTTTTCTACAACTGAATGGCCTATTGCCCCAATTGTGCAAATTGATTGAGAACTTAGTTCAAATGGTAAATGCAATTCTCCCTGTTTAATGTCTGAATGGGTAGCTCTTGAATCTACCAGGAAATTAAACTTCTTTCCCCATATTGTCAATGGTATGCACAGAAGCTCGGTAGATGTGAAGGCTGAATATTTAAGGAAAGATACATTTTCATCACCTTGCTGCGTTTGGAGGTCATGTAGCTGTCTAATGTTGTCTGTGCGATTAGGCTGGGATATATGTTCCTGTATAATGTGAACTACCTGATTGGTTTTGTGCTGTGTGTTACCTCCTCTGTCTTCAGCCACCTCTCCGTCCCTCTCCCCCGCCCATCAGTCAGCTTTGGGTTGCTCTGCCATACACTCTCTCGCAAAGTGTCCTATCTTCCCACAGTTGTAACACACCAGATCAGATCTGATGACTCTTCTTCTGCCTCTTCCTTTACCAAGTCTGCAGTCTTGGCCTGTCTTGGCCATAAGTCTCAGTTCTTGTGTGGTAAGTCTGAATTCTCTGCAAAAGATCAACAGCTCTTCTCCAAACTTCCTCCCACTTCATGCACATTAGGAAGGTGTGTCATGCTTTCCTTGATATCTGCCAGAGTCCATGGGCAGTGAACCAGCATAGGCCCATCTGTCCCTGCCACTTCCACCATTGGCTTGTTCAATGGCTCATTGCCATCATCCTCTGGATGTGAGCCTGCTGCTGACTCTTTAGCTTTTCTCTGTTTCCTTGTCATCAGTGGTGATGGCTCGCTCTGATGAGGCGTTGTGGGGTGGTCCTCATATCTGGGTGGTGGACCTGTGACCTCTGCCAGGTCTGAGTAGATTGGGCACTGCGCCAGGGCCGGCGGGGGAGGTGCGCTGGGCAGAGGCGATGTGAGGACTGGGGCTCCTCCCTCTGTACTGGTGGTTTTGTAACAGGAAGTGTTGGGTCACTCTCATCTGGCTGTGGTGGTTGTCATCTCGGCAGGGCGGAGTTGAGGTCAGGATCGGCCTGCAAATTAGAACACTGGGAAACAGATGAGGGCACTGCCTGTCATTTTTCTCTCTTATGTGCCTCACTCTGCCACTTTCCAAATGCGTTCCAGTTCGCTAAAAATGCCTCATTCTTTCTTTTATTTTTGTCTAATTCATCCTTCTCTTTCTTATCTAAAGCCTTTTTTTAGCCTTCCAACTTCCTCATACTAAAACTTCCCTTTTTGGGAAACCCGCATTCTTTTACCCAGATATCAAACTGTGCTAGAAAGTCTTCCCCATGATTAACTGTCATGAATATTATGTTAGAACTATCATACGAACAACCAGAGTGCCTTATTGTGTGCTGTGTTGTGTCATCGGTGCCTTTGTTATGGCATGAACCCATTTTACTTCAAATTACTTGACTCCTTGTTACAGAGGGAAAATCTTATGACAACTGTATTCATAGAATAATTAAATAAAACTTGCATTCATGGTATATAAAACTTGCACCACCTATGCTGCATTAAAAATAGAAATGCACACACACACACACTTAGACACACACACATACATACATACACCAGAGATCTCAATCTCGCAGCGCAACTCACACACACACAGACACAGTGCCTTGCAACTGTGTGTGAGAAGAAAGTGAAGAGAGAGAGAGATCAGAGTAGACAAAGGAGAGCATGTCGGTGTATATAGTACGAGCCTGGTGTTCTTATTATCTATGTAGGAACAATTTAACATGTCATGGGTGATGTTCAATGACTGAGAGTCAATGATGGATCCGTCTTTTGCTGGCAACTTCCCGTCACAAGTTACGCCATTCAACAAAACTCTCTCTTAACCAACTTGCTTTCATTAGTTTAACCAACTTGCCATAGTTCCATAAGATATACTCATCGGTATAAATCCTTAGTTTTTCTCAAGAACTAAGGGAAACTTAATCCTTGGCCATTGTGGAGGTCAAAGTTCCCAGAACTTCTATCTTAGAAACCCAGTTTCTAGATCATTGACTTTTCACTGATACATCTTTGCCATGGCACAGACATTAAACTTCACTGAGAAGTAATTTCAGTCCTCTAATTTTGTAAACTTTAAATAAGGTCAAACACAATTAGTGGTTCCTACCTATTTAATGGTGGACTGCAGCATTTCCTGTCTCTGGGCGGCAAAGGGCATACTGCCTACTCTCTGAAGAATACAAGGTTTTGAAGATGGATGTTTGTTTCTCCACGAGGTTCTTCCAGTCTCCTTGCCACCCAGAAGACTGCAGAAGTCATGCAGCCCACCCAAGGGACGCCAAGATTTGTCATGGAAAAATGACAAACACCAACACCAGTCTCGTCCTTTTGCAAGTGAAAGAAGGTTTATTGCAGAAACGGACACATAGTGATGAGAGTTCAGCACACCACTCTGTTCTCAAATCTATATGTACAGCATTTGCTCTTTACGAGATAAAAAGGAGACAGCTATTGCATTACATGCCCTGATCGCGCTCTGGGAGCGTGATCCGCTCTCAAGCTGATTGTTCCTTTCTCTAATCACTGGCTTGCACGTACATCGGCTACACACATCTGCTACGCACATAACGAGCATGATAAGGTGAACATGTTTCGGTGCAGAATGTTCTAAGTCATTAGTCCTTGAAGAGGCAACACTCAGTGAAAAGGAAAATTACAAAACAGTATGACACGAAATTTACTCTATAATTTCCACTTTTATCATGTAAATAACACAATATTAAATCCATAATACTGTCAAACAAAATGAGATCGAGGTAGTTCATGACAACAGATACATCGTTGCCTGGAATTCAAGACGATTCAACCAGGCCTTTCATGAGGCGTGTCATGAGGAAATAATGCTAAGGCTGTTTTTCCCAGTGTAAAGCCCTCTAAGATATTGAGCAAGCGTAGTCAGTAGATGGAAACATGTTACTTAAACCTAACTATCCTTCCTTCTACAGGAGTTTTGCTACCATGATCAGAGGATCATCATCCTCGGGGGTCTGGAACCCAATCAGGTTTGGGATACAAGTCAGGTTGGTCGCTGTAGATGTGCGCTTGTCAACTAAGAGGAGTTGCTCAGACTGCAATGATTTGTATGTCCAAAAGCTACGCATAAGGGTTTAACTGGCGGCCAATATCTAGGCATGTGGGGTCCACCTACTAGTCACTGTCTTGTCTGTGGCAATAGTCCGTCAATTAACTACATGGTGTTGGGTATTTTCTATAGAAGTCTCTACATCTAGGGCACTTAGTCCCGTCACCTAAATCAGCTAGGTATCGTACACTAGTGTATGTGTAGTCAGAATGTATTCTTTCAGCTACCATCGTGTGATTGGTATTATCAGTCAATGTGACATGAACCCAGTTAACAGTTTGATCTCTTTCTATCTTATCTTTCCAGCTGAGAAGTCTGCCACCCAGAATACCTGTGGTGCCAGACACTGCTCCTGTAATATGTGTATTAATCTGTCACTGGATAAACTACCAAATACTACTTACTGTATACTCTATGTATGAGGTTCACAATTAGGTACAGAATGAAGAATGTGTTGGAATGCACAGTCTGTCATGTGGCTGTGTGTGTATGTGTCATTGCTTGTGCTCATTGGTCCCCCCAAGAGCCTCTTGATAGCAGTGTGTCCACTCATGGTGCGATGAGGCCCCCTAAGGGCTTCTTGAATGCTGTCTTAATCTCTTTCCTGTACCAGGCCCTTCTTGTGCTGCTTCTCCGTTGGTTCAGGTATTCTTCTGCAGTGGCTGGCGTGTACACACATGGCTCTGTTGTCCACCTTTACAGCTGACTGTGTGGTGAGCAGCACTTGGGATGGTCCTGTCCACCTAGGCTTGTTCCACTTCACCCTTCTGAAGTCCTTTATCACCACCCAGTCACCAGGTTTCAGGTCATGCAGTGGTCTCAGCACCGGAACTGGTAAGGCTGCCCTCACCTGTTTGTGAATATTATTCAGAGCAGAAGGGAGGGTTGCACAGTAATTCAACAACACATCATTACATAAGGACATGTCAGGGCATCCTGGTGTAATGGGACCTATCCCTGTGTTTGGGGGCCTTCCAAACAATATCTCAAAGGGGCTCAAATCATGCTTTGGTCTTCTCTCCTTCTCATCTGCATTAATACTATGGGTAGGACCTTTGTCCACCCTAGTCCTGTTTCAGCACAGCATTTGCTCAGTTTATTCTTCAATGTCCCATTCTTCCTTTCTACCGTTCCTCCACTAGCAGGGTGGTATGCACAATGTTGTCTTGGGTCTATTCCCAGATAGTTACCCAATTGTCTTAACGCCTGGCTTATAAATGGGTGTGCCATTATCACTCAAAATCTTCCTTGGAGTGCCCCATCGGGGAATTGTATCTCGTAGAAGGTCCTTGGCCACTACATCCGAGTCCTGTTTTGCTGTAGGGAGAACTTCTATCCACTTGGAGAACATATCAACCATCACCAAGCAATACTTTTTCCCCCCTCGCTAGGTGAGAGTTCAATGAAGTCCATCTGTAGATGGTCAAAGGGGCTATTTGGGGTTGGGTGCACAACCTGCTCTAATTTTAGTCCTCCTCCTACATTGTGTTGCACACACACATGCGCTGGGTGTAGATGACGTGAGGACTGGGGCTCCTCCCTCTGCTACTCGTGGTGTTGTAACAGGAAGTGTTGGGTCATTCTCATCTGGCTGTGGTAATCGTTGTCTCAATGGGGCAGAGTTGAGGTCAGGATCAGCCTGCAACTTAAAACACTGAGAAACAGATGAAGGTCCTGCCTGTCGTTTTTTTTTTTTTCTCTTACATGCTTCACTCTCCAAACACTTTCCAGTTCCCTAAAAATGCCTCATTC
>JAOBAM010000021.1:21767401-21784849 GCA_025212355.1 Notarius kessleri
GCCGGCCACGGGGCTTGAACCCAGACCTTCTTGCTGTGAGGCGACAGCGCTAACCACTACACCACCGTGCCGCCCTATCTTGATTCAATAATGATAAATTATTTTGTACTGCAATTTTAATGTGACATTTTAAATCTCTGTATGCAAGAAGTGCAATTTTACCTTTTAAGTCTTGTCATGAGCAGTCCTGCAGTAATTCCACAGAAAAGTGCCAATTCTGGTACTCTTGTACAGGAACTAAAAAGATTTGCGTCTGCACCAAAAGATACCAAAAGGCTATCACCCAGGTACTAAAATCAGCCCTGCTTCTTCAGCTGAAAACATGTCTAAGAAGGTTCAATATTTAAAAAGACAGGAACATTCCCTTATTTTAAAAATCTGTTTCCATGAACAATTTTTATTAATCTCCTCTTTATTGGTAAGCCACCTGCTTCACCTGAGTCACAAGGGTAACTTACCAACCAATTCAAAACATACTTCCAAATAGGTTGATTTGACTGCTACTTTTATCTCCCTCATATAATCACTTTCACTGATCTACCCATCCACACTTTCTAACCTGCAGAGGCTTTCACAAAAGTTCCCTGTTAAGTGACAAACGAAGTATCACAGTGAGCATTGATGCTTTTTGGGCAAATCAGCTAAATGTTTCTTCACACTGTATATCATGTACTCGAAGCAATGCAACTGCTCAAAGCTCATGGGTGCTGCTTTCAAACAGGAGGAATTCCAAACATTTGCTCAGTAGGGTGCAACATATGGTTCTCATATCCAGAGCTTAAAGTGGCCCCTTTCGGTGCAGATGCAAAAACTCATTCAGAAACATTTGCTTAAGATACGAAACAAAAGCAGACAGTTAAACAAACAGTACAGCAAAAGAAAGAAATGGAGGAGAGAATGACATGCAGTTCACAGCTGTTTCTATTAATGGAGAGAGAGAGAGAGAGAGAGAGAGGGAATGCATGCATGATCCAGGCTCTTTCGGCACCATTTTTACATCCATGCCTTTTGGGAGCCTTCTGGATGAGGGAGGGTCTCGTTAATCCATTTTTGGCAGTGAGGATCCAGTGTGTGTAATCAATTGTGACAGCAATGGAGACGCTGAGGCTGTTGGCTCACCAGCAAGAGACTAGACGACTCATGCATCTTTTTTTTTTTTTAACAGTAAAGTTGGCATCCTGTTCTGGAATCATTATTATACATTTCCTGGAGCCGCAACATCCGAGCTAGTCATTTCGAAAGCAGGAGGAAATAGGAAAGCTACATTTTAAAATACATTAATGATCAATTTCTACATAATAAAAAATAAAAATAAGTAAATATGCAATTTTTAATGTTATTTTTATGTTTTTTTTTCTTTAACTCGTTACTCCTCCTAATGAATTTACCACATCATTTGGCACACACTTCAACAATATGGAGTTGTCCGAGTCCAGTTCTAGGTGGCCTCATCCTAAAAGGAACTTGCATGTTTGTTCTTCCAACACACCAACCTAGGCATTTGGAGGCCTTGGTAATTATCTGATGAGTTACTCAGGTGTGGTAAATGAGGTTACATGATCTAGGGCATTCTTTGTCTGTGGATTAATGAAATAGCTGGATTCTTAATGGTACGGTTCATGTTTTTTTTTTTTACATTTTTGCTCTTGCTGTTATCAGACAAGTTTACAAGGTCAAACCTATTCATCCATCCATCCATTTTCTATACTGTTTATCCATCAGGGTTGCGGGAGAAGCTGGAGCCAATCTCAGCTGACTTAAGGTGAGAGGCAGGGTACACCCTAGGCAGGTCACCAAACTAGAGGTTGTATTCAGTCACGTGACTTTTGGTTGCGAGTTTACTTCTGGTGAATGAAGTGGTGGTCAGGCAAACCAATTTGGCCGCCATTACACAAAGAGCTAGTGAAACTGTCTCCGACTATTTTCACAGTTTAGAGGTCAATGCATGGTCAAGATACCTTCAGAACATTATTCTTTGCAATGGGATATATCCTTACATGCTAGTAAAGAAGGATTTTTCCGATGATTTGAAAAATTATCTATCCGTTGAGTTCCCCAACATCTCAAACTATCTGGTGCTGCAGGCATCATTCTACACAGACAAACAGATGAAAATCTGGCAGAGCATGGAGGTGTACAACTTCTTATATGTGGCTGGGTTAAAGATCTGGGGATCAAGGCATTACAAGATAAATCTAGTATTGTTTATGCCCGGGTAAGTAGGAAATGTTGGGCTTTTTGTATGCATCTTTGAGATGGTTGCTAGGATGCTATATGTTTTAGTATCAAATGTAAACAAACCACAGCTACTTGGTTCCATGTGGTGTGGTGCTTATGCACAGGGTGTGTGTGTGCTGTAGTGTTGCAGTTGTGTGCGTGTGTTTGTCATTCTGCTTCCAGCTGCAGCCACCATCTAGCTCCATGAGCGAAAAGAGAGGCCAAGTGTGTAAGCCCTCTCCTGATGGTTTTACGGCTGCCACACCAAGACTCTCACAGTGCCTCCTCACTGGCACGCCATGGGTAACACCGAACTGTGAGGGATCTTGGAGCAGGTCTGAGCCCCAGAGGTGCAGTGTGCAGGCCCATCAATGCGTGGATAAACCCTGGCACTCACCAATCAGCTCCCTGCTGCCTTGTAGGGTAAGCCTCCTTAGGCAAAGGCTAGGAGAAGGGCACTCTGTAATAAAACCACCTGCTGCCTTGCAGGCCAGCATCTTGATGCTAAGGCTAGGAGAAGGACACTCTGACCCAAAACCTACAGCTACAAGGTTGCCTCAGCCGTCTTAGTCCACTGAGCCACTGAAGAAGGACGTGCAACCTAAAGAGTGGGATTGGTTTGCGTGAGCTGATCTTCACTTTAAACTCATTAAGCACAGTCGGGAAGAAGTCCGGCAGCGATGGGGAAGAGATGAAATGGCAGGTGCTGGATGGCACTGGCAGCCACAGCCTTAACCCTGCATGCAGGCGGCTCAGAAGCATAGGCTGTTCAGTGCTGACCCGAGACAACAGCATTGTTCGGCGGTGCCCTGAGCATCCAAGCAGCCCTATTTAGGGACAGCACTGCTTGCCCAAATGGGGAAGGGCCTGGAAAAACTGGCTCAAAGAAAGCTTGTCTCATCACACCCATGATTGTCTGGCCACAGTCAACAGGCATCCCTTTCAAGCGGTACGAGCAACAGAAGAAAGAAGAAATCAGCTTTGCTGAACATTGCATGCTGGAATGTACGCACGATGCAAGGCTCTGAGCGAGCCAATTGCCCACAGAGATGCTCAGCATTCATAGTAAGAGAACTTGCAAGACTCAACATTAACATAGCTGCACTCAGTGAAGTCAGATTTGCCGAACAAGGATCACTCACAGAACATGGAGCAGGTTACACTCTCTACTGGTCTGGAAAGGTGCAAGAAGAGGAGAAAATGTCAGGAGTTGGCTTCATGATCAAGACAAAAATTGCAAGCAAGCTTGAAACCCTACCAGTGGATCACTCAGACAAACTAATGTCCTTACGGATTCCCCTTGCTGAAAACAAGTTTGCAACTCTGATCAGTGTCTATGCTCCAACCTTACTGGCAGACCCCACCACCAAAGATGCGTTCTACTCTGGCCTCAGAGAACTCCTGTGAAAAGTGGACAAAGAGGATAGTCATTGTTGGCTCTGAACACGGGTTATGTCCCAAAGTACTTGGAAAACATGGGATAGGGTGCTGCAATGACAATGGTAGCCTGCTCTTGGAGTTATGTGCTGAACAGAAACTCTGCATTACCAACTTTGTCTTTCAACAAAAAGCCAGATTCAAGACCACATGGCAACACCCACACTCAAAACACTGGCACCTACTGGACTATATCTTTGTCCACCAGAAAGACTTGTCAGATGTACTTCACACCTGGGTCATGCCCAGGGCTGACTTCTACACTGACCACTGCCTCGTCAGAAGCAAACTTCACCTAACCACTCAAATCACCACCTAAGAAGAAAGGTCTACAAGCAAAGAGGCTAAACATAGAGAGGCTCATGAGCCAGAGGGAGATGTTTCAACAGGCAGTGGCAGAGAAACTGCAAGCCGAAACAAAATCCACAAGACCTAATGATGAAGTGCGGATAGACCCAGAGACACAGTGGAAGAACCTCAAGACAGTGTTGCAGTCAACAACAGAGGAGATTGCTGGATTCACCTTCAGGAAGAACAGGGACTGGTTTGATGAAAGTGACGACATCATCCAGGGCCTCTTAAAGGATAAGCGTGCCTGTTTTGAGAGATGTCTAGCAAGACCTAATGATCCAGTTGCTAAAGAAGCATACAGAAGAGCATTCCACAGATTGAGAGAAATCCAAGACCAATGGTGGATCAGCCTTGCTGAAGAAACCCAACATCATGCTGACATGGGCAACACAAGAGCTTTCTACAATGCACTCTGGAGAGTGTATGGCCCCACCCACCAAGTGTTAGCACTGCTCCACTCTACAGATGGCAGCACCCTTCTTATTGACAAGGAATCCATCCTACATAGCTGGACAGAGCACTATGGGAACCTCTTTGGAGACGAGCGCCAAGTCCAAGAAGATTCCATCATGAGAATCCCCCAACAGCCAGTCAGGGAAGAACTTGATGCTCCACCAACTCAAGAACAAGTGAAGATTGTGATAAAGAAGCTCAAGTGCCACAAAGCCCCAGGTGTGGATAACATACCAGCCAAAGTACACAAGTTGGGTGGAGATGATCTCCAAGCAAAACTCACAGAATTCTTCAGGACCTCCTGGGAACAACGATCTGTGCCCCAAGACTTGCATGATGCCATTATCATCTCACTCTACAAGAACAAAGGAGAAAAATCAGACTGCTTCAACTATAGAGGTGTGACTCTGCTATCCATTGCAGGAAAGATACTGGCCCAAATCATCCTCGACCGGCTGATTCCAACAATTGCTGAGGACAACCTCCCAGAGAGTCAATGTGGCTTCAGAGCCAAGAGAGGAACCACCGACATGATCTTCGTGCTTCAACAAATTCAAGAAAAGTGCAGAGAGCAGAACATTGGCTTATATGCAGCATTTGTTGATCTCACAAAGGCATTCGATACTGTCAGCAGGACTGACCTTTGGAAGATCCTCAGCGGACTTGGTTGCCCTCCCAAGCTTCTCATGATTGTCCAAAAATTGCATGAAGGACAGAAAGGCCAAGTCAAGCTGAATGGAGACATGTCCAATACCTTCCCCATTGACATCGGAGTCAAGCAAGGATGTGTCCTTGCCCCCATGCTGTTTGCTATGTTCTTCAGCATGATGCTCAGAGAGGCCAAACAAGATCTGGCTGAGGGAGTCTACATCCGGTACCACACAGATGGAAGTATCTTCAACCTGAGAAGACTCCTGGCTCAAACCAGGAAGATGGTAATCAAAAAAGATGGTACTAGACCTAGTCTTTGCTGATGACTGCACCTTTCGAGCCCACAGTGAAGAAGATCTACAACTAGTGGTCAACAACTTCACAAAAGCTGCAAGTGCCTTTGGACTGATGATCAGCCTCAAGAAGACAGAGATTCTCCATCAAAAAGCTCCTGACACCACGTACAACCTACCTCACATCACAATTGATGGCAAGTCACTCAGCATTGTAGAGGATTTTACCTACCTAGGGAGTGTCATCTCCAACGACGCCACAATCTCAAAGGACTCGCCAAGGTGAACAGCCCCTTTGGCAGGCTACAGAAATGCGTCTGGGACAACAACTCTCTCCGCATGCCCACCAAAATCCTTGTATACAAGGTCTCTACGGTTGCGAAGCATGGGTGTTGTATCATAAACACAAACTCATCGAGCGATTTCACCAACGATACCGCTGCACCATCATGAGGATAAGGTGGCAAGACTACACCATGAACAATACAGTGCTGGAACAAGCCAACTTACCTAGTGTGGAAGCCATCCTCCTCAACAAACAGCTGAGATGGGCAGGAAATGTGTGCTGCATGGATGACAGCCATCTCCCCAAAGCGTTTTCTTCGGAGAGCTTAGTGAGGGAAAAAGGAAAGCTGGCAGGCCACACAAGCACTACAAGGACCAGTTTAAGCACCAGCTGAGTGCTGCCAACATTCCCCCTACCACCTGGGAAAGGATCACCAGAGACTGTCCCACATGGAGGTCAACCATCAAGGAAGGCACCAAGGCCTTTGAAGCTGCCAGAAGAGCTGCGGCAGAAGAGAAGCACTAGCACAAGAGAGCGGCTCGTCTTCAACCAGCCAACACAGTCGAACGATACACCTGCCCCAATTGCTCCCAAGTGTGCCGGTCAAGAATTGGCCTGCACAGCCACCTCAGAACCTGCTGACTGATTCCCTGATCCTCAGACTGAGGAAACAGCCATCATCAAGTTGCACTATTATTGGGTTAAGCAATAAAATTGTCAACTGTTCAACTCTGTTAACTTTTTGTGTGAGCCTACCTCTCTTTCAAGCCTAAGTAGATGTTTAGTGCTTATTTTACTGGTCCAGGTCTACAAGCGCTACAGATTGTTGTCGGGTCCAGCAAGGTGGTGTAGGGAGTGAAAGCAGAAACAGGGATGCTGGGCCGGCCTACTAGCAAGGCTAAAGAAGCAGCCACACAAACTGCTGCTACCAAGTATCTTTCTGACTAACGCCAGATCCATCGTCCACAAAACAAATGAACTGGAGCTACAGCTTATGGCAAACTTCCTTGTTTGCAATTGCTGTACAATGATTATTATGGAAACTTGGCTGTACTTGCTGATCCCAGACACTACTGTACAGCTAGCAGGCTGCACCACCACTGCTATGACAGAAATCCTGGTAAGAGCAAAGGAAGAGGACTATGTCTTTATATACATAATGGCTGGTGTTCAGACAGCAAGATCACAGACAACCATTGTTATCCTGACATAGAAGCCAAGACTGTTGTGTACAGAGCCTTCTGCCTGCCCAGAGAGCTAACAGTAGTGATCATCACAGCTGTCTACATCCCTCCAGATGCTAACATTAACATTGCTCTTGCCTATTTACATGACTCTGTAAACAGACAACTGTGGGCCCATCCTTACAGCATTCATATAATTGCTGGTGACTTCAATCAAGCTTGCTTAAAGACAGTCATTCACAAATTTGTACAGTATGTACAGTGCTCCACCAGAGGCAATAATATACTAGATCGTGTCTACTCCAACCTGAAGCATGCTTACAGAGCAGTCACTCTCCCACATTTGGGCCTGTTGGACCATCTCTCACTGCTCTTTATCTCAGCATACACTCCTCTCAGGAGGAAATCCAAGCCGGACGTGAGTTATTAAAACCTGGCCAGAGGGTGCACTCTACCAGCTGCAAGACTGCTTTGCACTCACACACTGAAGCATCTTTAAACAGCAAGATTGCAAGCTTTTATGGGTACTGTACTGTCCTACATTAAGAACTTTAAGAACTGCACTGACATTGTCATAGTACCATAGATAAACGCATACACGTAGATTCCAATGAAAATCCATGGATGACAAAGGAAGTACAGTCACTACTCTAAGCCTGCAATGCTTCCTTCAGGTCTAGAGACAGGGCCTTGTACAGCAAGGTGAACAAAGACTTGAAGCGAGGCATCGAAGGTGCCAAAGAGGCCTATAAAAAGAAGGTGGAGGAATACCGAAACCATAACAATCCAAGGCAAGTGTAGCAGGGATTACAACATTTAACCAACTATAAAGGCAAATCCCCTGTGACTGTCAGTGCTGACGCTTTGCTGGCTGAAGAACTGAACCAGTTCTTTGCTCATTTTGAAGCATTGAGGCCACACACAGTAACACTGCCCCCACTGACCAAAAGCACACACACACTCATGCTCCTTGAACAGCAAGTGAGGTGTGCACTGAGGTCAATGAATCCAAGGAAAGCTGCTGGACTGGATGGAGTACTCAGTAAAGTAATCAAGGCTTGTGCTGACCAGCTCTCAGGGGTTCTTACCAAGATCTTCAATCTTTCCCTGACATAAGCCATCATCCTACCCTGTCTCAAATCAGTTACCATTATCCCCATCCCCAAAAAGCAAACCATCAACAACCTCAATGATTACAGACACATTGCACTTACATCTGTAGTTATGAAATGTTTTGAAAGACTCCCACCATATCAAAGCTTGCCTTCCTTCAACCCCCACCAGTTTGCATACAGAGCAAATAGATCTATGGACAATATGCCATCTCCATAGCCCTCCACACTGCTCTGACCCACCTGGAACATCCAGGGAACTCCATAAGATTGCTGTTCATTGACTACAGCTCAGCCTTCAACACAATCATTCTTGACATCCTCATTGACAAGCTGTCTGCCCTGGACCTCTCCCCTTCCATCTGTGCCTGGATTAAGAACTTCCTTTCAGATGGCCCACAGACTGTCAAAATTGAACATCACAGCTCTACTGCCATTACACTCAGCACTGGCTTTCCACAGGGCTGCCTGCTGAGCCCACTCCTGTATGCCCTATACACCTATGACTGTATTCCCACCTACCCTACCAACACCATCATTAAGTTTGCAGATGACACTATTGTGGTGGGGCTTGTAACTGAAGATGATGAGTCGCCCTACAGGGATGAGATGCAGTGGCTAGCAGAGTGGTGTGCCAGGAACAACTTGGTGCTCAACATAAAAAAAAACAAACAAACAAAGAAATGGTCATTGACTTTAGGAGGCACAAACTGAACCTGCCCCACTCTACATCAATGGGGACAAGATGGAGATGGTAACCTCCTTTAAATTCCTGGGAACCTACATCTCAGAGGACCTCTTCAGGTCTGCCAACACAAAAACGGTAGTGAAAAAGGCCCAGTAGCAACTTTACTTCTTAAGAGTGCTCAAAGGGACCAGACTGGAAGAGAAGCTGCTGGTGTCCTTCTACTACAGTACACATGCTGGCATACTGCATCACTGTGTAGTATGCCAGCTACTCAGCCACAGAAAGGAGAGCCTTGCAGAGGGTGGTTAAGATTGCTGAGAAGATCATCAGCTGCCCTCCCTGGAAGGCATCACCAGCTATCGCTGCCTCTCCAGAGCCAGAAACATTGCAAATGACCCCTACCACCCTGGACACCACCTGTTTAGCCTGCTGCCCTCGGACAGGAGATACAGGTGTATCAAAAACAGGACAATACAACTAAAAACAGTTTTTTTTCCCTCCATGGGCCATGAGGACTCTGAATATCAATTAATCTGTGCAATATACATGTCTAGTGCAATATAATTACTTCCACTGTCAGTCTTGCGTGCTGTGGAACGTGCACCTGAAAGCGCATGTCAAGCGGACTCCAGCACGTGCACCATTAACAATACGCACCTGAACTCAATTAAGGAGCTATGTACACCTATTTAAAGACTGTGCTAATGCATGATTTTTGCTAAGTATCACGCTACATCAGTACACATTCCTGAGCCTTACTACACGTGTTTCTGATTTCCTGTTTCTTGATTCCTGTGCCTGTTTCTCATTTTAGTTCTCGATTTGCCTCTGATATCCTGTTTGCACCTCGCCTGACCCTTTTGCCTGTTTAATGTCTTGGATTTAGCCTGCCGATTTGGACTGTTTGCCTTTGTGTGTGTTTTGCACTTTATTGTTAAACTGATACTTCTGCATTTACATCCGCCTACCTTGTACCTGACAGAATACTTCACTATGCAATGGATGTAGCAGAAGTTTTCCAGTATGCCATTCCACACTGCTTCTGGGTTTCTCTGTCTCAGGCCCTCGCCTTGTATTTCCGGCTGAGTTCTGACTGGAGTCCCCCGGCACCATACCATGGAATATATCACCCTATGGGATTCATCATGCAGTGTGACTTTTTCTATGAGGACCTCCAAGAGCCCAAGCCACCAGAACCCATCTGGGTAAGTTTTACCTGAATGTTTATTTTTGGACAAGCACTCCAGTGGGTGGATTACCTGATCAGAGTAGAGCACCCATGCCGCTGGAGCTCACAGACCTTTTTTGCCATGCTCAGGTCCATCTATGAATCTTTGGAAAAGGGGGACCACCATGAATTTTTTTTGGGGGGCTATCAGGCCTGAGGCTAATGCAGTGGAGGAGGCCATTGCTCCAGAGCTCCCTCCAGTGGCCTTTGCAGAGACAGATGAGGAGGCTGTCATTCCAGAACTGGTTTCTCAGCCAGAGCCAGCACCTGAATCAATGCCTGAACCAGAACCAGTTCCACAGCCTGCATCAGAGCCAGTGCCTGAACCCAAGACAGAGCCAGCATCTGAACCAGTGCCAGAGTTGGAGTCAAAGTCAGCACTAGTGTCAGCTCCAGAACCAGTGCCAGAGTTGGAGTCAGAGTCAGCACCAGTATCAGCTCCGGAACCAGTGCTAGAGTCAGAGTTAGAGTCAGCGCCAGTGTCAGCTCCTGAACCAGTGCCACAGTCGGAGTCAGCGCCAGTGTCTACTCCAGAACCCATGCCAGCACCAGTGTTGGAGTCAGCTCCAGTGCCAGAGCCAGTGTCAGAGCCTGTGTCAGTGCCTAATCCAGAGCCAGTGCCCGTGTCAGCTACAGCATCAGAGCCAACACCAGAGTTGGTGCCTGTGCCAGCTTGAGTGCCTATGCCAGAGTCAAGGCCAGTGCCAGAACTTGAGCCTGTTCCAGAACCTGTGTTAGAGGATGACAGAGCAACCTCTGCCTTGCCTGGCTATGAAGATGTTGTCGTCCTGCCACCACCTGGCTATGAAGACGTCATCGTCCTGCTGCCACCCGGCCAAGACCATAGCAATGCGTTGACAGAGCTCAAACCCATGCCCAAGTCCAGTCCAGAGTTCGAACTAGAGTCAAGTCCAAAGCCCAAGTCAGTTCCAAAGCTCAAGTGCAGCCCAGAACTTGAGTCATCTCCAGAGCTTGAGTTCTCTACTGAGCCTGAGTACAGCCTGGAGCCTGAGTCGAAGCTTGCTTCCTGCCTTGAGCCCAAGTTATCCCCAGAGCTCGAGTCCAGACCTGAGCTCGATCACACTACCAGCCCTGAGTCCAAGCCTAATCCAGAGCTCAAGCCTGAGTCATCTCCTGAGCTGGAGCCAGAGTCCAGCCCAAAGCTCAAGTCATCTCCAGAGCTTGAATCCAGACCGGAGCTCGAGTCCACTGTAAGTTCTGGATCCGAGCCAAGTCATGAGTCTGAGAATGCTTCCTGCACAGAGCCGAAATCATTTCCAGAGCCTGTGTCCAGTCCAGAACCCAAGTCATCTTCAGAGATCAAATCTGAGCCATCTTCAGAACCTGAAACCAGTGCAAGTCAGGAGTCTAAGTTTTGTCCTGAGCCTGAACCTGAGCCCCTGCTGGAGCCAAGTAGCATGGATTTTTGCTCCTGGAGGGAGCTCATGGGGGGGCTCTGTCAGTCCTGCGTGCTGTGGCGCATGCACCTGAAGGCGTGCCCTGGGCTGCGAACTCCACCACGTGCACCGTTAATGATACACACCTGAACTCAATTAAGGAGCTTTGTGCACCTATTTAAAGACTGTGCTGATGCAAGATCTTTGCTAAGTATTACGCTACATCATTACGCACTACTGAGCCTTACTACCTGTTTTTCTGATTTCCTGTTTCTTGATTCCTGTGCCTGTTTCTTGTTCTAGTTCTCACTTTGCCTCTGATATCCTGTTTGTGCCTCGCCCGACCCTTTTGTCTGTTTAAAATTTTGGATTTAGCCTGCTGATTTGGACTGTTTGCCTTTGTATGTGTTTTGCACTTTATTATTAAACTAAAACTTCTGCACTTACATCCGCCTACCTCGTACCTGACATCCACAGACATGAATAAATATTTGATCACAAATATAGATACACTCACTTAGATTATTAATTCAGTGGTGCTGAAAGTTTCAAAAATATATTTTAATTGCCAAGGCCTCTTAACTTCCTGTTGGTGATCATGACTTCAGCTGGTAGCTTCTCTGTGCCAACATAAATAAAGGTTTGTTTGACAAATACAAGTTATTGGGAGGTGTAGCCAGTTTGCCAAGGTCTGGAAGAAGATCCAAGCTAGCACCCTCAGCTGAGAGGAACTTTGTTTGGATGGTCAAGAACAACCAAGGACCCAACAAGACAAAAGCCTGCCATTAACTGGAAGCTTCTGGAACACCAGTGTCACTGTCTACAGTCAAGTGATTGCTACATTGCCATGGACTGAGAGGCTGTCATCCAAGAAAAAAAAAGCCCCTGCTCCAAAATTGACTATTTCAAGCTTCAAATCCAAAAATAAATTAAAACTTGTTCACCAAATTCTTGGTTTTTTCCCTATTAAAGATAGATGTTGTATAATAATTCTTCCCAGAAAAAGCCCAGTAAAAAAGCCCAGTATTGTCATTACATTCATGTCCATGATAAATGCATGTAAACTTCTGACATTAACTCTAGATGTAGCAGTCGGAGAAATATAGGTGTAATGGTTTACAGACAGCAGATTTGAATCTCTTCCCTTTATTCATTCTATCTTCTCTACATTGGTAACATTCTGGCTCTGACAGCAAATGCAGCTTTCCATATTCACTACTACTTGATAGGACTTACTACATGACACTCCATTCAAATAGTAGAATACTAATAGAAAACAGAGAAGCTGACCCTGGAAGAAGCTTCAACATTTTAGATTGAAGAGCTAAAAGTAACTGTAAAAGTGGGGACTAAACTGCTGCTTTCTATTAAATATTTACAATCCCAATTTCAAAAAAGTTGCTGTGTAACACTGTGGCAATGGGGGCGTGGCCAAGCAGCAGTTTGTGAATAGAGGGCGGGGTTGGGGAAGGTAAGTGGCTAAGTCATTACACCAGGTGTCGATTAATGTGAATGTGTGTGTTGGTTGCAGGGATGGAGCATAAAAGGAGGGGGAGAGCAGAGAAGAGTCTCTCTCCCTGACCACAACGCATGTGTGTGTGTTGTGTGTGTGGCAGTGTGAGTGAAGTTGAAAAGCTAAAATAAGGAAAATAAAGAGTGTGTATATGAACATCAACTCCCGCCTGCCGTGCTTCTGTGCTCCACACACATCAGGAACTGTTACGGTGGTGCTGAAACCCAGGACACACAAAAGGGAACCACCCCATGGAGTCCTCCCCATTCTAAGAGCTCATCCTTGCCCTTGCTACTGCCCAGCCGAACCAGCATCAAGCGCTGATCGCCCTCTGAAAGGAACAAGAGCAACTCTTCGAAGCCTTGATGCTGGCCCAGCAGGAAGATTGCCAGGCATTCCGGCATCTGCTCATATCAGCAGGAGTGTTGACCATCACCACAGCCGGCACCCTCACGAATATGGGCCCTCAGGATGATCCAGAAGTGTTCCTCGCCCTCTTTGAACAAGCAGCCGAGACATGGGGGTGGCCGCTGGAGCAGCATGCGGCATGCCTCCTCCCGCTCCTGACTGGCGAGGCACAGCTCACAGCACAACAGCTCCTTGCTGACAGCTGACTGATGTATGCTGACCTGAAGAAAGCCATCCTGCAGTGGGTCGGCCGCTCCCAGGAACAACATCGCCAGCGCTTCCGGACGCTGGCATTGGAGGAGGTCGGCCGGCCATTTGCATTTGGCCAGCAACTCCGGGATGCCTACCAGTGGTGGCTGAGGGTGGAAGATCACACTGCCAATGAGATCATTGATCTGGTGGCACTGGAACAGTTTATCTCTCGACTTCTGGAAGGAACAGCAGAATGGGTCCAGTGTCATCGCCCGGCGTTGCTAGAATGAGCCATCAAACTGGCAGAGGACCATCTGGAGGTGGCTCTGATGGCAGGCAGAGGTGTCCCTCCTCATTTCTCCTCTCTCTCTTCCTTCTCCCCTCTGTCTCTCTTTCCCCTCCCCACCCTGTTCCCCTACCACGGAGGCAGCGGCCGGCTCCTCCCCAGCCAGCCCATCACACTCATAGTTTCCTCCCATCTCCTTCTTCCATGTCTGTGTTGTCTCCTCCTCAGGTGAGTGACTCCCATAATGCCGGTGCAGAGGAAAAGCCTGGGCTGGTGTGCTGGCATGGTGGGAAGTCAGAGCATCTCCAGAGTCGAAGCGCCGCAAGGGAGGTGGGAGCTGTGATCCAGATCCCCAATGTGCCAGAGGCCGCCCTGATTGGGCCGGAATGTATTGCATACCAGTAAGTGTTCAAGAGGATACATATCATGTGTTGGTAGATTCCGGTTGTAACCAGACCTCAATTCACCAACCCCTGGTGCAAGGTGAGGCATTGGGGAGAGCACAAATGGTGAAGGTGTTGTGTGTATGCATGGGGATGTTCACAATTACCCTCTAGTATCCGTCCATATTCTATTCCGGGGCCAAACGCATAGAATTAAGGCGGCGGTTAACCCTTGTCTCACCCACTCATTAATTTTGGTGTAGACAATTTCTGGATGTGGGTGGAGCACAGAAGTATGGCAGGCAGTTGTTTTCTTCTGAGTTATTTTATTTCTGATTTTTAGCACAAACACTCATACACACAGACTATTATCAAGTTCTCAGCGCCGAGCTCCCCTCCTCTCTCTCCATTTATAGAGCACCGTTACTGTAAGAGACACAGAAACACATGTTAATTGACAACAGGTGTAGTGATATGACCACTCACCTTCCCTGACTCCACCCTCCATTCACAGACCAACGCTCGGCCACGTTCCCGCTGCCACATGTGGGAACTGATTGGCCAGGGTTTACAGAATTGATGGAACACATAATGAGGGTCCTGCATAAATACATCATGGGAAGCTCCCGGTGTAGCATTGACTGGGGAAGCTGTCACAGAGCCATCTACATCAGCACCATGTCAGGGTGATACGAGGAGTGAGGAGCACCCCGCCCCTCCTCCCTCTCTCGGGGATTCCCTTGGGGATTTCCCATTAGAGAAGTCATGAGACGAGACTCTGCAGCATGTGTTTGACCAAGTGATAGTAATTGATGGTCAAACTCTCCAGCTGAGCACAACACTGGCCTTCCTTTATTTTGCTATTATTAAGGATAGGTTATACCAAGTGATGCAGTACACTCAAACAGGAGAACAGATAACTCAATTGTTGAACCCAAAGAGCCATAAGGAACTCGTATTCCATACGGCTCACTTTAATCCCATGGCTGGACACTTGGGGCAAGATAAAACACTAGCCCGAATAATGGCCCGGTTCTACTGGCCAGGGATTCGCAGAGATGTCCGTTGATGGTATGTGGCATGCCGTGAATGCCAATTAGTAAATCCCACGGCCACTCCAAAAGTGCCTTTGCACCCTCTCCCTCTAATCGAGACCCAGTTTGAGCGAATTGGGATGGATCTTGTTGGGCCATTAGATCGGTCGGCACGAGGATATCGCTTTTAGTTCTGGTGGACTCTGCAACGCGATATCCGGAAGCAGTGCCTCTCCGCAATATCTCAGCATGCAGTATTGCGGAAGCGCTCTTCCTTATTGTCTCCCGGGTCGGGATTCCGAAAGAAATCCTGACAGACCAAGGCACTACGTTTGTCACGCACACTGCGCGAGCTGTATGGGTTACTGGAGATTAAGTCTATCCGCACCAGTGTCTATCACCCACAAGCAGATGGCTTAGTGGAGCGTTTTAACCAAACCCTCAAAAACTTAGTCTGGAAATTCGTAAGTGAAGACGCATGTAATTGGGATAAGTGGCTCGAGCCCGTTATTTGCAGTACGAGAGGTCCCGCAAGCCCCCACAGGGTTCGCTCCATTTGAATTATTATATGGGCGTAAGCCGCGTGGCATTTTGGACGTGCTACAAGAAAATTGGGAGGAGGGACCTTCGCCTAGCAAAAACGAAACTCTGTACATTCTTCACCTGTGCGCAAAACTCCACACTCTCACGCACTTAACCCAGGAGAATTTGCGGCAGGCGCAAGACCGTCAAAGCTGACTATGACAAGGGCACGCGCCTTTTAGAGAGTTTACGCTGGGAGAAAAAGTGCTTGTATTGTTGCCCATGTCGAGCTCTAAATTAATTGCCAAGTAGCGAGGGCCCTTTGAGGTCACACAGCGAGTCGGGGATGTCGACGATGAGGTGAGGCAAATGGATAGGGGCGGGCATTGCAAATCTACCCCCTTAACCTTTTAAAACGTTGGAATGAGGGGGTCCCCGTGGTGTTGGTAGTCCCGGAGAAGGCAGAGCTGGGGCTGGAGGTGAAAGAGAGAACATCTCAAACCACTCCAGTCCCTTGTGGAGACCACCTCTCACTAGCCCAACTCATGGAGGTGACTAAGTTGCAAAAGGAATTTTCTGACATGTTCACACCCTCAGGGTTGGTAGTGCGTAGCTGCCCTTACCGCTTGCCCAAACACAAGAAAAAGGTGGTTTGGTACGAACTCAAGGCCATGCTCAAAATGGGCGTAATTGAGGAGTCCCACAGTGACTGCAGCAGCCCAGTGGTCCTGGTTCCCAAGACCGACGGGTTGGTCTGGTTCTGTTTGGACTATAGAAAGGCCAATGCGGTGTCTAAATTTGACACATACCCAATGCCTCGCATTGATGAGTTGCTTGATCGGTTAGGTGCTGCTTGCTTTTATTCGACACTGGAGCTAACAAAGGGATATTGGCAGATGCCCTTGACTCCTCTATCCCGAGACAAAACAGCCTTTTCCACACCGTTTGGATTACACCAATTTGTCACACTCCCTTTTGGGTTATTTGGGGCGCCTGCTACATTCCAGCGGCTCGTGGACAGGGTCCTCCGCCCTAATGCTGCCTATGTGGCCGCATACTTAGATGATATAATAATCTACAGCCATGATTGGCCGTGGCACCTGTAACATCTGAGGGCCGTTCAAAAGGCTTTCTCTGAGGTAAAAGCTGCACTGTGTGGGGGGCCACTTTTGCACTCCCTTGACTTGTCTCTCCCCTTTATTTTGCAGACTGACGTATCGGACAGATGGCTGGGGGCCATTTTGTCCCAGAAGGTGGAGGGTGAGGAGCAGTGCTGTACATCAGCCGTAAACTCTCAATGCGTGAAAGCAAGCACAGCACCATTGAAAAAGAGTGTCTTGCTATCAAGTGGGCAGTCCTCGCCCTCCGATCCTACCCGCTGGGGCACCCTTTCACTCTTTGTTTGGACCACACGCCCCTCCAGTGTTTCCACCGCATGAAAGGATGCCAATGCACGGATCACCCATTGGTATCTCGCCCTCCAGTTGTTTAAGTTTGAGGTGGTCCACAGGCTGGGGGCGCAGATGGTGGTGGCGGACTTTCTGTCCCATCGGGGTGGGTGGGAGAGAGAGTCTGTTTCAGGCCAGACGGCTCCCCGGCCTGAGTCAGGCAGTGGGGGTATGTGGCAACGGAAGCATGGCCAAGTGGCAGTTTGTAAATGGAGGGCGGGGTCGGGGAAGGTAAGTGGCTAAGTCATCACACCTGGTGTCAATTAATGTGTGTGTGTGTGTGTGTGTGTCAAGTCAAGTCAAGTTTATTTGTATAGCGCTTTTAACAAAAGACATTGTTGCAAAGCAGCTTTACAGAATTTGAA
>JAOBAM010000021.1:22053813-22064379 GCA_025212355.1 Notarius kessleri
TAAAAATCGACCTTTTTATATTATGCCAAATCCGTTGAGATTTTTTTTTTTTCCATTTATTGAGGGGGGGTTGGGGTATGTTCCTTCGTGATACTCAAGCGTAATTCATTCCTACGAGGATGTTACTTGTTTACATTTTCGCCATCTTTAGTCTCGCGGTAGAATACGTGTTATCTACAATGTAATTGGCCAAAACATCACTGGCAAGAGCATGATAGCCAATCATAAGTTCTTACAAAAGTACCCGCATCCGTTCTATATCAACTTTCACATGTTCATCGTTGCTGCTCTTCAAAAATGCATTTCTTTCGTATCTGCTTTTACTCCATGCCAGACACGCAATTGACTAGCGAGATGAAGTGAAGGTACATGAAATTGATGCTGGTATAAAAAAAACAGGACTGAAGCTTTTGTCTTTGGCCAAAAAGCTGAAGTCATCAATGATCAAATGAGTAGTGACTCCCCTATGCGTGCGCACACCCGGCTTCAGGCACCATCTTGTGTTGTGCTTTCTTTTGATGACCACCCACTCATCCCTGTTTTGGATCTAAAACTACTGGATCAATATTGATTAGTTTTTATATCTGGTATTTGATTGCCAGCATCAGGCTCCAGTAGGAACTGTAGCCTAAAGTTAATGCTATAGTTCCAATTTTTTTTGTATAAAAATGGGTGCCTAAAAAAAGGTCTCCAATGCCAGGCTTGTAGTGATGAGCTTTCCTTTATTAGCTACTCTTATTCTAGTGGTGCCATCGGGGAAAAACTTAGTTATGGAGCAACTCCCAAACTTTTTAACACCTTTTGCTTGTCTTCAACCTTTTAGGCACAGCCATTAGTCTTGGATCTGAAAGATCTATTCCAGGTGATCTTCAACACAAGGAAGAAAGAAGCTGAAGCTGTCCAGAAGGTAATGGCTTTGAGAACTGTCAGGGAATGTCTTTCAGCTGTACAACTATTGTAGCAATATTCCAATGTCATTACCATAACCTTTAGGTCAGCAATTCCCCCCAATGTTCTATGCATGTTCATTGTGCAGCAGGACTTGGCATGTGTGGGTTGTTTCTCCCCCCACAGTATATATTCACTCTTTTTACATGCAGATTATCAATTAGATTTGGCAGTGTCCTTGAGTTTTCAAAATGGCTTTTACCATGAAAAATAAAATGCGAACATGCACAATTATCTTTAGAACCTCTACTTCAGCTTGTTGCTGTGTTAAACTAGTGGCCAGATTCATTTCTTTGCTTTTACTGTTTAGCAGATAAATTACTCTGAATATTGTCATGTGGCAGAATAGGCCCCTCACTAAATTCTTGTACTCTCTCTGAACGAGGTCCCTTGTGGTTGTAACTTGTATTGAACACAAACAAGGTTGATTTGTTTTTAATGTGGTTATATTGCTCTCTAGTGGTGGTTTGCAAAAATGACTGACCTTGAAAGAGGATGTAAACATACACTTTAAAAGCCTTGCTAATACTATTTCTTTGTTTTAGGATGATGCCAGTCCTGTTGAGGTAGGAATTGTACATTTTTAACTGTTAGAATTCCAATGCATTGGTATTTGATGGACCATAATTTCTGTGTTCTAAGAATGGAAGTGATGCCTTGGTCAGTCTGGATGGTCAGGTAGAGACAGTAAAAGTAAGGTTTCTAAAATCCTTCACCAGTAAAATGTATTCAGAATATAATTCTCAATGACTTAAAAGGATGAGTTCATTGTCTCTTTACATAGACTGTGGAACAGATGGACCTCTTTGGTGACATGTCCACACCCCCAGAGATTAACTCTCCCATGGTAATGCATTTAATACAATGTTTATTCCTTTGTTGGTACTCTCTAAAGGATCTGCTCTATGGTATTAGCTGCAACCATGTTGCATTGTCATCTATGTACAAGGTTTGAGCCTTTTTTGTGATCAGGATGTTTGGACAAGTGACTTGAGTACTAATACTTTGTGTATAATCAGCAGATGTAATGTAAAACTGCATATGCTCACTTACTGTATCCTTTAAGTGTTCACTCAGTATATGCAAATCCTAACAAGCATTTATAGTGATGTGGCAAACCATAAGTTAGTACTAAAATGAAGCAATAAATCTCAATGCTTCTATTCTACTTCAGAAGTAGACTTGGTCTACATCTGTGAAGTTGGCCATTTTGCACTCTTGTGATTTTAAATCTGGCATATTTCAGAATTACGATGTTGGAATATACTAAAATGGGTCTTGAAAACAATGTTAAGACTAGCTACTCTGCAGTCCTGATCCATTTCACAAATTATACTTTATCCAGTAGTTACTTTATGCTACTGCTGAATCACTTGACAGTCCATCTGATTTTACCCAGTCAATTACTAAAACATTAACTTTTTTCTCCTCTACACTTTTCTATTCCTACTCTTGTCTATTTTCTAATTCTTTCAATATTAGCTGGACAGTGTCTTGTTGCTGGAGCTTGCTTCTGTGATTGATGCCAATCAGAACCACCTTAAAGGCAATCCTTTCATCACTGACCCAACAGTACCTTGCAACACACCCAGTGATGCCCCTTTCTCTTCCTCTTTAGCTACAGTCTCTAGTCCCAGTTCAGTCCCTTTCAATAATCCCTTTGCTCTACTTGGTGGCCAGTTTGGCTCCACTTCTACAGTTTCACCCCTGTCATCCAGCTGTGCATCAGTTCTTCCTGACTGCCTCTTGAAAAGACCAGTTGGACAAAATGGTCAGAGTGGTGACTCTTCATCCAGCAGTCATTTTTTTAATGGACTAATTGATAACCAGGACCCACAGAAGGGCATCAGTCAGTCGCTTGAGTTTCCTTTAAGAGAGATGAATTGTGGAAAAAACAAGACCCTTCCTTTTTCCAGCATGCTTGATCAAACAAGACCCCATCTGCCCCAGACCCCTTCACCGTGTAATGGTCTCAGCAACTCTCTGCTTCCTATGGTTCAACCTCCATCTGTCTGTAAAAGTGAAACTATGCTACCAGTTGTGCAAAATGGAGGGGTGATGGCCATTTGTCCCCCACCACAAAGTGCCAAGTGTGGCCGTGCACAGAGAAGACAGAAGGTGAAAGTTTAAATTTTTTTTTTTTGTGCACTTTGAATTCACTGAAGTGTTTGGTGATGGGTAGTGTTTCACAGTGCCTTTTGTTGCAGTTTTTCAAGAGCATTATTGTGGGAATGTTTTGCATGTTAATGTGGTCATTAATAAGCTTTATTGGAGCTAGAGGTTTTCCCAGATTTTCTGCTCTTTAATGTAAAGAGAAGTTGTCTAGTACAGAGTAGTGGTGGGTAGCATTGCTGCATTGTAGGGTTGATTGTGAGCTTGAATTAATGTCTTGTTTTGCACATCCTCCCCATGTTCATGTTTCCTACCACCTCCCCAAGACAAACTAGTAGGTGGCTTGGCTGTTGTCCTAAAATTTGAGTATGTTGCCCAGTGTAATTGGGATCCCTCATGATCCTGACAGCAGTAATAGTTGAAACACTTGTTAAATTTTTGCTGGTTAAAAAGCTTTTTAATGACCATGGTTGAGTATAACTTCAATGTGCTACCTCCATATTGTACAGGTCTAGAGAAAAATTGAGACCACTGCAAAATTCAGCTGCTCTGGTTTTACTATTTATAGGTATGCTTGAGGATCATCAACACCTTTTGTTCCATAAACTGATGTTTTCCCCTGAATTCCACAAAATATTGTCACTTGGCACATTTATTTGCAGAAAGTGACAACTGGCCAAAATGAAGTTTTAGACCTTTTAATGCCTTGAAATCAAGATGAATTTTAAGCCATGTTTGATCTTGAGTTCAGGAAATCAATATTTGGTGGAATAACCCAGACATTTGATCAGCTTTCATGTGTCTGGCATGCTTTCCACCAGTTTTTCCACATTGCTCTTGGGTGACTTTTTATTTTTTTTATTTTTTTTTTTAATGCCACTCCTGGTGCAGAAACTAAATCAGCTCAGCTTCATTTACCTTGTGACAATCCAGCTTCCTCCTGATCACATTCCAGAGGCTTTTAATGGGGTTCATGTCTAGAGATTGGGCAGGCCATGACAGGGTCTTGATCTTGTGGTCCTTCAGCCACACATTTCTCTGGCCTTGTCCTGGAGCACTGTCCTGCTGGAAGACCCAATCCTCAGTTAGGGAACACTGTCAGAGCAGATGGAAGCAAGTTTTCTTCCAGGGTAACCTTGTGTGGGGCTTCATGTGTCTTTCACAAACAAATTTGTCCCACTCCAGCCTTGCTGAAGCACCTCAGATCATCCCTGATTCCCCCACCAGATTTCAATGGGTGGGACACTTGCTTGGAGGCCTCTCCAGATCTGTAACCATTAGACAACCAGGGGAAGCTGAAAACTGGACTTCAGACTTTTCTAATCCAGTTCTCTGTAGTCCAATCCTTATGGTCTCTAGTAAACCTCAGTCTGGCTCTTCATTGGGGGGGCTCCCCCCCCGCCAGTTTCAAACTGTCCTTGCTGTGCACTTAACCCCAGCTGCTATTTGCCATTCTTTGGTAGGTCACTTAAGGTCGTCCTGCAATTGAGTTATTAGGAGTTGATCTGTTAGTGGAGCAGAGTTTTTGCCCTGTCAATTTAACTTTGTCCCTAATGGCTACTGCTTGACCTTATGAACTGCCAGCTTTTGAAGATGGAAGCAATCTGACTTGCTGTATCCCTCTGGCAGTAAAGCTAGAATTGAGCTCTTTTCTCACTCAAGTTTTATGCTTGGCATGAGATTTATATTTCAATTAAACATAAGGCACTTTTTTTTTTTTTTTTTTTTAAATGCTTATTTCTAAGATTTGGTTCACATGATCAGTACATTGAGTAAAATGGTGTGCTTTCAGCACATTCAGTGGCATGAAATGGCTACCCTAGAAATGCTGACTTTAAGAAATTGAAGTGGTATCCATTTTTTTTCAGATTGATCTGTGCCCTCCACAATTGGCACCACTTCATTTTAAAGTGGTCATATTGCACTGAAGTGAAATCCAACCTTTTTAATTGAAGTCTTTCAGAGAAAGATCCCTCAAGTTAACACCTTTAATTTAACTTGTGTGTAATGTGTGGGTGATACTTTTGCTCCCTCTATAGTCTCCTGGAAATGAAGTGTTTGGGGCCACTATATTTGCATCAACTCAGGGTGAGGGTCCAGTTCAGTCCAGCTCCTCTATTGCGGCAGATCTGTTCAACCCTACAACCACCACTTCCACAGCTGCTCTTGGTTAGTGATAACTTCTAGTTCTTTGTCATTCTAGTGTCTTTCTGAATGTCTGTGGCACTGTTAATGACATGGTCTTGGCACTCTTGGAAAGGATGTGCTAAGACATTTACACGAGTGCTTTTGGGACAACTTTTTACACAATGATGTAAATTAGTGTGTCAGGAAGGGTGACACAATGCCAGTGTAAAACATGGTACTGTCCTTTGCTACACATGTGCTTAAAACCCTAACCCAAAAATTGCATAACAGGATACATTTAACAAGATTCTCAGAAGTCAAACTGCAGAACAATAAGTTCATAACTTCAGTAAAGGAAGTGTCTGAAGACAATGGCTATTTGGCAGCATGACTCTGCCACACCATCTCCTCTTTCAGAACTTTTGTATCTTGGCTTGATTTACAGCAAGTCATTCAAGAATCCTCTTCAGATTGTCTAACATGCAGCAAATAACCAGTGTGGCAGTAACTTAGTTTTAATGAGCTCACAGCTCCTCCCAAAGTGAGCTATAGACTTGTTAGGTAGCATGATGCTGAAGCTACATTATACATCAATATTTTTGGAGCTTAACTGTGTTTAAGTGTTTTATATCACAGGAAGTGATTGGATGAAGCTAGCCATGGCTGTATGAGGTACATCTTGGCAAGAAGTTATTCCCACCTCAGGCTGCTGAATTCTTAATTCTAGCAAAGTTCTTTAATGCCATGTGCAAACTAAATGCTAACAGTGGTGCACAAGTAAATTTCTTACAAGCTTTTTTTTTTTTTTAAATAAACCCTTCTGTTAATTCCATGCCACAAATGTCAGGTAAATTGGGTGCCTGTGCCCTTCTGACATTTGCTGACAAGTCTTTAAAAGTAATGGAATAAATACATGGTTTAACAGTTTGGTTAGAAACAACCGAAGTCAGTAAAAATGACAGCAGCAGTTTTTGCATGTAAATGCACATTAAACAATTTAAGTACAACTTGCACAAATTTGTTACCTGTGAATCCTCTTGCATATCAAACATTGAATGCAATGGCTATTGCACCCTGGCCAAAGTTACTAGAAGCACAAAAGGCACACTTGCCAACCAAATATGAACCAGCCTTTACCTGCTTTAAGAGTACATCAAATATTGTTAATGGTAGCAAGCTGAAGATGGAGCTAGCATAAATGTAGCAATCAGTTAAAATTACCCTACTGAAATCCCTCACTTGAGTTGCAATCATTCCACTGATTTTCCAGGGCCTTGTAAACAAGGGTCTTCATTCGTATTCGCAAAGGGATGGTATATTACACTGCAGGTAGAAAGTACTGAATAGCTTCTAAATGGCTGGTGTTAGCAGTAGTGTTTTAGTCTCTGAACTTCAGAGGTGTTCATGACATTAAGCTGCAGATTAATAGATTTACATAATGAAGTGACTGTACAAAGTGAAATGGCAAGCTGACCTCAAATTATGGGCTGGCTGCTGTTCAGCTAAATCAAATGGCTCAGGCATTTGTTAAACTTGTTAAGCAGATCAGTGTACAGTGAATGCCGTGAAAATTCACAGGTTAATTTTAAAACTACACAACCATGTAAAACTTCTTCCAATGCAATTTTATGTAATGTTGAAGCAATGTGTAAACTAGTGCTACACAATTTTTCACATTCCTTCCAAGTGTAAAGACCTGGTTTTAATGCTCAAATTTTACCAACAGTGCAAAAAAAAATTTATAAAGTAAACTGATGTAAAATTGCCAGTACTAGAACTTAAATGCTCAAGTCTACATAAATTCAGAATAGGACCTGAAAAGATACTTTAACACAACTCATTACATGTCTTGTTGGATGCAGCTTAGAGTTTTGTACTCGACTAAGTTGCTCATATTTGTAATCCATGCTTTGCTATGCCACTCAATCAAATTTCTAGGTTTGAGATTATGGAATTCCAGCCAGTATGAACAATTGCCATAGAGTTAAAGGACCTACTTTATAGCCTGAACTGAAGCTTTAGGGTGGCTGAACTAAAGCTTGGTACATAGAAGGGTGAGGAATTAGTAACTCCATAAGGTATCTGATCACTACAAACAGCTTCAGTATGCCTTGGCACAAGTTATGAAACTGTACTGAAGGAATAAATACCATTCTTCCAAAAGATTGAATTTGTCTTTAGATGTTGATAACTGGTTCAATAGCACTGAGGGACATGGCATATGACTTTACACTGTCTTTATACTGTGGACACTGGTATCCTGGGAGAGACCACTTTATCTCAAGATGGAGGCTTTAGGATGGGTGATCTTTGACTTTATTGATTTTGCAGTGACCTTCCCTCTAAGGAAACAAGTGGATGTAAATCATGCCAGCAAAAAGGCAACTTTCATTGTCCTAATCTGTATAAGTATTGTCATGGTGATGCAGAACAAAACTTATTCAGGGCTTATTTTAAACTCCTTGTTCTCTTCTTGCATCTTTAGCATCAGTGTCACTGGGACTACCATCTGTTCCTCAAGCTCAAAGTCCATGGGGTCAACCAGCCCTGCCACTATTTCCACCCCAGGGCTCTGGCACCCAAGTATCAGTCCAAGGTGCACTAAATTCTCTTCCCCAGCAATGTGCCTTTGGGGGCTCACCAGTACCTCAGTGGAGACAGCAGATTCCCTCTTTTGGCACTCCAGCTGCCACTCAAGCTTGGGGTCAACCAGCAACCACAGCAGCTGTTTGTGCCTGGCCTCCATCTGGCACAGTGTCCAACCCCTTTCAGCCCAGTGTATTTCCTCCAATGATGGCTCCTTCTGGAGGAATAACAGGGCAGCTATCGTCAGGGTTCCCTCATCGGCCACCCCCTGCAAAAGAGGTACCTGCTGTTAAAAGTGCTTTCACAGCTTTGGACCCCCTTGGAGGGAAGGAACAGAAAACTGGGAAGGACATGTTCAAAAACTTCCAGATGGCAAAACCTGGAAGTGCTCCTCTGTCAGGCCAAAACGCCAATGGCCCATTTGAACAGTACTTTTCCAACAAAGTTGGCATAGCCCAGGAAGCAGCTGACCATGATGACTTTGACATCAGTGAGCTCTCTGCAAAATCCACTGGTAACTTGGACATACTAGCGCATCTCCAATTAGAATATCGAAGTTTTATTTAATTTAACTTAAACTGTAAACTTGATGTAGTTACATGTAAAGCAACTTCAAGCCTTTGTTTAATTCTGATTTTTGCTAGGAGTCATTCCAGTATCTCAAATTAGTTTGAGTAAAATGGTATACTGTAGCTCTTGGTCTGGTTCAATACACAACCCCAATCATGAGAACTGATTTGAGATACTGGATTTGATTTTCATGAGCTATAAGCATAAAGGCTTAATGTCCCCTTGTGTAATGAACATGTACAATATATCAAAAGCCTAACTCTTGAAGTTGGAGGTCTTTCACAACCTCCTAATTGAGATGCACAATTTGACTTGCTTAAAGATGAGAAATGCACTTTGTGTCTGTGTTCAGAGCCTCCTAAACCTCCACTTCAGCAGGCCTCTACAACTACTGCTCCAGGTTTGACCCCTTCCTCAGCAGGAGTGTTCCTGGATGCTGCTTTCACTCCAAATCCAGTGCCAATCCAATCAGGCCCAGATCCTTTACCAGCTGCCAGTCTTTTTGATGACCCTTTTGGAAGCAGCCATTTAGCACTACCTGCAACTACAGTAAATGGGGACAATACTATGTCAAGCAAATCTCACTTAAGTGACTAAGCAAAGTTGACTAGGTCTCTATAATTGGGAGTTTACATTGAGTTAATACTAAGCTAAATTGTGTAGAACAGTCTGAATGGATTGACTTCTTGTAAAGTTACTCAAGTAGTCATTTTGTGATCTTTTGCAGGGTGGTCCAGCTACACAGACTGGTGTAAAAGCTGATACTTTTGACCCTTTTGGAGGAAATCCTTTTGCCTAAACTCTTTCAAATCCTGCACTGAGGTATGTCATGCCATATTGAGTTGTGATGGTAGACCAATAAGCCAAAGCTCACTTTGAGCAGCTCAGGTGGTGTTAATGAAGGCTGCATGTTGATGTGAATGGAAGAGTGGAAATTGCAAGCTGTCAGACTATCAGCTAATTCAGAAGACCTGTGATTCTTTATGCTTAATTTGGACAGCTTGTACACATCTTGGCTAACTGCTTTTGTTGGTCTTGGTGGCTGTAATGCATGTTGGTTAATAATGGCTTTTTTTTTTTTTATTTAAACTGAATTTCTGGAACTACACTATGGCTAAAGGTTTGTGGGCCCCTAACCATTATACTACATATGGGCCTTCCCCAAACTGACGAAGTTGGAAACCCACAATTGTATAGGATTTTTGTGCACTAGCATTACAATTTTCCACTGCACAAAGCCAGTTCCAGAATGGCATGTTTGCAATGAAAAGGGCTTGGATGGCCTGCAGAGTCCAGAGCACTGACTGCACCCCAAATGTCCTCACCTGACTTCAGTGCCTGACCTTGCTAATATTCTTGTGGCTGCATGGGTAACTCCTCCTTCCCCCCACCACATGCAAGTCTAGAAAAGCTTTTCAAAGCAGGTAGTATTTATGAGCATGACTGACTAAATCTGGAACAAGAGCTTTGAAAAGCTCTTGGCTTTAGTATAGTTGAGGATTTTCTTTGAGGTTTATAATGGCACTAAAGGGAGATTAGTTTGCATCACCTTAATTATCCTGTTTCTTTTCTCTTTATACAGAAAGTGGGAGGCCATCTGCAGCAGTGTGCTCCACTGTCCACACAGTCTTGCATGTTTGTCCTGTGTATCTAATCTTGGGTTCCTCTAAATTGGCTTAATTTCCCAATGTTTATCACTGAAAATGCAAATTGAATGTGGAGTCTGAGAGTGGTTGTCACTTGTTGAGGGATTTCAAGTACTGGGTGATGGTATATTTGTCTGGCATTAAAGCAGGAAATGAGATCTGTCTTGTTTCATTTATTTTGCATATTCAAAAGCATCTTTATTGAAGTGTGGATTTTTTTTTTTTAAATATATAAAGATGTGCTGAAATGGAGCATTGACTTGTTAATGATGCATTGTGGTATTGGGTCTGCTTGATGCCTAAATAAGTAAGGAATAATGCATTTGAGCATGCTGTGTAGCAAAATCAAACTTGTAATGTGCCCTGAAGTTGGGTGTGGTGGGTTTCCCCCTTCCCCTTTTGTACAACAGCAATTTGTCAATGAATAATGCTGGACTTCACAAATAACCGAATATCAGCTTGTATTTAGTATGGATATATCTCCTTTACTGTTCAGAATAAGTATGGAACATCTTGGGGGTGGGGTTTGCTTTTTTTTTAAAAAGCAGCTATAAACAAGACAAGTTTCCTAACATGG
>JAOBAM010000021.1:22689547-22703817 GCA_025212355.1 Notarius kessleri
GTGGTGAGGTGAGTGATGGTGGTCAAGCCAGTGCCATTGAGTGTCAGGATGGTGAGAGGGACCTTGAGGGCGAGTAACGGGATTCTGAGATCCTTGGCGGTGGCGGAGCAGATCAGGTTCCTGTCCCCCCCTGAGTCGACGAGTGCCTGAAGATGGTGATGCCGGTTGTTGTGCATGATGATAACAGAGAGCAACGGTCGGTCAGCATGGGACTGGTCCCGAGCATTGCCCACCAGCGCCCCTTGATTTACTGGTGGGCTCATACTTTTTAGTGGGCAGGCTCAGCAGATGTGTCCTTGCTGACCACAGTAGAAGCAGGCCCCCGTGTTCTGCCGGTGCAGTCGTTCCTCCGCTGACACCCATACCCGTTCTACCTGCATGGGTTCGAAGGACGAGGCGGGAGGTGGGGAGAAGTTGCAGCTGAGGCGGCTCTTCTCTCTCCTATGTTGTAGAACCCGAGTGTTGATATGATTGGTGAGGTCCGATGGCAGTTCCCGAGATACCATTTCATCCTTGATGACGTTGGACAAGCCATGTAGGAACACGTCGACCTGGGCACTCTCGTTCCAGTCTCATGACACCGCCAACATCTGGAACTCGATGGCATAGTCTGAGGTAGATCAGGGCCCCTGACGCAGCTCCATGAGCTCCCTAGCCTCTTCCCGACCAGACAGAGAGTGGTCGAATGTTTGCCTCATTTCCTCAGAGAAGTCCTTGAAGCTGGAACAAAAGGACGCATTGTCATGCCAGACCACTGTTCCCCTTTCCCTGGCCTTGCTGGTGAGGAGCGTGATGACATAAGCTACCCAGGAGCGTTCTGTGGGGAAAGCCATAGGTTGTAGCTCCAAGATCAATGAACACTGAGACAAAAAAGATCTGCAGGTACCTGGTTCCCCACTGTAGGGCTGAGGTGAAGGAAGTCTCGGTTTGTGGTGAGCGGTGGTGGCGGGAGGTGATGAAGGAGGCAGCTGGGTAGGGGTAGGTATGACTTGGGAGTGCTGGAGTTGTGTAACTAGAAGGTTGAGTGAGTTGGACAGGGTGGCCAGGTTCTGGGTGATCTGCTTGAGTTCCTGTTGGTGGGTCCTGAGAAGGGCTGCTGCATAGCCGTTCTTAGATGGTTCAGTTCCGCTGCATCCATGTTGGCCAGAATGTACTGTTATGGGTGGTGAAATGTGGTGAGTAGGATCCAAGAGCAGAACACAGACCAGTAAATTCAATTATAAAAAAGATTTAACAGGAGTAAAAAATAAACCAAAAATAATCCAGAAAAAACTAGGGACAAAAAAACAAGGCAGGCAAGGACAAAAAACATGAGCATAAAAAATAGTCCAGACAAAAAACTTGAGACAAAAACGTAGCACAACAAACATGAAAAAAGACAAAAACGGAGTGCAAAAAGCTGTGACAAGAAACAGGCAAAACAGAGAGCAAAATCCAAGAAGCAATAATGGTGTAGAGACGACGTGAAAAACCAATGAGACGTTCTGGCAAAGTCCCCTTCTGAGAATGGCATTTTTATACACAGCAGAGCAAACCAGGAAGTGAATGCCGGCAAGATGGAAGTCCTGTCCCGGATCTGGATTAGCGCTGAATTGGGAGATAATAAATCTCCAGAGTGGAAGTCTGGGGCGGAGCATGACATATATATACACACACACACACACACAGACACACACACACATCCATTATCCTGTCCTACAGGGTCGCAGGCAAGCTGGAGCCTATCCCAGCTGACTATGGGCGAGAGACAGGGTACACCCTGGACAAGTTGCCAGGTCATTGCAGTGCTAACACAGAGACAAACAACCATTCACACTCACATTCACACCTACGGTCAATTTAGATCCACCAATTAACCTAACCTGCATGTCTTTGAACTGTGGGGGAAACCGAAGCACCCAGAGGAAACCCACGCAAACACAGGGAGAACATGCAAACTCCACACAGAAAGGCCCTTGCTGGCCGCTGGGCTCAAACCCAGGACCTTCTTGTTGTGAGTCAACAGTGCTAACCACTACACCACCATGCCGCCCCTTTCCCAACATTCAATCCCTCTCATATGATAATATTTTTAGCACTTTCTAATCGAGAATGTGAAGTAAATCTTTATTTTTGTTAATTTATTTCAGCATGTGGTATAATATAGTCAGTAATGATTTGTTCTAATAATAGTGTATTCTGAGTCAGTTGGCTCCATTACAGCTTATCCGTCTATCAGGTCTGTGACCATGATGGAAGCAATTTCACTGTTTAAAATGGGACTTGTGGTTTAAGATTCACAAGTGTGGCATGAATTATTGGAATTAGTTTTGAGCTTTGATGTGCATCTGACCTGCTGGAGGTCAGGTCAGTGTTCTGGTGACTCAGGCCTGTAGTGGACAATGCCAACTCTGTTTTTGTCCCAGTAATGATATAAGGAGTGCCGTCCCTTTATCTGAAACTAGACTCAAGGTTATGGCTGTTTTTTCATGATTCATCCCCTCCAGCACTGCTTGCCCTCAAATTCTTGGTGATGTAATATGGGGTCAGTTTTTATGATCGTTACATAGGCTTTATTTAAAAATGAAATAAGCATAGAAAGAAGGATTAAATGTGGCTTTCCATTGTATATCTAATTGTTATAACAGCCATTACTTTTGCCATATTCATTTGATAAAACTATTCTTCAAAAAACAGAATATCAATTATTCAGTCAAAAGAGTTAAGCTGAAAAAGTATCTAGTAAAGGACACACTGCAATTAATTTTTAATATCTACAGGGTGTGTGGTTTTTTTTTTTAATTTGTTGTGCCTGTAAGCAAGTTACATACTGCAACCAAGTAAGTAAAATATATCAAGTTAAACATTCTTGAAATGTAACTGTTTAACTCAAGGCACTTGGTGCCAACATTACACCCACCCAGAATCTGGTACCCACAAATACTGGTATACTGTATTTACATTTTAAATACCCCTTTTTTCATTATTACATAAAAAAGCTAATTTCTAGTCATTTTCAGTCATATTTTGTGTTTTTGAATCATATTTTTTGCAAATGTTCAACAATATAAAGAACTAGGTTTAAACTATGTGCAAATTCCACCATTTCAAATCATTGTAGCCTCACTGACATTGCCAGAAGGAATAAATAAATAGATAACAGCATATTGTCAAATTATATACAATATCATGAGACTATGGAATTATTAGAGGAAGTAAAAGGGAGAGTATCTGTATGACTACGAGGACAGCAGACTAAATTAGATGAAGTTATAGAAGTGTGAAAATGGTGTGGGATGTCTGTAGTGTGTAGAGAAGTGTACAGGAAGTCTGTATCTAGACACGGATAGGGTTGGCGGGAAAGGTTGTGACTCATCTGTGTGTGTGTGTCTTTGAGAAGCAGGCTATGTAACTGGAACAGCCTGCAAACCAGCTGGAGGTAGAAGCTATTTTAAACAAAATCTCAAAACCAAATGTAAGAACAGCATTACTCTGACTCATGCCAATATCTCTTTCCACATCTCTCAACAAACCCCTCTCTCTTTCTCTCTGTGTGTGTGTGGTGATATGAAGTGTATGAATAGAAATCTAGCTTCAGAAATGTACACAGTGCGAGGGAAAAGTCTGTCGGTCACACCAGAGTGTGTGGTTAGAGTGTGAATGATGTTGGGTGTAATGGGGAAGAGTAGGGCTCAGTCAACTGTATCTTGACAGGCAGCACTATCTGTCATGAGGGAAATGTGTAAACAAAAGGGAGAGAAGGAGAGTGAGAATTATTAGGCATGTGAATGGTTCTTTGTCTCTGGCATATTGTTTATATGCTGGGGTTCAGCCAGTTCTACCTGTGAATCACAAATGATGAGGATCATAAATGCACAAGCAATTCTTCTTCACTTATGATTCTTTTCCCCCCATTGTTCAGTAGTAAGGCCTGTTTCAAAATAAATCAAATTTCATGTACTGTAGTTTGAAAATAAAACAACCATTAAAATATTAAATGTTTAAAAAATGAACGCTTTTTATTCCCTCCCTGTCAGTAATAACACCGAAAATCTCAGTTCAGAGCGGCCTCCAAACTTGGCCGCAATGGACTACAATTCTGAAGCGCCACAGTGCCCCTCCTCCCCTGAGTATTGATGACACACCTGTTCCCAGTTTCTCACTAATCAGCCTCTGTACTTAAGCACAGCTCAGACAAACAGACCTTGCAAAGTATCACTCAGTGTTTACCACCTGATTGTACCGAGCCGTTGTTTCCAGGTCTAGCATTCCTGTGACTCTGACCTCATGTCTGTTTATTTCCAAGCTTGACCTTAATCTATTCTCTGACATTCTGTTTGCACATTGACAACCCCTGCCTGACCCTGACTTCATCTTCCGGATCACGATTCGGATTTGGCTGCCAGTTTGTAATGCACTTGCTCTCCCCTGCGCCTGCATCTGTAAGTGCCTGCATCCTGACCGGATACTTCGCCACCATGGATGCAACAGAGGAGGCAAAGCAAACTGCTGTTAATACACAAGGATGACTGTTGGGAGAACACCAGCGGATGTTAAGTGAGCTAAATCCACGAATGTCATAACTAACTACTGTTGTCTCACAGGCCCTCCTGACATGTCCTGTGTCCTCAACCAGTGCTGCTATGATGGTCCCTCGACCTGAAAAATTCTCCGGAGAGGTATCGGACTGTAAAGGCTTCCTCCTCCAATGTTCGTTGTACTTCACTACTGTAACAGGCACCACAGAAGAACAGAAGATCGCACAATTAATTGACTTTCTCACTGGCAAAGTGATGAGGTGGGCTAGTGCTGAATGGGAGTGCGGCAGTGAGCACACAACCTCATATGATCATTTCATTGAGTTATTTAAGAGGGTTTTTGATCATCAGCCCAACGGAGTAGAATTTGGAGAAAAGCTACTCACAATCCAGCAAGGAAAGAGGATAGTGGCCAGATACGCACTGGAATCCCATCTGTTAGCAGCTGGAAGTGAATGGAATGAACCAGCACTCAAAGCCACCTTCCACCAGGGTCTGAACCCAGAAATCCTCACAGAATTGATGTGTCATGATGAACAATTGTCTCTGGACTCCTTAATTGACCTGGCCATCAGACTGGACCATCTGCTCCACCACCAACCCTCTTTGCAGCACTCACTAGTTCCTCTACAATGTCCACAAAACCCCATGCCGATGGAGGTCTCCAACACTCACATGCCTCATTCTGAAAGAGAGAGAAGGTGGAGAGAGGGGTTATGCTACTATTGTGGAGGACAGGGTCATCTCCTACCACAGTGTTCAGTTCAACGACCTAACCCTAGAAAATCAGGCCATCCTCGACCAGAATCCAGCTCCGACAGCCTGGTGAGTCACAGAATTACTCTCAAACTTCATGTTTTACTGAAACTATTGGACTTGACTCATGTTCTTTCTGCCCTCATAAACTCCAGGGCAGAAGGCAATGTTATTGATTATGAGGTCATCCAGAGCCTCAACCTGCCCACAGAAGGACTCCCACGCCCAGTAAGCCTAAAAGCCATTGATGGTGGACCCATTGGGGAAGGGCTCATCATGACTTCCACCACACCTATAAAAATTCAAGTAGGGGCCCTTCATGTTGAACAGATCTCCCTGTTTGTCACACATACTGCTGGCCAAGCCGTTGGTCTGGGGTTCCCCTGGCTACAACAGCATGGCCCGCTTATCTCATGGCAACATTGAGAAATCCTGCAATGGTCTTCCTCGTGTTTCCACCAATGCCTGCAACTTCCACAAGTCACCCTGGCCTCCACTTCCATAGAGAGCCCCCCATCCAGGAGCAATGAACACATTCCTGCCTGTTATCATAGCTCAAAGAAGTGTTCAGTAAGGGTAAAGCCAGTGGTCTACCTCCTCACCATTCCTATGACTGTACCATTGATCTCCTCCCAGGCACGACCCCTCCACACAATGGCATTTGCCTGCTATCCATAGTAGAACAAAGAGCTATGGAAGAATATGTCCAAGAAGCATTGGAACAAGGTTACATCCATCCATCCATCCATCCAGCTCTTCAGCATCAGCCAAATTCTTTTTTGTAGAAAAGGAGGGGGTCTGCATCCATGTATTGATTACCAAGAGTTAAATCAAATCAAAGTTAAGTACCCCTATCCACTTCCACTCATGCTGTCAGCCATAAAACAGCTTAGAGAAGCCAGTATCTTCATAAAACTGAGACAGAGGAGTGGCTATAACCTGGTTAGAATTCCCAAAGGTGATGAGTGGAAGACTGCCTTCAGCATCACCTCCGGGCACTTTGAATACTGTGTGATGCCATATGGGCTTTCTTGTGCTCCCAGTGTATTCCAATGTTTAATTAATGATGTCCTCCATGACATGTTAGAATGGTTTGTTATTGCACACATTGATGACATTCTCTATTCCCCCAATGAAGCCACTCACCACCAACATATCACCTCAGTGCTCACTAGGCCCCTAGACAACCAACTCTGTGAAAGCAGAAATGTGTGACTTCCATGTAACTCAAATTTCATTCCTTGGATACATCATCAGTGCAGAAGGAGTAAGCATTGATGCAAACAAAGTCTCAGTTGTCACTTCATATCCTACACCCTCCATCGTCAAGGAGCTACAATGTTTCCTGGGATTCGTGAACTTCTACTGTAGGTTCATCAGAGGGTTTAGTGCCATCACAGCTCCTCTCACCTCCCTATTGAAAAAGGGACCCAGATGCCTACAATGGAACCAAGCTGCGGAGGAAGGTTTCAAACATCTCAAGGCCATGTTCACCTCAGTACCTATCCTCCGACACCCCAATCCCACCAAACTCTTCACTGTAGAAGTGGATGCTTCAGAGACTGGAGTGGAAGGGGTATTGTCCCAGTGCTTTGGGGAGAAACATAAGCTGTACCCCATAGCCTTCTTCTCCAAAAAACTTTCACCAGCAGAACAAAATTATGACATCAGTAACTGGGAATTTCTTGTGATCAAGCTAGCCCTAGAAGAATAGAAACATTGGTTAGAGGGTACTACCCATCCTGTTACCATCCTTATGGACCATAAGAACCTAGAGTACCTCAAAACCACCAAATGATTGAATGCATGTCAAGCCAAATGGGCATTATTCTTCACCCAATTTTGGTTTTCCATTTCCTATCATCCTGGTTCCAAAAATACTAAGGCCAACACCCGCTCTATACTTCACACAACCTCAAGTACCAGCCAAGAGCCTACTCCCATCTTGGCTCCCAACTGTTATGTTAATGCAATCACATGGGAAATAGATAAAGCCATATCTCAGGCCCAGCCACGCAGCGTTCTGGACACCTGCCCTCTTGGCCTCATGTATGTCCCTCCACAGTTCAGAGGACAGCTCATCACCTGGGTCCATTCATCCCCAGCAAGAGGACACCCAGGGAGTCAGAGAACATATCAGCTCTTGTGAAATAAGTATTGGTGGGAAAATATGATATCAGAAGTTAACTGCCTTGTTTCTTCCTGTTCCGCCTGTACCCAAGTGAAGGTGTCTTGAGCTTCACCTGCTGGCAAACTTTGTCCTCTGCCTACACTTCAAAGACTATGGTCCCACATAGCCTTGGATTTTATCACAGACCTCCCCAAGTCACAAGACAACACCGTTATCATGGTGACAATCAATTGATTCTCCAAGGTAATCAAACTTATTCCCCTGCCTGGATTACCCACAGCCCTTGAAACCACAGAACTTCTCCCACGTCTTCTAGTATTACGGCATCGCAGAGAACATAGTGAGTGATAGAGGCCCTCAGTTTATGTCCAGGGTCTGGACAGGCTTCATGAATAAACTAGGGGTCTCAGTAAGTCTAACCTTGGGATACCACCCGCAATCTAGTGACCAGGTGGAATGGGTGAACCAGGAGATCAGGTGCTTCTTGAGGGTGTATTGTATGGTGATCCCAAAGGACTGGTCACAATTCCTCCCATGGGCCAAGAACGCCCAAAACTCACTCAAGTACTCGGCCACCCAGCTCACACCATTTGTAATGCACCGCATTCAGCGGCAGGTTGAAGGCAAGGAAGGACGGACAAGGACTGGCTCCAACTCACTTTTATTCTGGTGAAACAGAAAACAATACAATGCAGCTGCTGCTGTACATTCGTAGATCTGTAACCTCCAGCGTAGACAACTCTTTCTAGCTGGAGTAAGCATCGTGTGCAAAGACCTAACCTACTGCAGCTGCAAAAATACACCACCAGGTGGCTCCAAACTCAATCCCAAGAACCATATATTTTTAGTGAAATTAACCAAGGATATTTCCAACTCTGTCACACCTACATCACCTCTACTTTTAACACCACTAAACTTCTGGGTACTGAAGAGACCAATTGCTGCAGTTTTGAAAGAGAAGTGTTGTCCTATTCTTGCCTGATATCAGGGTTTTCATTAGTCACCGATTGCAGATCGAAATCATCAGTTGTAATGACATCAGAATCGGTTGTTTTTCGGCCAAATGCAATTTTCCCATAATTGTTCAAACTCTCGTCGGACTTGTTTGAAAAGGAACGCTGTTACTTGCATGCTGTTTGGTTGCTGAGGCTGTGTATATATGTGACTAGATAAAAGGTGTGAACCGATTGGGTAATCCTTATATTGTCCAATCATTTAGCACGTATTAAATTATAACATATCACATGGTAAGATGGCGACCCTATCCTGTATGGTATAGCGTGACGGCAACCGCAAAAAAAAAAAAAAAAACACGAAAGTGAAAGCTGTTCGATTTTGACTTTGCAGAGAAGAAGAAAAAAAAAAAACTGGCAAGTCTCACGGAAAAAGCCCAACAGTGTTCTCCACGGGTGCTTTTAAAGTGACGCACTGCCACGTTATAATTCTGGCCCACCACCCTTCCCTTGGCTCAAAAAATAAAAGGAACTTTAGTATACACCAAATAAATCAAGTATTCGCTTTATAATTTTGTAACTAATACACAGACCACCATTAAATGAATGCAAACAGGGCTACCTGAAGTAGCCAAAATAATTAGCCAACAGCTAAATAACTCTGCAGGTGTTTGTAGCATTATTGTGCCACAGTTACACTTATCTATCGTCTTTTCTGACCATACACAGTTACAATAACAGCACACACACGTTAAGTTCAGGTCTTTTATTTTACGTACCTGTGATCGTGTAGGCGACAGCTACATTTTCCCGTTGCTTCAGTGTTTGTTTACTGCAGGACTTCTGGGTTCCTGAGTCAAAGAACCTGAACTACAGAGGCTTTGTAGTGCCAGTCTTGGGCACACACACCAGCTAGTGCATTGACTGGAGTGTTTTCACCCAATTAAACATTACTTGTGTATTGTAAAAAATAAATAAATAAAATAAGCATGTATTGTAACTGAGTATTTTGTTTCTGCATGGTTCATTTATTTTTCACACAGAAAAAAAATAATTCAGGGATGCGCAACAGGTGCATCAGTCTCAACTGAAATGTCAAATGAGTCTCACATTGACAAGGATATCTACAGTAAGAATGTGTTAATTTTTTGTAAAATGATTTTAACACAGATTTAGCATTTCCTATCCACTTATTGGCCAGTTTCACTGTCAAAAAAACCCAAAGTCCATCAGCGAAAGGGGGACTTATCCCCCTGGCCCCCCCACTGGGGCACCGCCCCCTCCACCACCTTTTATTTTTGAAAAGTGGAGAACCCTGCCCAGTTTACATTTTAAAAAAGTTATTGCTATTTCACATGTTTGTCGTTATACATTCATTCAATTTCTTCCTTCTGCAAGCGTTCGTGTTCGGTTCTGATTTCCTAAATCTTGATTGGGCTTTGTGGCATACGAACTGTAATTGCCAGGAGACCCAGGAATGACTGTTGAATTTCTGTTTCAGATGGACCATGGAGAGCTAACAACTAGCTGTTAGAAATCGCGAAATTTGTTTTTGGCCAGGAGGCTTCTGCCCCCTGGTCCCCCCCTCCAGGGCATTGCCCTGAACCCACATGGGGGCCGCCTCAGCCCCCAGGACCCCCGGCCTAATCTGTTACTTTTCACATTTCATCTGTTTCCATACTAATGAAAACCCTGCTGATATACAATTTTAGTTGCTCAACGGTTCAGGGTCTCCTGTGTCATATTTTCTGCTTCATAACGTGCCAAATGTTTTAAATGGGAGACAGGTCTAGACTGCAAGCAGGCCAGTTTAGCACCCAGACTCTTATTAAAACTGCATGGTTCTGTAGTATGTGTAAAAAACAGTTTGGCATTGTCTTGCTGAAAGAAGGAAGGCCCTTCCTGAAAGATTTTGTCTGGATGGCAGCATATTGCTCCGAAATATTTTTGATAATATATAATTAAATGCACCCTCATACCATCACAGATGCTTGCTTTATAACTGAGCACTGACCTCAGGACAATTTTCCACTTTTCCTCAGTCCATAGTGAAAGAGCTCAGGCCCAGAGAAGTTGGCAGTGTTTAACACATTAAAATGGTTAAGACATCAAGTAGGATATTTTTAATTGGAGCTCAAAGATGGTTGTCTCTTTAATGGGCACAGGGTTCCTGCTGGTGCTCATTATTGACACTCCATCAGTGACACAGAAAATTATTAGCAGTCATCACAGTTACGAATGTATCCGTCATAATCATCTTTTCTTCCCTCTACAAATCCCTCCATTTGCTGAAATCCAACCTCAGTGAAGAGACGGCAGGAAGCCAGAGTATAAACTCTGCATGTGACCAATAAAAAACGACTACACATAACCCAAGGAGCGGCAAGCTTTTGGCCAATGCATCTTAATCTGCCTGGTGTGGTGTTGTAATTATCTCTGTGTGAACCAAACAATGACACAGTCTAAGCTGACTTTTTTTAGGCAGGCTTCTTCAAGCACTGAGGATGATTTAAGGACCAAAACAGCTACGGGGGAGGACCACTCAGAGCCCCTACTGTCCCCTAGCACACCAGCCAGCGTCAATAACATTTGGGGGGGAAGGGCCGCACTAAAGTGCTGTCAGCCAGCGATCGACTACAGGGCTTCATGTTTCAGGTGCCGTGGCACACTGAAATTGCTGTGGCATCGTTAGGTCCCATCACTCAGGAGTACCCCAAGTATTTTCACTTTCAGGAAAAGTAAGAGATTAACCAAAAAAAAAAAAACTGACTTGCAGGTCATGTAGGATTTTCAATGTTGAAGCTTAGAATGTGTCTCTGTGGCCCTAAAGGAGAGATAGGAGATTGAGAAATGAAGTTGTGTGATATTTAGTAGTCAACTGGCACATGCCTCAGTTTCCTGAAACTTTATGGGTGCTGATAACTTGAGACAGAAACTACATATATTTAAAAAGAGTAGTGCAAAAATCAGTTATTAAAGAACCTTTGAATGTATGTGGGTGATATCTTGGAAAATTAGATATAACCTCCCCAACCCATTGATGCCAATCTCCCTTAAAAAAATAAAGCTCCAGGAAAACTGGACTAAGCCCCTGGTGTTTTCGTTGCTAACGTATGATGAAAGTGTCATGCTGTGTTTGTTTTGTAAAATCAAGGGAAATTTGAATTCCTTCACTGTTGGTTATTCCAAGATTCTTCACTTGATGGTGCCCAAAATCAAGTATCTCTTATCCTCGACTCACAAGTGATGTCAAAGCAAAATAGAAACCCGGATGTCGGCAGATTTCCAAATGAGGGTCAAGCAACATTCCAGACAAAACAGTCATGCATGCGCAACTCTTTTTCCACCACTTTAAGCATTCTCTTAGCTATGCCATACCTTTGTGCTGTATATGGTTGTGGTCACAATAGTACTCATGACTGTGGCACATTCCGATTTTTTAGAATTCCATCTGTGATGCAAAATAGAGCAAGGAAACTGAGGCTTAGTCAGGAGAAGAGACGAGGGGATCAGGACACTTTGTCCAAAGCTTTTTTCACACGCACCATCAATTATTTTATATTTCCGGCATTCTGGTTCATGAACGAAACCCCCGCGAGAGTGCTGCTCAGTGCCGAAAGATTTAACATGATCCAGCCAGCTTTAAAAATGAAAAACTTGGCCAGGGGTGCACACAGTGAAGCCTAATTTTTACAGGCACCTCCCTCTAAGTCTCCCCCTTCGAAAGAGCATGGTCTTGGGTCTGTAGGACTGCGCCCTGGCCTGGGACTCATGTACAAAGCCCTGCGAGAGCGCTGCTCGGCGCCTAAAGGTTTAATAAGATCCATCAGGAAACCGAGACATGCAAGCGAGCAACCTGCCACGACAAGGGACTTAACGCGTCCCAGGGTAAGCAAGGTGACACGGGTCGACATGGTATGCTCTTTTGTGTCGAAGCACATGTACTATGGCACTTATTTGCTTTACAAAAATGTGTTTTGCTTCAGTCAAATTCCACTGAGAATTCCTCTTTTTTTCAAACAAACAAATACCTGAAATTTAAAATAATTGATAGTGCGTACGAAAAAGGCTTTGGATGAAATGACCTGTACTCGTACTCGATAGTCAGTAGAAGCATCTTATCTTCAGAAGTCTGACTTTTTAAAATAATATGGGTCAAAACCACACATATCTATTTTCTCTTTGGATCGAATCTTCGCTTGGCCGTTCAAATCGTGGTAATACTGAGAAAATTCAGCATCGTTTACAGACACGCTTTCAGCGGCTGCCAGCCTAGTTGTTTTGTGTATCCACCATCATGGCGGACGCTCATGACGTAGCACATTTTGATCACGTGGTTGCAAGTCATCCATTCAACCTCCTTTGGTACAGACAGGTCAAAGCCTAACACTCACTCACTCTCTCGCGCACACACTGTTACGGGTGCAAAAACGTGTCTCATTTATGACAGTAAATGAGAATCTCTCGCCTACTGGAGTTAAATTTGATTAAAATGTAGCGATATCAATGTAACATTACAATATCCATACGTAATTCTATAACATATTGAAATATAATGTTTTGCGTATATTTATGAAATAATTAACTTGCTGTACAAGAAAAAGAATTGAACACCGGCAGCAGATTCAACACCAGTTTCCTCCGTTGACTGTAACAGTCCCTCGGAGGCGCAGCGCATTCTGTGTATTCGGCTGTGAGGAGACTCTCTTTGTTATGAAAGAGTGATCCAGGTCCATCGTAAGTTCAGAGCGGACTAAAGTCCTACTTTGGCTACGACGTTGTTCGGGAAAACCAATTTTGCTTAAGGATGGATCTTAAGAGGCAGTTAAAGACTATCTTAGCCTTAAGAGGCTTTCAGGAAATCCACCCCTGAACAGCTTGTTGAAGCATATGTTTTCTGATCTCGGCAGCTCAAAAGAAACTGACGGTGTCTTATTTCAGAGTTTGTGGGTTGGCAGGCACTCCATATACCCAAATGTATGTATACAAGCACTAAACACTTCACTTCCCCCCAACTTGGAAACACAATATTCGCGTGGCAGTCACCTGGAAATTTCAGATCGATTTGCTCACACTCACCAAACACTATGTGCTTTCCGTCTAACCAGTCACATTTTGTGCAGGTGATGAAAAACTGGCAGCCGTTTGTTCCTGGGCCACTGTTTGCCTGTGGAGGGGGGGGGGGAGAAGAGAGGAATGAATGCATGTTAAGATTCAAAGCAGGAAACCCACAAATACTGACAAGCAGTCAACCAGTAATGTAATTCCCAAGGTGTGAAAAAAAATAGCAATACTAGGGGAGACTAATAAAAAGTTCGAACTCATCAAAATAACTGATCTGAAAAAGTCCCCAAAAAAGTCTTGTGAAGACAATCATTGAATTATTAAATAAATTGTACAGCAATTTCAAGTCTCCACTTGAGTTTTATCAGGAAACCCGTATATTACGAACATGTTTCACTTAAAAAAAAAAAAAAAATGTTGTGTTGTAACTGTAACTTTTCTGTCACAAGTGAGTCTTCAGAGGACTTTGTTTCTCTACAAAATGACAAGTTATGTTTTTTTGGTCTTACTCAAGTGATGCAGACCATCAATGGTTGGTTGATGTGTCTAGTGTGTTGGTGAAGTGTGCATGTGCTCGTCACGTCTTGCTTTCAGCCCTCACTGCTGACTAGCAACGCTGCTTGCAGCACCACGAAAAGGCAAGCAGTGTGTGTAAGTCTTGACCTGTCCGTATATTAGCCTCTCACGAGCAATGTCCTATGTTAGTGGCTCCTCGTGCCGATACCTGGTAACAGTGACCTATTGGACACTGGCTGTACTACAGGGATGAGGAGAGGAGGTCTGGCCCCCTTGATGTGCGGCATGCATGGCCCATCTCTATGGTGGAACACGCCCTGGTGCCCACAAACC
>JAOBAM010000021.1:22865478-22875912 GCA_025212355.1 Notarius kessleri
GCCAAAAAGCAACACAAAGAACGTAGGCCTATTACAAAATGATACGAGGGCTGAGGATATTGTTCAGATGAATGATCGATTGTACAGAAAAACGGAAACACTCAAACATAACGATAAACTATCCAGCCGGGTCTGATCACACTCTCCCCACGGAGATATAGTATGTGCTTCAATATTAACTGGCTCTTTAAGAAAAGGACACACCAGTCTGCAGGCTTCAGTCTGAACCAGCTTTGTGAAACCGAAAACCCAGAGTTTCCTTCATCTCTGAGTCAACATACTCAGAGTTTCCACAAAACCTGCTTTCTGAAACGGAGCCCCGTGTAGCCGGTTCTTTCGCCGGTAGCATCGCTTGCGCAGGGCTGGGGTTACCCTGCAATTTTCGGGTTGTCACAAATTGTAACGATTAACGATGCAGCAAATAAAAAATGTCTCGGAGTAAAAGTATCAAACTCATCGAAAATATGTAGTGAAGTAAAAGTGGAAGTACTGTAGGAGAAAAAAATAATAGCCTACACCAGTAAAGTACAGATACAGCATTTTAGTACAGTAGTGAAGTAGTGTTACTTCGTTAAATCTCTGCCAAAGCAACGTGTAAAAACAGTCAATAAAATGATTTAATATCCAATATCTAATCTATCCTAATCGTTTTGGGAAGAATCATCATTTGTAGTAAACTATAATAGGCTATACAGTCAGCAACTTTTTTTAAATTTTGTTGTTACTGTATGTGCCGCCTGTCCTCCTGGCATTTGGCAGTTTCAAATCTGATGTATTTGTTTAACTTGCATAATATGCATTTTTGCCTCTAAAAGGAATGACTGTAGGCTATGTTTTTTTTTATGAGAGAAGTGCCATCTAATGGCGACACCGTGGAATCAAATGAATGGGCATGTTTAGAATTAAAATAGGAGAGGGAGGGGGGATAAGCCGTGGCTGGCAGTACGCTAGCGTTCAGCTGGAAACGGCACGGAAATAGCACGGCGGTCGCATGGCGTGCAGCTGGAACGTGAAAAATTCAGTGGCTCCTACTGTATACTGTGAACTGTCGTTCAGGTAATTGACAGTCAAGGACATGAAAAAGGCCTCCACATTATTTGCCATCAGCTTCTCACCAAGATGCACTGGCTGGATGGTGATAAAAGCAATGGAGAAGTTAAGGAACATGACCCTCACGGTGCTAGCTTGTTGGTCCAAGTGGGAGTAGGCACAATCTAGCAGGTAGATTATAGCATCCTCAACTGTGAATCGGAGCTGGTAAGTGAACTGGAGAGGGTCTAAGAATGGTCTGACCATGGGCCTGTAGTGGTCTGTTGAGCATTCAGCTCCTCGCATTACCTTTGTTGTTGATCTTTTTCATGCGGTATCTGCGAGTCACGAAATAATCAAGGAGATGGAAGTGTTTAGATCTTGGGTGGTACTAGGTGAAGTAATTTTTGTCTGGCTGGCGAAAGTAGGTGAGTCATTCTATAATTAGGGGTATATTTCATATCAACCAAAAAGTGAATAAATCAGTGTACTTTTTTTGCTAAATAATCCAGTTGTTTCTACAACACACCCCTATAATGTGCAAAATGCATTGATTGCCAAGCTTAAGCTCTAATGATTTTTGAAATATTTAAATGAAAAACATTCGATCCATGATTTTGTCAACTGTGTTTACGGGCAAAAGCTGTGTCATAGCAAACATGAATGAGATACTATTCATTTGATAAACCATGTGTTTGAAAGTTCTTGAGTCTGTTCACCAGGGGTTTTGAGTTTTTCTGTCGACTGATTTGAAAATATTAAATTTGAGATAATGGATTTTTTTTGTGTGCTGATATCAAGAATGAAGAGTTTAATATAAATCCGCATTACACTGAATTGAATGTTATTCAACATCCTTATGCAAGGCTTCCCTCTCTAAAAATGTCCCCCATCATTTTTATTGCAGTTTAGTTGACATTTAAAAGATTTACGATGCAAAAATCACATGTAACACAGTTGACAAAGTAACACCATTGACAGGAGTGACACAATTAACAGGATGCATTCGGAGAAAGAGAGAAACTTTTAAGATAGAACATTAAAACTCTGACAACATTAAAACCTTCATAGAGTGTTGGAAGCTCATGACAATATTGAACTTAACAGGAAAAAAAAGAAAAAAAAAACCTTTAAAACAAAGTTTTAAAGCTCTTCTCATTTGCCTTTGCTTTTCTCCCCTCTCATCTGTTCTTTTTCACAATTTATTCTGTCCTTCCTTCTTCCTTCCATCTTCCCATTCCTCCCTCCCAAGTAACTGAATAAGTAACTCACATGGGGGGGGAATCATTTCATTAATGTAAACACTTATGTAAGACTTTGAGCGGCAGGGTGGAACACAAGTACGGCAGGTCAGAACTGAGTTTTCAAAACTCTTTATTTTCAGCTTTTACAATCTCCCAGTATCACAGACACTCACACACATCATTTGTCTGGTTGGGGAGAGAGCTCCCTTCCTCTGCTTTCTCTCTCTCATATTGGGCACGGTCACTGGGGAAGACACACAAAGACAGGTTAATTGACATCAGGTGCAGTGATTCTGCCACTTACCTTCCCTGACTCCGCCCTCCGGTCACAGACCGACACTTGACCACGCCCCTGCTGCCACAGTAATATACTGTAAGAATGCATTATTATATGAATGCAGTTTGTACAGTAGTCAGTCTGCCTGAAGCTCTCTGGAGGAAAGCACATGAGACCAGCCAGAGCTGCCATAACGGATTTTTTTGTTATTCATGACAGAATAAACCGCAATCAATCGGCCGTCATTGTCTGAGTCATCAATGAATATTTCAAAGACACAACACAGAGTCAGACCGGTCACATTGGTGCCGTGACCTTCGGAGTTCCACAAGCATCGATGCCAGCTCGATCACCGCGGGGAGCTCATCATACCAACCTTCATTCCAAGATGGTTACTTTTGACACTGTGGGACATGTGATACATGAACAATTCACCAAGCTAATCGATTTTGAATCTATTAAAAATAGCACAGTGTGTAATTGTATATATTCGTGATTTCCCATTGTTGTATATATGCTTTGGTGTATATCTGGTAATGGAACCAGCGGCTAATTCAGGGGAAACTGGAGTTTCTCTCGGGGATGGTTCTCTCAGGGTGGGTTTTGGAAGGGGATGGCTTTTCAATGACGAGGGTCAGACACCTCAAGTGGGTGAATTGAGAACTCCCAGGTGTTGTTCCACTCGTATTGAGGTCCCTCCTTGTGAATTGCAAACCCCACACACAATACCTCGTGCAGAATTGCAAGTCCCACAGACAACATCTAATGTTGAATTGCGCTCTCTCATCTCAGAGTTAGCCGATCAGATTGGTCAGTCTATTGCAGCTCAGCTACAGGGTAACACAGCTGGCAGTTTATCTGGGTCAACAAAGGCCAGTGAGTCTGAACAGAGATCTGAATTGAACTTGTCTGGGATGAAACTTATCATGCAGTCAGATGTTAAAGAGCCTCCGGTTTTCAGGGGTGACAACAGTGATAGATGCTCAGTTCGTGAGTGGGTGGAAATAGTGGGGAGGTATCTCATGAAAAGAGATATAGAGAAGAGCCAGCAGTCACAGGAGATATTAGCTAGGCTAATGGGAAAGGCGAAGGATGTAGTAAAGGTCATGCTACGTAACAACCCCTCGATTGACCACATCCAGACTCCAGAATTGATCTTTGATATTCTGAAGCAGCATTTTGGTGAATTGACTTACTCCTCTATGCCGATGGCTGACTTTTATAACACCAAGCCAATACAATGTGAGGGAGCAATGGAGTACTGGATTAGGCTGAACAATGCCATTGACATAGCGGATGAGTGCCTGAAGAGGCAGGGACGCAGTGTGGAGGATCCTAGGCATGAAGTGTCGATGATGTTCATCAAGTATTGTCCAGAGCCTACCCTCTCCAACAGGCTCAGTTTTAAGGCACCTGATGAATGGACACCGAGTGAGGTTCAAGAGCGTATTGACAGCTTCCAGCGTGAACTCAGGGCATGCACCCAGGCAGGTCCTCAAGCCCTACAAAGACAGGCAGTCAGCCACAACCAGTCAGTCATGTCAGGTACAACAGACGCATCAAAGCCAGTGTCGGTGCCAATGTCTCCTTGTTCAGCACATGTGCCCAACACTCAGCTCACACAATCACTAACACCTCTTTCAGCTACTCAGGCTAGCGTTGAGCCAGTTCCTTGCCAACCAGTTCCGGGCTCCACTCCAACCATTGATGTGAATGGAATGCATGCTCTGATCAGTCTCCTGGATCGCGTGATGACACATCATAATGTACAGGTTGCAGCTCCTGTACCAGCGCCACCACGACAGCCTGATCCCAGGCATTTCCAGAAGGGAAACTGCAAGGTCTGTGGTGATTCCAACCATTCCACACTCGTACACTGTAGGAGGGAGTATCTGTGTTTCTTATGTTTCACTCCTGGCCATCGGAAGAGGGACTGTAATAGACAAGGACTGAGACAAATGGGACAGACTGACACTAGTCGTGCTCAACCCTTGGGAAACTAGGACCCTCAGAGAGGGACAGTGTGGGTGGTGGACAAGGAACCCTCAACGTAGATGAGTCAAATCTCGAGCTTCTATATGTTAACACCTGTTTAGCCATGCCAGAAGAATACCAAGTCGTGGTTCAAGGATCAGTAGAGGTGCCAGCTTTCAGTGAGTTGATCTACACCCAGGTTACAATAAATGACAGGGTTGAACTGAAGGGCATGATAGATTCAGGATCTATGACTTGCACTTTGAATGAAGAGGCGGAGCGTATACTGACAGAATCTGGAACTCTAGTGGGAGTGCCTCAACCTGCGGAACGAATTGTGTTAGTGGGCTGTGGAGGGAAGCAGACTGTTCCCAAATGTATATATGACTTGACACTGACTATCTATGAAGTGAAATGCCTTGTTTCTGTTCTAGTAGTACCCGGCCAATGTGATGAGCTCATGATAGGCTCAAATGTACTCAAACACCTAATGCGAGAAATGAAATGTAATGATGGTTACTGGAAGCTTGTGTCAGTTGGGTGCAGGCAGCTGCTTCTCAACCATGAGCATTTCTTGGATATGATGTCATGCACCACCAGGTGGAGGGGAGACAAAGATCCAGAAAGGGTCGGGACTGTGAAGCTGCCCAGTGCCATTACATTACTTCCATGGCAGGAACACTTAGTGTGGGGTCAGCTACCCAGCAATGTACCAGTGTCTCCAGGCAGCACAGTTATTGTACAGTAGAACCATGCACCTCTAAATCCAGACCAAGAGACATCCTCATTGGACGAGTCATCACACCCATGTGGGGAGATCGGTGGGTGCCCATGAAGATGACTAATCTCTTGTCACAACCAATTACCCTCAGGCGCAACACCAAGGTTGCCGATGTATCACCCTGTCTTGCAGTGGAAGATCTTAACATCCAACAAGGCTTCTGTATGATGGAGGACAGGAAATCAGCAGAACAGGAAGCAGTCAGACCAATGGTTGAGGATGCTGACCTCAAAGTCAGGCTATCCAGCTTGGGTTTGAGTGACCTTGACATTGACTCATGTGATGCCAGCCCTTGCTCTAAGAGACAGCTTGCCAAGCTTGCTGAAGAGTATGAGGACATTTTCTCCAGAGACTCCCTTGATTGTGGCAAAGCGGAAGGGGTTGTACACCGTATTCGCCTGACAGATGACCGCCCGTTCCACATGCCATACAGGAGAGTGCCCCTGGCCCACTACCAACAGCTCCGGCGGGCACTCACAGAGATGGAGGAAAAAGGGATAATTCGCAAGTCTGTCAGTGAGTATGCATCTCCTCTAGTCATAGTCTGGAAGAAGGATGGCGGACTGAGGATTTGTACAGACTTCAGATGGCTGAATGCTCGGACTCTGAAGGACGCTCATCCACTCTCTCATCAAGCAGACTGTCTAGCAGCCCTCGGAGGCAATGCCTTCTTCAGCACAATGGACCTAACCTCTGGGTTTTATAACATCCCCATGTGCGAAGAAGGCAAAAAGTAATGTACACTGCCTTCACAACACCTGCTGGCTTATATGAGTATAATAGGATGCCCCAAGGGCTCTGCAACAGTCCAGCCTCCTTCATGAGGATGATGTTAAGCATCTTCGGCGACCTCAACTTCAACAGTCTGCTCTGTTATTTGGACAACCTCCTTGTCTTCACTTCTACTGAAGAGGAAGCGCTTGGCAGGCTCCATGTGGTCTTCCAGAGGGTGAGAAACAGTCATCTCAAGCTGAGCCCAAGAAAATGTCATCTTCTGTGGAAGTCAGTCAAGTTCCTTGGTCATGTCATTGACCAGAGTGGTGTTTCTGTGGATCCAACTAAGGTGGATGTAATTTCTAACATGCCAAGAGAAGCCCTGATGGAAATGGACAGTTGCACCCCCTCTGTTAAGAAGTTCAAGTCCTTCTTGGGAATGGTCTTCTTCTATCAGAGCTTCATCTCTGGATGCTCGGCAATTGCTAAACCTCTCTTCGCTTTGATGGCAGGCATGAAGAGGAAGGAGCAGGCTAAGAGAGGAGCTGGCATGTTCCGGAAGCTGACTGCTGCAGATTGGAGCCCTGCATGTGAGGAAGCCTTCCATAGGCTCAAGCGTGAACTTCTCACCTGTGCTGTGCTGGCTCACCCTGACTTTTCAAGACCATTCATTCTGTCTGTGGATGCATCCCTAGATGGATTAGGGGCGGTGTTATCACAGCTGCCTGCTGGGGAAGATAAGGCACGGCCCATTGCTTTTGCAAGTAAAACACTCAGCAAGTCACAGCAGAGATATCCCGCCCACCGTCTTGAGTTCATGGCCTTGAAATGGAGTGTCACGTAGAAATTCAGTCACTGGCTAAAAGGACATGACTTCACAGTGTGGATGGATAACAATCCACTCACCCATATACTCACTAAACCCAAGCTTGACGCCTATGAACAAAGATGGGTGGCCAAACTATCATCCTATAGTTTTGATTTGAAATACATTCCAGGTCCAAGGAACGTTGTGGCAGATGTGCTCAGCTGTGACCCCTTTACCTCTTCTGTCAGCAGGCGTATAATTCAGGAACCCTACAGTGGTTTAATGCTTGAAGCAGATGGTACGGAAGCTAACAGAGTGCAAGATGCCTTTAAACTAGGACTCCAACATCTGCAGGTGGTCCAGCATTCTGAGTCTGCCCTAGCCACAGCAGGTTCTTGCAGCTCATCAGAAGTCAGGGCTGCTCTTCTGCATCACAGTGATTGGGAGACTGCTGCTGGGATTAGAGCCACTCACCTTGTACACCATGTTCAGCAGCTGGAATCTGCTGGTCAAGATACCTTATCTTCACTTACATTACATGAGTTGGAAGATCACCAACTATGGGACCCTGTCATCTCTAGTGTCTTGCCATTTCTTGCCCACGAAAGACGCCCTTCCAGGCGAGAGAAATGTGGAATGGACGCCAGAACGTTGCTCATGCTGAAGTACTGGGACAGACTCAAGGTCCAGGATGGTATCCTGTATCCAGAGACTAGGGACCCTGTGAGCAGAATGAAGAGGCTTCAGTTAGTGCTGCCAGCAAGTTTGAGGGAAAAGGCATTGGAAGGAGTTCATGATCTGGCAGGGCACCAAGGTCAAGTCAGAACTCTCCACCTGGTGAGACAGCGCTTCTTCTGGCCTAAAATGGAGAGAGATGTAAGGTGTTGTGAGAGGTGTGTACTTGCCAAGACCCCCGAACCTGCAGCCCGAGCTCCTCTGGAAAGCATAAGGACCTCTGCTCCTATGGAACTCATTTGCATTGACTTCTGGTCAGCAGAAGACAAGAACAAGAGCTCTGTTGATGTGCTTGTAGCAACTGACCACTTCACGAAAATGGCTTATGCCTTCCCATGTCGAAACGAAACTGCCAAGCAGGTTGCCAGGAAGCTGTGGGACTGTGTTTTCTGTGTCTATGGTTTTCCTGAGCGAATTCACTCGGACCAGGGCACCAGCTTTGAGAGTGAATTAGTGTCTGAGCTGCTGCAGTTGTCTGGTGTTACCAAGTCCCATACCACTGCCTACCACCCCATGGGCAATGGTGCCACGGAGCGGTTCAACCGCACCCTTGGCAATATGTTACGAGCTCTCCCTCTTAGAGCCAAGCAGGAATGGCCACAGCAGATCCAGACGTTGACTTTTGCCTACAATGCAACTGTTCACGAGACAACTGGTTATGTGCCATTCCATCTGATGTTTGGCCGGGTCCCTAGGCTTCCAGTAGACATTGTGTTCAAGTCTGTCCTGCATGACCCTGTCGTAGCTGACTTCAGCAGTTACTCCAAGACTCTTCTGTCATACCTGTCTGAAGCTGCTAGAATCGCTCAGCAGCGTTCCACAAAAGAGCAAGAACGCCAAGCTCATCAATATAATAAGAGACTCAAAGGTGTCTCTCTACACATTGGGGATCGAGTGTTGCTTGCCAACAAGGGAGAACGGGGCAAAAGAAAATTGGCTGACAAGTGGGACCCAATGGTTCATACTGTTGTTGAGAGGAACCCTAAAACTCATATCTACAAGATCAGTGATGCCTCGGGCCAGTGTAAAGTCGTACACAGGAATCTACTGTTGGATGTGAGTTTCCTCCCTGTCCGTGATTCACTGGAGAATCAGTCCTTGTACAGCTCGTCTGATGCTAGTGTACTTACTGTCTGTGACAAGATGGATGGTCTTAGTAGCCTGGAAAAGGAGTCTTCTCAAGCCAGGACATCTTTATGGATCCTATCTGACTCAGTCCCCTCTGTTGATGAAGATGCTTTAGTGCAGGAGCTTGCTTCACAGTTAACAGATGACACAAACACTAACTGTGATGTTGTAGACAGGATGGACAATGTGCATATTGCCCCTGACTTACCAGGTTTACAAGGCGACAATTATATTCCAGTCAGTCCTACTGTTGATTCTGACGGAACGCAGACTGCTCCCTTCATTGACCATGACATACCACACACCTCTGGACACCAACCTGACCAACCACAGTCAGACTTGACCCGACGGGACCATAAGGTTCAAGGTAGCGTAGTCACAAGAGCAGGAAGAGTGATCAAGTCAGTAAACAGACTCATTGAAAACATGGTACAGAGACCAATTAAATGGGGTTCATTACCACTGTACAAGGCTCAATCTGTAGCATAGAATGCTTTAAGGTCACTGTATGTTTTTGATTTTTGTTTTGCAATTTTGAGACACTGTCATGCATAAGTGCCAGGGACCGAGTGTAATGGGGTGTAGGCTGCACCTCTATGTTCTAGAAGGGTTAGAGAGCCTGATCAACCTTCCTAATACCTTTTAATCTGTTTAACGGATAGTTTTTAACTGACCTCATAAGTTTGGGTAAGTTGGTCCAGATGGGCTGAAGTGAAGTGTCTTTGAACACCTTTGGTGATGAAGTGAAACTTTAGTGCAGAATGATTTTGGTGAAATTCAGGAGGGGTGAATGTAACAGGTGTATAATTAACACTGTGAATTTCACCAGAAATCCTTTATTATTCCCTGCCTACCTCTATTTTATTTATTTTTGCATGTTTTATAAGCAAATGTGAACTATTTTTGGAGTTTGTTCATTCATTTAAAAAAAAAGAAAGGAAAAAAAAACACTCCTCACACTTGGATGAGGTCATCCAAGCACGTCGCGCGGGATTCTCTTCAGTCTGCCTGAAGCTCTCTGGAGAGAAGTAAGTAGCTGCCAGGGTTCTTGTACTTAATAGTTACAAAAATTCATATAAGCATTTATAACACTAAAATTTGCAAGGTAGCGGTATTGTGTAGCTGGCGAAGTGCCATTGTGCTCGCTCTTGTTTTTATTTTCATGTACTTTGTAAAATACAGCAAACTAATGTTAGCCGGAATGTTGCTAGCGAATGTTAGTTCGTAGTTACCTCAATACAATATAGTTAGCCTGCATAGTTACTCACGGGGTTAAAGACATTTGTTTGATAGCGTTTAACTTTATTTCGGTATCATATGTCCACTTAGCAATTTACAGGGGATTTTTCCCATTATGCACGTTATGTTCAAAATCTTTGGGGGTATGCCATGGCTAACTTAAATTGATCCGATCCGAATGGAAAGAAATTTCTCGGTTCGAAGCTTATTAGCACGAACTGCTACCGATATCGGCAGAGCATTCTAATATCTCAACGACTCACTTTGTATTGACGGCCAATTTGCGTCAATATCCAGAAACGTGTTCTGTCATAAAAGCATGTTGGTTGTGAAAATTAAGTTTTTGCTTTTACTATAGTGGCTAGCAACATTGCAATATGCATGTGGTGTGAGTTGAATGTACATGTAGCCAACATGGCATGGTTATGCTCTTCTTCTTCTTCAAGTGTCGTCCTCGATCCGAGGGTTGACTGCCATGACTCTCCATTCCGTTCTATTTTCAGCC
>JAOBAM010000021.1:23430437-23441642 GCA_025212355.1 Notarius kessleri
ATATGGCATTTTACTACTTAATGTCGGGTCTATGTTTGTCATGCAAAATGCTTTTACAATGATACAGTGGTGGAGAACACAAGGTGATCACATACACAAGGCCATTTCTACTATGTGACTTTGGCTCAGCTTAAAGGAGCTTAATGTTAAAATACCTTCTAAGTTTATATAATCATAAATTCATGTTAATGTACAACAATTTCACCATGATCTCAAAAATAAAAAAAAACCCTAACACTTTCTGATACCTCAAACTATGGAAATCCTAAAACATTCTGAAGCTCTAAACAGCAAGGTCGAATCAAAATTCTCTCATATAAGAGAACAGTGATTGCCTGAATCCCAAGACCATAAAGGAGGTGAGACACTATCTGCTCCAGGCTGGCTGTTGTCATCATAGGTTTGTTCCAACTTATTCAGATGTCGCCAGTTTGTCTGACTGATGCCACTAAAAATAGGGTGCCAGGTCTAGTCCAGTGGACAGAACCATGCCAACAGGCTTTTATTCATGTAGCTGAGCTGGTTTGTGAATGAATGGTGGAGTCAGAAGAGTGAGTGTTGAGGATGAAGCTGCACCTGTGGGTGATTTTCCTAACAGTTGTTTTGTGTTTCATTGAGCAGCAGTGAGGATAAAAGGGGGAGAGACAAGAGCCACAGGAGAGAGAAAGCTGAGCTGCACAGAATTGTCCTGTTTGTTGTTCATGAGCACTGAAAAGTGAAAAATAAAAAAAGTAAAATTAAGAGCACCTTTGAATTGACTTAAGCTTGCATCCTACAGAGAAGGTAGGCGCCGTGATTATTTGCCTGCAACAGCCCAGCAAGTGTAAAGACAAGTACATCACGTAATTGTACTAAAAGTGGATTGAACCTGGTTCCATTCTCTCTCACTGTTAGCGTCCACAGATCTGCCATGACATACCTTTGTCAAAAAGGGAGAGGATTAGTCCCCCACTCAACAAGACCTCACACTGCTGATAGTTCAGTTTGCAACTGTCTTTTGAGAGGAACCAGGCCCAACACAACTGGTCCAGTATGACAGTCAAACCCTGACTGGAGTGGTGATCTATCAGCTGCCCTACAATGTCCCAGAGGCTCCTCATCAAGCTAATCTTTATCTTTTCTACAAATAATTTTCCACAGTCTTTCATTTGTGTTTGTATTTTCACTTTCCCTTTTGCTGCATTTTTAATTTTTTTCGGAGAACGCCAAAGTATGGAAGTTTTTTCCTTCTCCTGCAAAGACCGGAAGCGGAGGCCATCCACATCAGATCTGCATTAATATCAACAGATCTTTGATTAAGGTATGTAAACCATTTATCATGGCACAAATTCAGCTTGTTCATTCATTCTTCCTACGTTATTAGTGATGGCTTTATTTGTGATGAGTGTAGATCAGCTAGCTCTCTGATGGAGAAGATTGCAGCTTCCAATATACGCATCCAGACTCGAGAGAGGGTTAGTGAGAATGAGAGCAGTGTAGTTCCTGAAGGGGAAAGTCTGGATGCTCTAGGTGGAGTTAGCAATCCCCTCACTCCAGCATTAGGAGTCCTCACAGCAGTGCGAATGGGTGACGTGACTACTCGGCAGCATAATCACAGAGCCAGAGCTACCACTAAGGCTCACCCACAGGAGCACCACTCCTCTCCACTTCATGTATCTTACAGGTTTGCTCTCCTCAGTGATGCACCCACTGAGAAACCTGAAAGAACTCTAGTTACAGGAGACTCTATCTTATGGTATGTGAAATTAGCTAAGCCTTTAAGGGCACCAGCAGCTTTAGTCAGGTGTATACCAGGAGCCAGGGTGCCAGACATGGCAGGTAATCTTAGGGTCCTCGGCCAGCACAAGTTCTCAAAGGTAATTATCCATGTAGGAGCTAAGGATACATGTCTTTGCCAGTCTGAGGTTACTAATAATAGAGGTATTGTAGAGGTGTTTAAATTAGTGAAGGCAGTGTCCAATGCTATAGTATGTTCTGGCCCCCTCCCAGTGCGTGGCAATATTCAGCAGGTGATGGTCACAACTCCTGGTTGTCCAGGTGGTGCTCTGAAGACAATGTGGGTTTTATAGATATTTGGAGTAGTTTTGAGAGCAAGGTTGGCTTGTTCGGGCAGGATGGTATCCATCCCACTCGGGAAGGTGCTGCTCTCATTTCTTGCAACATCGCTCATAGTCTCAGAACAGGCCTAATGTAGCAATCCAGAGCCAAAGCCAGGGATCAGACGAACAGGCTAAACTGACTGTCTGCTAGCTGCACAGTCGTCAGTCAGGTTCCACTATATCAAGACTGTGTCTGTTCTCCGAACTATACAAAAAAAAAAGTAGAAATATTCAGAGTTTGTTCTAGTAATTTAAGTAATATAAAATTAGATTATACTGACTGTATAGTCACTGCCAGCACCTTTGATCTAAAAATAGGACTGTAAAACATTTAAATCTCTTACGTCTAAAGCGCTAATTCTATTTCATTTCTACTGACCGCCAGAGGCAGTACTTTAAGCACCTGGATATCCATCACGTGTATGTGCAGGTCAAGTGTTTGTATCAACAAAGTCCCCTGTAACCTGAGTGATGTAGCCCCTTGCCCCGGCACTAAAGGTACGTTCACCCAGGAAGTGACCTCTTGCCATCATCTTGCAGGCTTTTTTCAGGAGTCTACAGGCATTGCTGGCAGTCTTTTAACTTGAGATGAGTTGAAGCTATGAACTTTCACCCTCCAAAGACTGCTATTAGCCTTTTATTTACAGTTATGTGTATTCCATAAGCTTTTGAGCAAACCACAGATGGTGTTATATGACAACAGGTAAGTAAATCCTTTTATTTTATTTTATTTAAGCCATATATGAGTGGACTCACTCTGATTTGGCACTCTAAGAGGAATAACTAAGTTCATGATCAGGTGGTGTTTCTCACATTAATGCTGATCTCAAATGAAGTTTGAGTATTGGGCTGGGATCTCCCCTCGTAGCTCTCTGTTATGAAATGCAAACTGCGTTAGCATAACAGGCCGTTGAGAATTGGATGGTAACTATCCACTTTTATGTTAAATTGTTCTTGAAGACTGGCTACTCACCTAGATTAATTAAGAAACGACATTTAAGTTAAGGGTTATTCCCTGTGATTTTCAGTTCTTCTTCTTCTTATTATTATTATTATTATTATTATTATTATTATTATTATTATTATTATTAACTAGGTGCAAGGTAGTTGTTCGACCCTAATCTTACCAAATACACTTGCTGCACAGTATTTCACTTATATAGCTACCAAGGAGAAACCCTCAGAATAGGTTAGTAATTAGGCTTCTGCATCAACCTAGCTAGTGTAGTGGAAGCAGTTGTTAATGTTTGTGATGTGCATTGATTGCCAAGTCCTTCTTGAGCCAGATGATGGCCATGACCAATGTTCCTCTTGCCTTGGGGTTGAACGCTTAAGGCAGGGACTGACAGAGCTGGCGTGCTGCAGCAGCATGAGTCTAGCAACACAGTTGGCCAGGCTAGCCCAACTAGAGAGCAAAATAAGCTCTCAGTTGCCCTCTGCACAGAGGAACAGTGCTGTGTCTCCTAGTGCACACAACCACTACAGATCTGAGTCACAAGAGGGCCCCCCCAGGGACAAATGCAGGAAAGTAGATCCCCTAGCCCAAAAGGTTAATACTTTGGCCTCTGAGTTTGCAGAGATTAAGACCCTCCTGCTTCATCTGCAACAACCTACTGCACAGCCTGCTAGCATACCCACTACAACTGCACACCAATCTCCTTCTCAGGCACTGCCTCTGATGCTGTCACCATCCTTTGAAATCCAGGAGGATGATGCCCTCTCCATTAAGGCTTCAGAGAGCCTAGTTCTCAGCGGTAGGGAGGTTGAGCAAGGGATAGAGGATAGTTCCCACTTCTCATCCCAACTCCCAGGACACAAGCCACAGTTAAGTGAGGGGCTCCGAGACTAGCCAGACATCAGGTCAGGCCTGCTGTGAAGAGAGCTCTAGCACATCTGGGGTTGGACATAACACCAGCCCAGGTGACTCCTCAAAGTGCCTTTTTCAATAAGACCTCTCAGTCTGCACCTTTCCGTGTCCCACCTTCAGCCCCGAATATCGAGGTGCTGTAGAGATGCTGGGCTGATCCCAGATGTTTCTCTCGTCTCCCCAGCAATTGCAGAGCGCTGGCTAGTATGCAGGATGCAGCTGATCACGGCTTAGACTGCATGCCTAATATAGATCCAGTTGTTGCTGTCCTGGTGCTGTCACTTGATGAAGCACTTATGCCCAATGCACACTGTCCCTGGCCGCAATGCCATTTGATAGACGATCTGATTTGCCCCATATTGGATTTGAGGTCTCTGAACAAATACCTCAAGGTTTTCAAGTTCCAAATGTTAAGAACAGGGCATCAGGCAGAACAACTGGTTTACAACTATCGATCTGGAAGATGCATACTTTCATGTTTCCATTATACTTCAGCACAGGCAGTTCTTCTGTTTTGCCTTCATGAGCAGGGTTTACCAGTTTCGTGTGCACCCATTTGGAATCTCACCAGCTCCAAGAGTCTCTACAAGGTGTGTAGCAGCAGCACTCTCCCCACTACAGGCCAGAGAGATGCACATTTTCCCCTACCTGGACAACTGGCTGATTTATTCCCAGTCAAGGGTAGATGCTTTGAGGGAATCAAGTTCACTGATCTCCCATGTCACCAAACTAGGGCTGACAATAAATCATGAAAAGGGCTCCCTTATACCCAGTCAGCGCACAGCGTTTCTTGGCATCCAGTTGGACTCACAGCTGATGACTGCCACCCCCTCTCTGTGGTGGATTCACAACATCCTCCAGCTCATCAGTCACTTCAAGAGAGGCAGAGCCTTGGCCTTCAGATAATTTCTCAGGCTGCTAGGCATGCTCACAGCAGCCTCATCTGTGATCCCTTTAGGCCTGCTGTCATTGAGGCATCTCCAGATCTGGCTGAACAATCTTTGTCTGCACCCCACTCAACACAGACGGAAGCTGATCAGAGTCACTGCCAGCTACCCAAGATGCCTGCACCCATGGAGGAAGAAAAAACATCTCACCCATGGTGTTCCTTTAGGGTCCATACCTTCTCACAGAGAGGTTGTGACCATGGATGCCTCCCTAGCAGGGTGGGGAGCAGTGTGGCAGTGCAGAACAGTCAGAGGCCAGTGGAGTCCTCGGCAGCAGGAACAACACATAAATGTGTTGGAGCTACAGGCTGTTCTGCTTGCCTTCAAACATTTCCTTCCAGTGCTGGTAGGGAAGCAGGTCCTCATAAGGACATACAACACATCTGTGGTCTACAATATAAACCACCAGGGGAGCACCAGGTCCAAACAGTCCTTAAGGATAGCACAACAGCTATTACTGTGGGCCCATACTCATCTGTTGAGCAATGAGGGCAATACATTTACAGCAGATCTCCTGTCCCGACAGTGCCCCCATCCTGGGGAATGGAGGCTGCATCTTGAAGTGGTACAAGAGATTTGGTGCAGAAAGGGCAAGGTGGAGATTGATCTTTTCGCTTCACGGGCAACAACACACTGTCCCCTCTGATATTGTCTGGGGGAATCAACAAGCCCCTTGGGCTAAGATGTGCTGGCGCATATGTGGCCCGATCGGCTACTGTACACTTTCCCTCCACTACTCTTCATACTGCCCACTCTAGACAGGATCCTGAATGGGAATCACAAGGTGCTACTAATTGCCCCCAGATGGCATGGGAGAGTGTGGTTTCCAATATTACACAGGTTACTGTATAGGGAACCCTGTTGCCTCCCTCCTCTTATAGCTAGAGGGTCAAATCTGGCATCCAAACCCAGCTTGGCTGCAACTCTGGGTCTGGCCTTTGAAAGGTCAGAACCATTGTTAGGATCCTGTAATCCAGCAGTTGTGTGGCCCATCAACAGCTCCCGGGCACCTTCCACCAATATGTGCTACGCTAACTGATGGAAGCTTTTGTTCCTGAATGGTGCCACGCACAAGATCAGGAACTGACATGCTGTTCTATACCAGTAATTCTCAGTTTTCTCCAGTTCTGCTTTGACGAAGGCCTTGCAGCCTCCACCGTCAAGGTTTATATAGTTGCTATCTCAGTCATGCATAACAGGGTAGATGGAAAGACTGTTGGGTCCCATACTCTTGTGACATGCTTTCTTAGGGGTATCTAAAGGCTAAGACCACCTCAGAGAAACCCAATACCCTCTTGGGACTTGCCCTTTGTATTAAAAGGCACAGTCAACCCCCATTTGAACCTCTAGAGAGGTTGGAATTGAAGTATTTGTCTATGAAGACAGCCTTGCTGTTAGCCATGGCTTCAGCCAGATGAGTAGGTGAGTTGCACACCTTATTGGTGAGCCAAGAGTGCCCACATTGGAATTCTGGTGACACAGGAGTAATCTTATGGCCTAACCATTCCTTTCTCCCAAAAACCTTTTTATCTTCTTACACAAACCATCTGCTCAGTTTGGCAGCTTTTGAGCCCCCAACCCAGGAGGTTGGGCAGGGGCAGAGTGCATACTTATTGTGCCCAGTGTGAGCATTAAAGACTTAGATTCAAATCACTCCTGACTTCTTGCAGTCAGATTCACTGTTTGTCATACAGGGCATAGGCAAGGTCATGCCTCATCCAAACAGTGGCTGTTGACGCTATTGACTATACCTATCAGGGCAGTGGTCTCCCAATCTAAGGGATCATCTGAGGGGTCACTCAACGAGGAGTGTGCCTGTGTCATGGGCAGCCCTACAAGGGGTTCCTCTTTCAGATATCTGTGCAGCTGCATCATGCACATCAACCTGCATATTTGCTAGAACCTATAGGGTTAATGTGGTCTCTCACAACCCAGTGGCAACAACTATTCTTCCTACTCCTTCACAGCTCTCTTAAAGGGGCCTTGTTGGTATTAGTCATCCAGGTGCTTAAAGCACCATCTCTGGCAGTCAATAGAAATGAAATAGAATGATGGTTACATATGTAACCACAGTTCTATGAATTTCGGATGACTGCCAGAGGCAGTGCTTTAAGGAGGAGGCACTGCGGTTATTTACAATGATTATCTAGTCATGACACAAAAACCTGGTTATAAATTCAATACATTTGAAGTTCTTCATAATAACATATGTAGCCACAAAAAATAAGTCTACCCAGTCAATTCCATGACTTATTATTTACAGGCCCCTGGAGCCATATTCTGAGTTTCTTTCTGAATTTCATCTCAAATCTGGTTCTCCCCTTAGACAAAGCCTTAATTGTTGGAGACCTGAATATTCACTTCGATAACCCAGAGAGGACTATTTGAAAACAGTGTTTGTGTCCATTCTAGATTCACTAGGGATTCATTAGAACGTCATAGGACCTACTCATAATGGTGGTCACACTCTTGATCTAATATTAACATTTGGGTTAAATGTAGAAAATATAGGCCACACTTCCACAGTTTGAAGCTACCTCAGATCATTATCTCATTTTATTCAAAATATGTTTGAGCAGTAACGTATGCACCTTGCCACACGACTATGTCAAAAGGTATATGCCTGTCAACTACTTCGAAGTTTTATAAATAGTCTCCCAGAATTATCAACTTTGATTGGATCACCGTCAGACCCCACAGAACTTGATCAGGCAACTGAATGCTTAGAGTCAACATTCCACTATACCACCGAACCCCAAAGGTGGCCTGTGGGCCACATCCCACTTGTGAGAGCTAAATGTCTGGCTCACGCCAACCCACTGACACTAACACACTTGTCTTAACATGAGAAATAAAGTGTGCACTGCTTTACGTTATTTTTACCTCATCCCACACCGTACATGACCTTTGACTTGCATAAGCGTGTGCATAGACATAAAAGACATAAGTCAAGACGTACTGCATGCACACCAGCTAAGCCGCCTGGTATCTAAGTGAAATATTGCAAGTAAGTCAGATGATAACATTAACTGCCCTAAATGAAGAACGACATGGCCTGCATGAAAAAAAAAATGCAAAGTGGATCAGGAAAACTGTTGGTTCAAATCTGACTAGACTGATCAGTTTTGTTTTATGTTACCAGACTACGCCAATGCTAAACTGACATGATTGATATGCATGCAGACTGTAGGTGTCTACAAAGCAGATAATCTAAAACTGCACTTCAACATTATGCATGCTGCTAGTTTCAATGCCAACTACCCTGCAAAACTGGATCAACACAAACAAAAACTAGCAAACATGATATCATACAAGCACTCCATTTCTATTATGTGCAGATCAATGTCGGCACAAGAGAGTGCAACAGCTGCATCATTGCATGTTTCATGGAATCTAGCTAAAGCTAAGAAGTCATTCACTGATATGGAGTTGATTTAAAAAGTGTGCAACTGATATGGTTGGAGACGTTTTAAGTCACGATAGCTCCACAACTGTTTTCAACAAGAAAAGCAGGTGCCATTGTCAGCTGTTGGGAATATCAGAATATATTCAATATATCTGGGACCTCCTTGAACTACTGCTCCCTTCACATTTTCTTCTTTATATTAGGCCTCTATATGGGTGCTGTAAATTAAAATGCTTTTGACTTGAGTCAGATATAAAAAGCTGTTTACATGCCAAGATGTTTATTTTTCAGTGTTGGTGGCTGTGTAAATGTATATCAGGACATTTAAATAATTAAATGGCTGTCTTTGGACCTTTTCCTGCGTGACCCTTTGAGAAACCCAGGCCTAAATTATTACTCCTCCTACTACTACTACTAATACTAGCAGCAGCGTCATCTGCACACAAGTCAACCTTTACCGGCGCAATGGGGGGGGGGGAATCTGGCTGTTTTGGTGCTTGGCTTGGCACACTTCACATCCTTTGACCCCTGGGGAAAACTAATTCGGGAACCCTGGCGTACTCCGGCGTTAAATCGCAAGGCTCCTGTACAAAGTGCGTAAGAGCTGGAAAGTGTCGGCATCAAGCCAAATGACAATGTGCTAATCCTAATACTTTATTGCTAGAGTAGTATACAGGGTAGGTGCGGAGACTAAGCTTTACGACAAGTTATTTCTGAAAATATTTACATTTCAAATCCCAAATCTGAGCAATACTAAGCTTAGAAGTGAGGAAAAACTGATGCACCTTTGGATTTTTGGATGAGCTCTCCACAGTTGAGCACCTTGACCTCCGCGTACGGCCGGCTGCTCGTGTCCGTCTTCTGACTCTCGATGGTCCGGATCACGTCCTGGCCTGAGATCACCTGACCAAACACCACATGAATTCTGCCCAGAAGGACGAGAGATCAAATTAGCACAGTCACGTATTACAATTATTTACGGACATCTCTAATAAGCCTCTATCCGCCCTTACCCATCCAGATGAGGAGCAGGTTTTGTAGTTCTATGGTCAGGGACACAAAACAGTGAGGCAGAATGTAAATACAAATCTAATAAACACAAAAACAATGATTAATGCACATCATCTGTTCAATCAACACATCACTGCCAATTCACATTTAAACCTCGGACACACTTGGAGCTGGAAGACCATCCTCCAATTAACCAAACGAAAAAGATGCATTTCCACCCGAGAATCAAAGCCAATTTTATTTCCTACACCGGAGAGCGTCTCAGAAACGTCCAACCTAAACCGGTTATCAATAATACTTATGTGAAAACACACGGGTCCATTTCCGGACAGAAACGCGATGGTCAAAAACACCTAAAGCTACGTAAAGACTCACGTGAAATTAATTTAAAACACCACAGAAGCGTAACAATGTTTTTATACCTTCAGTCTGCACCTCCTACATGTTCACTGTGAAATACCATCACGGTCTCATTTCTATGATCCACAACGGCCACAGTTCCGACAGTGTGTTAGGACGCTTTCACACCTATTAAAGTGCATATCCTGGACCGATTTCGTTTTTTTTTTTAAATATGAAAATGTGTCCTTTACACACTCATCCAGAAGGGTAATTTTTGCACAAGGCCATCTGTCTACAGCAGAAAAAAATAAAACTAGAATGCATTTCCAGAGAAAATGCGAAAGTGTGCTTGCTCAAGTGCGCCGCCATGGCGACCCGGCAAGAGAGGCGACTGCACGCCCACATGACAAGTTTTGTGTCAACACGCAAAAGTTTGGCCAAGACAATGCGGATTCTCATACAGAGATGACAGGCTGGCTAGGTTCTTTACAGGGACATCCCAGAGCATCACTAACATCAAAATTTAGATGTAATTCTAAAGCCGTAAAGAGATATGACCCAAAACAAGTTTTTGCTCATTGTGGCACCCCCTAGTGGCCAAATGACACCAATTTTGATGAGAGCACATGAACTGGTGCTGAAAGTCATCTCACCAAAGATGGTCTTGATACGTCAAAGCTTTTCTGAGATATGAGCCAAAATAAATTTTTGCTAATTGTGACGCCCCCTAGTGGAAAAATGACACCATATTTGATCAGTGTAGTTTGGATGGTGTCCAAAGTCATGCCACTAAATATGGTATTGAGATGTCAAAGCATTTCCGTGATATGAGCTCACATCCTGTTTGGTGGCTTTGCCATTGATTTTGATTGGCTGCCATGGGCGAACCCTTCAACGTATGAGAGGGAAACAAATATCATTCATTAGGCATGGACTGGAGATCATCTGTGCCAAGTTACGTGATGATTGAACAAAACTTGCAGCCAGGGTCACTTCACCTCCACTTTGGAAAAAATTCAAAATGGCGGAAAATCTTATAAAGTGTAAAATTATGTCATAGGATGCGTTGGAATCGTCAAGCTCCAATGATTCAAACGGCACCAGACTTATGAAAATCGGACGTACGGATCAAAAGTTACGTGCATGAACGCATGTAAGAATTTAATCAGTTGGTGGCACTGGAGTGTGAGACGTACCAACATGAAACTTGATGAATTCAATCACAGTCCACTCTTCTATCAGTGTACCACGTTTCATGACTTTACACCTTACAGTTTGGCTGACATGCACAAAAATACCTTATGGAACCCTCCAAATGGCTTTTAAGTCATTACCCCTGAAACACCCCCGTCAAAATGGACTGCTCCACAAAGAGCCCAAGACATCCCTCAATTTTCCACGTAGTTGAAGAATCCATGTTTCCCAAAACGAGACACGGAAGAGCGTTTTGAATGCTTGGTGAGTGAATTGCTCCCGGAGTTGTAATAACAAAAGTTTTAACCAATAAATGAAGTTTTTAACAGCCAGTGTGGA
>JAOBAM010000021.1:23536933-23549068 GCA_025212355.1 Notarius kessleri
GGAGAACATGCAAACTCCACACAGAAAGGCCCTTGTCGGCCACTGGGCTCAAACCCAGGACCTTCTTGCTGTGAGGCGACAGTGCTAGCCGCTACACCACTGTGCCACCTGTTCCAAAACATTAATTTTATTATTCTTTAACCATTATTTGGCAAAACGACTTCTGTGCTTAGGGTCATTTTCTTCCTGCAAGACCCACTTTCTTTTGAGATTCAGTTCGCAGATAAACATCCTGCACTTTCTTTAGAATTCACTGATGTAATTCAGAATTCATTGTTCCATCAACAATGGCAAGCCATCCTGGACCAGATGAAACAAAACGGGCCCAAACTATAATAGTACCACCTCCCTGTTTCAGAGATGGGATAAGGTTCTTCCGCTAAAATCTAACATTTTCATTTCTCCAAACATAATACACTACAACGCCGCTATAACAAACTCCTTGGGGGATGTCCAAATAGTTTGTGATACTGAAAAGTTCATAATACTGAAATGGACTGACTTGTCACACCAAACATTCACTCTTGCCTAAAACAAGACCAACTGTGACCAATTTATATTTATGCTTAATTCACTTACATATTTACGAAGTAAAGGAAATAAATCATTCTTTTCTGTCATAAAAATAATGCAAATATTGTAAAATTTCAGTTAGTAAAAGTACATGGTCGAACGTCAACTATGAATCGTGAAGAGTGAGGTTGAACCATCAGGTAACATGGTGAGTTAAACCTCTGTCTAATTACTGGCTGTCTTAATGTGTCTCTGTGTGTCTTTCAGATGGCCAGTAATGAGAGAGCGCTGTGTTCCCCAACACTTGCATGCACATGCGCATGTGAAAGTAAAGAAAAAGATAAAATGCACCTTGACCTGTCACACCTGTCCCCAGTTCCTCCTTGCTCCAGCATGCAAGCTGTTACAGTACGATACTAGTGTCCCATCAGTTTTACTTGCCAAAGAAACTCATAATCCTGGACTTTTTAATTTTAGGCACATTCTCCTTATCACAAATTTCTCCTTTCAAGTCACTATCACAGTTCATTGACTGAGTTAAAGGATCACAAATGGAGGCGATGATTTCCTCATCTGTTATGGAACTGACCAAGGTTACCGGTGCATCATTGTTAGTATCCACCCACTGACTTGCTAGGTTTTATAAATCTTCACCATTCAGTTCATTCATGTGGTGCAAATCACCGATGATGTCAGCAGTCATTTTGTCCTTTTATCGATCCTTTGATCATTGTTCAAGCCAAGCCAAGAAGCCTTTATTTGTCACCCATGTGAAGTAGTGAACACACATATACCCAGAGCAGTGAGCAGCTATGCTACAGGTTAGATGCCTTGCTTAAGGGCACTTCAGGCCAACCTCAGGCCATGGCTGCCTCATCTTAACCTAACAGCATGTCTTTGAACTGTGGGGGAAACTGGAGCGCCCAGAGGAAACCCATGCAGACACAGAGAGAACACCGCCATGTTCTTGATAATTTTTGGTGATCGGCACCTAAACTAGGCTAGTTAAGCTTTTGTTTTATGGCATTAACACTTATTGTTAACTTGACTGTGGACATGATCATTTATTATTTCTCTCTGGTGGGAAAAGCAAATCACATGGCTCAGTGATTTTTTTTAAGACTCAGACTCATCGTCAGTAAAGGTGGGGGACACGAACTTAGTTCATTATATGTGAAAGTTTGTAGTAAAAGGGTTCATTATAGCAGGGTTGCAGTGTCCTCGTTTCAACCAAAAAGTTCTATCTTGGTCTCATCTCCATTTTTTCCTCCCAATAGCTTTCTGGCTTGTCCATGTGATTTTTAGCAAAATGTAAACAGGCAGTCTTTTTGGAGAGCAGTAGCTTTCCCCTTGCAACCCTGCCATGCATCCCATTGTTGTTCAGCTTTCTGTTGATGGTGGTCTCATCAACATTAGCTAATGTGAGAGAGGCCTTTAGTTGCTAAGAAGTTACTCTGAGTTCCTTTGTGAACTCACAGACTATTACAGGCCTTAATCTTGGAGTGATCTTTGTTCTTTAGGATTGAACCCATGATCGTCTAATCTGCAACTCAAAGCCTTAAAAACTTAGCCATCAAAATGAGCTTGTATTGATTCAACCACTTCTTCTGCTGAATTAACTTGTATTAAAAGATTGCATTGAATCACTGGCAAGGCATGCATATAGCTGGTATAATATGTGATAGTAACAGGAACTATCTCTTGTGTCTACTATTACTCTATCCATCCATTTTGGCATATCACTTGGCTGCTCTGACGGCTTCAGCCATCAAAGTGTCATGACATTACAGTAGTGGTTTCCCATTGCCTTCTACTGGATTATTATAGAGGTTTTCTCCTCTCAACCATTCACACTCGCATTCACACCTATGGACAATTTAGAGCCACCAATTAGCCTAACCTAACCTGCATGTCTTTGGATTGTGGGGGAAACCGGCGCACCCGGAGGAAACCCATGCAGACACTGGGAGAACATGCAAACTCCCTACTACTACTACTGATATAATAATGATGAAGATGATAATTACCCAGCTATTTCCAAAACTAACATAGACTTCTGCACTCAAAAAGCAGCTAGCTGCTGATTAAAATGTCATGGGGGGATGTATTTGTTTACAATAACACAAAACAAAACTTCTAAACCTTGACATAACTGCACTCATAAGAATGTAGAAAGGAGTGATGTCTGACATGAATTTAGAAAATTACAGTAATTGCTGAGTGTAGTCCAACATAATTAATATAGTCATCCTGATTAATTATTCTTCCTCCCTCTAACCTTTCTCCCCCGTGTGTGTGTTTTTTCTCCTGTCCCAGTATGAGTATAGCTTTCGTACCGAGCACAGTGCAGCTGCCCGCCTGCCCCCCAGTCCTACCAGGACTTCTCTAAGTTCTGAAGCTTAAACACATGGACAAAAGGAGCAGCAGGAGAGGAAAAGAGTGCCATGCCAAGAGTGGAAACAAAGTGATGGATACTGCCTCTTTTGTGCCTTGACCTTAAAACATCTCCTGCATTATCCCTTCAGTATTTACTTGATTTATTTGTTAATAGAAATTGTGACTTTACATTTGCCCAGCATTTCCTGCTGAGAGGAGTGGAGAAAAAGTACATAATCTTTCAATATCATGATCTAATCAAAACCACTATTCAAATAAAAAGGGATGATAAAAGAGGAAACTTGAGGGAACTTTTCAGAGCTTGTATGAGTAGCCATGCATCACTACTATAAATTATGCATCAATATCTGTTCAATAAAATATCTTATCCTCAGCTAGAGTTAACTACTGTGCTTAAAAAGGTTTAGCATAGACATTTTCAATTAAGATGTTTTGTGTTAAAGTTGTTCAAAAAAGCTGAAAAAAAAATTTAACAATGAAAATGGGACGAGTTATTGTACTTGATTTTTGTTGCTGCAAGACTGACTGCCTAACCAGCACAGTTTATCTTTTCTCAGATCGTGTATAATCAGAGTTCTGTGTTTGCCATTGAAAACGTAGCCCAATTTACTGTAGAATAAATGCACTTGTTTGAGTTTGTCTCTGTGTGTGTATGTTTGGGGGAGGGTTGTGGGGACACTACTCAGATGTTCCTGTGCCTTAATTATGGAAGAGAGCCAAAAACAATCTATACACATTTAGATCCACATTACCTCTGGACTTGAAGGAGCCTCACCTTTAAACTGAGTGAAGCATGACAGCAACAGCTCACGGACCATTTGGCTCACGTGTACACAAGCTTTTTCTTGCTTTATTGCATTTCTTAGAGTTTCTCTTAGAAAGTCAATACTTGTATTTTTGTGCTTTGCTAAGCTTCTTGGTTAATTGTTTTCAGATATTTATTCTAGTCATGTTATTCTCAGTTATGTTTGTGTTTTAGGTCGTACTCACGTTAGGAACAAATGACTTGTACTGCTCCTGACAGCGATTGAGTACATCCTTTGTGTACTTTTTTCAACTGCTCTATTCTACTGCCATATTGCATGATGCAGACCTAGATGGATAGGTCAGCAGGTGCATGCACATACATAGCTCTCATATGAGTATTTTTATCTCTATCGCAGAATAGAGTGGTAGCTAATGTTATTTCTTTTGGGTAGTGACACATTTTGGCTCAAAAACCATGACAAAAAACACTAAACATAGGGATAAGGCCAGTAAATAAATTTATTTTAACCAAGTACACCTCACTCAAAGAAAAGGACAAAATAATGAGTGTGGAAGTCAATAAAATCAGTTCAGAGAAATGCATGCATAAATTAATAGAGCATATAGTGTTGGGTGTCATATGAGATAAAATGCTGTGTGGAAGAGATGAGCACTCCCAGACTGAGGAAGGGTGAGATTTTATAATGAGGAAACACCGTTCCCAGGTGTCTCCAATCATGCTGATGATCTGTGGCACCGCCCACTGAAACACAAAATGAACACATACCACAAAAGCAGGCAGGGCCAACAGGCTGTCTCAGTGGTTAGATCAGAGAACAAAATACAGATTAGGATTTAGAAGTTTATCTTCTTTTCTTTTCTTGGGTACCATCTAAGTTCTCTCCCTAGGGCTGCATTGGTATATGTAGCCATTGGGACAGGGCTGCAGATATTATTTTCGCTTTTCAGTACAAGGCATATTCCATGTATGGTTGTATGTATTTTGTAATAAAAGTTTTAAGTGTACTCATTTCCTTAGCCTCTTCATTCTCCACCTACCCAGCTTTACATCATTTACAGCTCTTGGTACTTGCATGTTGGTCAGCTGGAAAATGAAAAGGCATAGTGGGAAATGAAAAGGAAATGGCTGGCACCACTGATCATTTTGTTTTCCATTTGGGCACGAACAGGATATTTTTCACCATCACCCTCCCTATCCTGCCTGGCATTAGCCATTAATACCTCTTTCCCACTCATGGAAACCTCCCCTCTATCTTCCCTTGTTCCATAGTTTCCTGCACCCTATCATTAGACCCAGACTCTTTTTCTTTTCTACTGCTGGAGTTGGCCACAGACACTTTCCATTCTTTGCTTAACTTGCCTGCTCCTCCTCCATTCTCCCTGACTGCTGATGACTTTGCCATCTTGTATGATTATAAGATTGAAAAAAAAAAAAAATCTGCCAAGCCATCAAGCTCCTACCTTGACATGTATACTGCACATTCAGGATTCTCCTTGTTTTTCTGACACATTTTTCTCATCTATTAACAGAACAGATCCTGCAAGTCATGCTTTCCTGCAATCCCACCACCTGCCCATAAGATCCAATCTCTTCTGCAATCCTCCAGACCATCTCACAAGACCTTCTTGCCTTCATCACTACTGTCAGTAATAACTCCATAACATCTGGCCAGGTTACTGCATTCAAGACAGCAGTGGTTATTGCTATTCTGTGGAAACTCACTCTGGATCCCACAGATATGAGAAACTACTGACTACTATCACTTCTCTCTTCTGTTTAAAATCTACAATTACAGCACCTACAATGAGCTTTCTCCCCATCACTCACAGAACAGCCTTCAAGCTCCTGTACAGTCCAACTCCAAAGCAGCACATTCCTTACTAACTGCTGCATTGTGGCAGTCACTGAGAAGCTCCATGCTGCTAGATCAGTCAAACCATCAGAAGTCCTCATCCTCCTTGACCAGTAGCATTTGACCTGGTCAACCACAAGACTTTCTTGTCCATCCCGACTTAATCTTAGATAGTCTTGGAAGTTGTGGAACAGCATGGTGAAGGTTTACTTCCTACCTGAATGGTCAGGTGTTAACATGAGGGAATCTGTATCTGCTCCATGCAGATTCTGTGCAGGTATCCCAAAAGACTCAATACGTGGTCCTCTTCTGGAGAAACCAGAGAGTGAGTGAAAGTGTTGTTTTTTGGGCATACAGAGAGAGCACGTCTGGGACAGAGTGAGTGTCTCGGACAGCAATGGTGTACATACATGAAGCTTCTTTAATAAAATCACCCTATCTCTCTCATTAAGTCTTGGTGCCTGCTTGCAATTCTTGATTGAAGGGGAAACAGAAAATTGACTTCACAATCTAACAACTGGCATCACAAACAGGATTTGGCTGAGATCCAGTGAGTGTTTTTCAGTGGGATCAGTGTTGCACATCATCGGGGTAAGCCATCATCTCCTTATTTCTTGCTGTGGAACAATTAATGCCTCAGGCCATATCAAAGTAACCTATTGCAGATCCAGATTGCAGATCTCCACATTGCGTGTGGAGTAAAATGAAGGCTGAATAAAGTTTGCAAACAAGGTTTTGTGGGTGGCTACTGCATGCAAAAGGAAAAAAATATTAAGCTTAAGTGGAACGCTTCATGGTGAAGATTCTGTGTGCATTTGGATTCCGATCAAAGATCAGATTGGCAGTGTTGAATGTGGATATTTGTTTGTTGAAGTGTTGAGTTTGCAAGGGACACTGCCAAGGCATATATTGGATTATATATGCACGTGAGCCAGTTGTGTATTGCTCTGAAGGAAGCTGTGTGTGTGTGTGTGTGTAGAGCTCTGAAGCACATAACATAAATTCCTGCAGAAGTATTTAAGTGTGTCAACACATGTTTTCTCTGTTTATGCCCTGGTCTGTTCTATGTTCTCTGTGTGTAAGTGAAGATGTCTAAAGTGTCCAGTGATTAAAAGAGCCATGGCAGAAAGAAGAGTTAATGTTGAATCTAATGGTACACTCAGCAAGGCTGATGTGGTGAATGAACTCCGTGACATTATTGACAAAGCCATGGGGTTGAGCCCAGTGGAAAAGAAGCTAGCTCAAAAGTGTCATAGCTCGAAAATCATTGTGGTGAATGGAACAAGATTACAAAGGCCTAGAACAAGACCAAAGCCACTTGTAACAAGCAGAAACAGCTTATGTAAGCTTTGATGATTTTGTCACACATTAGACAGCACAAAGAGATTCAGATGAAATCTGAAATGGACAGGAGATATTATGAGAGCCATCTGTCTGTCATGAACAAAGTTGTCCAGAGAGAAAGACAAATGCGAGAAAATTTAGAATGAAAGATTTATGCTAAGATTGAGCAAAATGCAAGTCTCAAACAACAGCTGACTGAGTCTAAAACCAATTTAGAGTGATTGCTTGAATCTAATGCTGATCTGAAGAAAAAGTTGTACTGGTCTAAAGCTAGAGTGGATGAGTTGGCACAGAAGCTATCAAATAAAACAAAGAAGAGATAAAGAAAAAAATGTGCATGCACAGCCAAGAACACCATCTTGTTCTGAGATGAAGTCAGAGTTGCCCACTAGTCGCCCCCTATATGGGAAAAGCAAACTGTGATGGAAAAACAACACACTGAAATGAACGAGAGTGAAAGCTCAACTTTGTCCAGAGAAGCTCCAGAAACATCATCTGTCATCATTAATTATGTGGCTGATTGCATCTGAAACAGAAGAACACGAGAAGGACATGCTGATGATCCTGGACTTCTTGTCAAGAATGGACTCCAAAGAAAAATTGTAGCTGAACAGTGAGTAGATGGAAGCATTCTAAGCCCTCAAACAAGCTTTGTGTCAAGCACCAGGTCTCAGAATCCCTGACACCAATCAACCCTTCATCCTGTATGTTCATGAACACAATGGGTAAATGACAGTAGTCCTGACCCAGGAACAAGCAGATCAGTCTCATATTACTCACCGAGACTGGATGAAGTGTCACGGATGAGGGCTGTGTCTGAGAGCGATTCAAGCCACACATCTTGCCATAGAGTCTGCTTTGACCATTGTGATGGATCAAAGACTCACAGTGAAATGCCCACATGCTGTACACACAATCATCACCATGAGTCACACGTCACAAGTTCCTGCAGCATGATGGACAGACATTCTGGATCTGCCCAACATCATCAAAAAAGCATCCCCTGTTTACCCAGCAACAGTCTTACCAGAGCTACAAGTCAACAAAGACTACAGCTGTGTTGAAATTGTTCAGATGATGGAAGAACAAACATGAAGTACTGGCATTAGGGACCCTGCCAACAAACACATCAGTACAACAAGCAGAACTGAAATCACTCATTGAAGCATGTAACTTATCCAACAGGCACACCATGAACATCTACACAGACTGCAGATATGCTTTTGGAGTGGCACATGATTTCAGACAATTGCGGAAAAACAGAGGTTTCTTGACTGCTGCTGGAACTCCAATAAAGAATGGACAGTTGGTCCAAGAACTATTAGCTGCCTTGCAGCTGCCTAAAGAAGTGTCCATCAAAGTCAAAGCACACATGAAGCAAAACACAGAAGAAGCAAAAGGAAATTCACTAGTAAACTGGGCCTCAAAATTAGCTGCCAAGGAATGGGCTAACAAAGTAGTAGACAAACTGAAATAGCAAATCTGAGGATTCTACAAGCATGTACTCTGACAACAAAGAGTTACAAGACAATTGTAGCCAAGAGAAAAAATGGACCTGGATGGAAAATGGGGCAAAGAGACAGTGGAATGTGGAAACATGGGGATAAAGTTGTTGCGCTTACAAAGCTATTACCATATCTGACCACACAGATACACTCCTTGGGTTTTGTGGGAATAGAGAAAATGGTCTGCAGACTCAATATGACATGGTAGTCCCAGCATTCAGAAAAGAAGCCGAAGACATGGCCAGAGGATGTGCTATCTGTCTACTGTAAAAAACAGTCCGGAGGAAAATGAAAGCAGCTATGATGGGAACTCCAGCCCCTCCAGGCCCGTTCTGACATTTATAGGTAGACTACATAACACTGCCAAAGTCATGTGGATACTCTGAAGTTGTACTCGTGGTGAACAAGTTTTCCAGGTGGGTGGAAGCATTCCCCACAAGCAGTGTTGGGGAGTAACAGAATACATGTACCGGCGTTACGTATTCAGAATACAAATTATGAGTAACTGTATTCCGTTACAGTTACCGTTTAAATGGGTGGTAATTAAAATACAGTTACTTTGTAAAAATAAATGGATTACACGGCGGTATTTTCCAGTTTAAAGTGTTTAGCTATCCGCTCTCTAATTTTGGTAATTCCACGCATTGCCGGAAACCCAAACAATGCGCAATAAGAGCTTCTAATGTAAACGTCCTCCTAACGGTGTCGTCAGTTAGACAATGGACCCGGAGCAAGCACAACAGAGTCAGCAGAACCCAGGCAAGAATGCCTTTCTTACGTGGAAATTCAGACACCACTTCACATTCAAAGAAGAAAGGGACGGGCGAAATCTGACCGTGCAATGCAAACTCTGTGTACCAGCAACCAAGCTGCTGTCAGCGTCGAAAGACTCCACCTCCAACCTAAAGAAACATCTTCAAGTAAGTTATTTTTCTAAATAAAAAAAACTGACGCTAGCCTACTGCAACTAGTTGTTTTAGTTGTAGGTATCTCTAGCTACCTGGGTTATGTGCCAGTGTTCTATTGCAATGTGATTTATTTAGCCATCGATTACTAAGGCTTCTCGCCATTGAGGTTAGCCAAGTTTGCTAGCTGAAAACCTGCAGCCGACAACCTGCTAGCTGAAATCATGTGCAGTTCTAGTTAACGCCATTTATAAGGCTTAAATCAGAGAGGGCAAATGCGGAGCATTCAATATTCAGTATTCAATTATCTTTGCTTAGGCCTAAATGTTTCTGCAGTTTTCATCTGGTAATGCTGCTTGGCTAGCAAAACTGTTAAGGATAGTCATAGCTTACTAATAGCTAATGGCAAAGTTTCACTGAACATGTATAGACGTGTTAAATAGGTTGTGGTGGTTATCGCTGATTTTTATTTTTATCATATGTTTAGCTATTGTAGCTTAATCATTATCATACCACTCAATTTTTGTAATATCGAGACAGTGAACTATTACAGGTAGGTTTACTCATGCTGCTAAACTGTTTTCATATGATTTTGCACAGTTTTGTTCTAAGCATCAGGCTTCTCTACTGTATTTTTGTGAAGCCAAACGGTCCGCTCTAAGAGAGAGAAGTTGGTGTTGTGTGGGATCATGGATGAGTTACTGCAAAAAACGCTGTCTAAATATCCTAATGTTTCTCATAAAAAAGGAAATCAAATTGAGTTTTTATTGTTTTTAGAACAAATTGACAATATTCTTAATCTAGCAAATTTGCTTGTTTTAAGTAAAATTATAGGCTACTTAAGATTTTGAAATATTTCCTATTTTTGGAGTGACATTTGTGTAGAGTCTTAGTAAGTCAATTTGTTCTGAAAGCAATACCAACTAGAATTTTTAAATCTTAATATAAAAGTAATAACAGTGGACAGGGTGGACATTAAGGCAGCAGTTTATACAGTGATCTTGTATAGTAAACCATTTCTGTATCAGGCCTAATATGTTTTCTCTCTGTCTGTCCTTTTTTGTCAGAGGATGCATCCCAGAGTCATGCACAGTTTACCCAAAACATCGGATCATGGTGACGAACAAAGTGGCAGAGACGCAACGCCTCCTCCTCTCAAACAAGCCATCCTTAGCACTCCAGCCATCACCCAAAGGAGAGTAAATGCCTTGGTATTTGACTTCATAGTCAACGAAGTGCAGCCCTTTTCTACTGTTGAGAACCAGTCATTCTGTAAGATGGTTGAAGGACTAAGTGGGGGCAGGACTCCTGTGTGCAGAAAAACATTGATGACGCACATTGAGAAAACCTTTCAAAAAATGAAGGAAGATGGAACTGAAATTCTTCAACATGTTCAAAATGTGTGCACAACAGCTGATATATGGACCGCACATCACAGAAGTTTCATTGGCATCACATGCCACTGGATCGAGTCAGACACATTAGATCGCAAGTCTGCTGCACTGGCGTGTGAGAGGATAAGAGGCCGTCACACCTATGATGTTATTGCTGCCAAAATAAGCCAGGTTCATGCTGAATTCCATATCCAAGGCAAGGTTAGTGCTACAGTCACAGACAATGGGAGCAATTTTGTGAAAGCTTTCAATGAATATGGAGAATCGGATACAGAAGATGATCTGGAAGACACAGATGATGTACAGTTTGCTGATGTCACTTCAGCACTTGAGGAGGAGCAAGAGTATGAGGAGCTAAACTTCTTTTTGCCACCACACCATCGATGTGCTGCGTACACTTTAAATCTCATTGCCACGACTGACCTTGATAAAGTTGCTTCACAGGGTGTTTCCAGGAAATTATATAGGAGCGCAATGGCAAAATGTGCTGCCATCTGGAATAAGGCTCATCGCTCATCAGGTGCTTCTGACACAATTGAAGAAATTGCCCAAATGAGATGTGTTGTGCCTTCAGTGACTAGGTGGAGTTCAGAGTACCATGCAATCGAGAAGCTAATGAGTCTACCAGAAAGTCAGCTCAATGAAATCTGTGACCAACTGAAGGTGGCAAAGCTGCATCCCCAAGAGACAATGTTTCTCAAAGAGTACACAGCCATTCTGAAACCACTTGCCCACTCAGTCAACCTGCTCCAGGGGGAAAAGAACTGTTATTTCGGTTACGTGATTCCCACCCTTCTCAGTCTGAAAGCTAAGTTATCTGAAAAGTTGACACAAGTGCAATTTTCAACTCACATCCTCTTAGGAGTCATCAAAGCCATCGACACTCGATTTGCAGCTGTGTTGGCCTCCCATGAGGCAAGAATGGCAGCATCCACCATCCCAAAATTTCAACTGTGGTGGCTTGCCGATGATGAGAGAGAATCCATGAGAAGAATAATGGTCCAAGAGGCTCGTCTCCTCAACACAGAACCATCTAATGATACCAGCACCACCGCTGCCTCAGTGGGAAATGAGCCAGAAGAAGATGATGATGACAACTTCTTCAGTTTTCAGAGTCCACAGGTGACCAGTTCTACAGCAGAGGATGAGGTACAGAGGTATCTTCAAGATTCTGATAAGACATTGGCCTCCCGATAAGACATACACCTCCCGCTGCCTTAGCAGAGCTAAGAACATCATCAAGGACAGCTCCCACCCTGGCTTTGATATGTTCGATCTGTTGCCCTCAGGGAGGCGCTACAGGTGCATCAGGACAAAGACAAACAGTTTTAAAAACAGCTTCTTTCCAAAAGCCATAACCGCCCTGAACTCGGATATGCTCTGACCTTGTAGTTTATTTATTTTACTATGTGATTCTCCTCGTGCAATAATTTATAATGTGCAGCACTCTATAAGG
>JAOBAM010000021.1:24198263-24209292 GCA_025212355.1 Notarius kessleri
ATCTTTCAGCCTTGATTTAAAAAAAAAAAAAAAACTGAAAGATGCAGGTACTTTTGTATTGATTAATGTGGGAAATGCACTCAGTATACTATGTATTTATCACAAAAATACATGCAAGTATTTTATTATTTTGAAAATCCACCAGCTGACTGATCTGGCACATTTTAATTGTGCGACAGTAAATACCAGCGTGACTGACTAGTGTCCGAAAGTGTTTTTTAATTTTACCAATGAGCTCACTATATAGTCCTCTATGTAGTAATTCACTATATAAGGAGTAGTGAATGAGTGAGTGATTTCAGACACAGGATTGGTTTAGTTTTTGGAAGACATTGCAGACCCTTAGATTTAGGTCAGGCACTGTGTCTCGTGATGAGGCCTATGCGGTCAATATGGTTTTGCATATCGTTGAACATGTATGCAAAAACGTATTGATGGCTGAGTGGAAGGGGTAGGGTTGTTCTTCACAGGCTTCTTTTGCCATATCCAACAGTCCCTGGGGTCTCCTTCCTGACAGATGCTCAGAAAGGGTGAGTGTTAAGTCAAGTTAATTTTTATAGGGCTTTTAACAATAGACCTTGTCGCAAAGCAGCTTTACAGAATTTTAATGACTTTAAACATGAGCTAATTTTATCTATCCCCTACGAACATCCCTGGGCTGATTTTTTTTTTTTTTTTTTTTTTTAAATGATTACGGTCATTTTAAAGGGCATGCTGATGAGGGGGCAAGTGCAGGCCTTTTGGAGGCAGTCTGCTGACACTGGGGACAGCGCTGGCAGAAATCTATCACGCTGGACCGTATGGCCCCAGGTGGTGTTCTGTGAGCAGGAGGGTGCCTGGTGCATTAGGAGGTTAATTTTGGACCTGGGAATGACCAGGAGATTACAGGGTTGCCCATAATGCTCAACATGGTAGTTGAGGAGGCTGTTTTTGATCAGGAAGTAGGTCAGTGGCAAGTTTTGGCCTGGTTGCTGGTTTTATCCATCTATTTGGAGCACTTCCCACCAACAGTATTTAAGGGTGTCCTCCTCCTTTTGCTTCTATCCAAAGGTGGGCTTCAAGGCTGTTACTGTTACACTAAAAGGTTATAATTTAGTGTATGAAGTGCGATAAAGCTCAGGGACTGTCTCCGTTAAGCAGCGGAGACCTGTGAAATGCTTCAAGTCTGCTGCAATGAAGCAGTGAACTGGGCAAGGTGTTTTGAGCAGCATTTCATACTTAAAAAGGGGCAGGACATCACTGGAGAATGAACTTCTGCCCCTTTTAATGCATGAATGTCACTCAAAACACTTTGCCCAGGTCATTGCTTCATTGCCATCGGTTTGGCACAGAATTTGATCTTTGTAGTCTTGTCTGTCTATAGTAAACTCGCAAAGGTGCATGTGCACGATCATAAAAACGCTTGTCACACATGTTCAGAGTTTAAGAAGTGTTCAGAGATGGGAGAACCTCTCATTTTAGAAATACTCCTGTCAATCAATCCTTCATGGTGACTAGACAGATGCACTCTTGAGTAAAAGACATGCATTAAGTTCAAAATCTTGCTTCTTGCATTCAAATCTCTGCATGACTCTTATAACAATGTTTATAACTTTGCTCTTCTCTACCTCAGCAAGCTCTTGACCTCTACTGCCCCCGTCTCTCTCTCAGGTCTTCTAGCAGTAATCTCTGTTGTCTCACACACCAGACTTTCCACCCTGGGAGACAGGTCCTACAGTGCCATGGCCCTCCAACTCTGGAACTCTTTCTCAGTCTCTGTTACTGCTCTTCTTTCTTGACTTTTCAAATCTGAATTAAAGACTTTTCTTCAATTAATACTGCTATTCCTCCTTTACTACTAAAACAGCCCTTCTTGTTGTTGGGCATCTATATTGGACTCTTAAGAGCATGAGGAAAAAATTTCTCTGGTCAAATGAGACAAAATTTTAACTCTTTGGGATGAACTCCAACACTGTCCCTATTGTGAGATCCTGCTGGCAGGATCATGCCATGGGGTTGCCTCTCCGCAGCAGTTATGGGGAGACTAGTCAGAATTTAGGGAAGTGTGAATACAGCCAAATACAGAGAAATCCTTGAAGATAACCTGTTCCAAAGTGCACACAAAACCTCAGTCTGGGGCAAAGGTTCAGTTTTCAATTTTACAATGACCTGAAAAACACAGTCAAAGCAGTGCTTGAGTGGCTTTGGGACAAGTCTCTGAATTTCCTTGAGTGGACTAGTCAAAACCCAGACTTGAAACTAATAGAATATCTTTGGAGAGACGACTCTCAGATGCACCCATCCAGTCTGATTGAGCTTGAGAGGATCCATCAGGAAGAATCAGAAAAAAGTGCCCAAATCCAGTTGTGCCATGATGGCTCACCCAAGAAGACCTCTGTAATTGCTGCTAAAAGTGCTTCTATAAAGTACTGAATAAAGGGTCTAAATAGTCATTCAAGTGACATTTCAGGTTATATATTTGCAAAAAAATCTTAAAAGTTTTCACTATCATCTACTATTATTTTTTTCTAATGTTAACAAAAAACTGAAGGGATATTAATATTTTCTGGACCCACTCTATATGATGACTATTATCCAGGAGAACTGTGGCAAGCTGTTCCATCTCAGCCTAATAATCATCTGTTTTATCTCAGCCAATTTTTCCATAGTATATCACTGTAATCCTTGTTAACTAGATTTAAAATGGGCATTTTTATATAAAAAAAAAAATTGTAATGAACATCTGCGAATAGCCATTTGGGGGTTGACATATTTGTTCACTTGTGGGGAAAATACTTCTCTTGTTTTGAAATAATTTAAGGTATCCACTTTTTTGGCTCCTTGCAGGAATTTTAGCTGTTCCAATGTATAATCTATAACTCCAAAAAATTAGTTTCGTGTTCTCTTGGGGGGGTGTATTTTAAATGCATTCCTAGAAAGCTGCTCAACTGGGAACTGAAGTATTCTTGAACTGAGCCAGGGTTTATGTATTATTTTGCTGCATCTAAACTTGGTGATTAACCATACAGGAATGGTTTTTTTTTTTTTTTTAATATAAAAGATATTGCAATTTAATGTCTCTGTGATGTGCTTATTTCTTTCTCATTTTTGCTCTGTCTTGTAAAACAGCTAATATTCCTGGCCCTACCTCGTGGACAGTCTGACACAGGACAAGTTCTATCAAACTATACATCTTATATTTTTGGACATTTTGATAGCCTACAGTATTCTTTATTTTTCCCCCTTATTCAGTGTTTTCTTTTTAAAAGTGAAAGTTTAAAGGTAGGTTTAGATGTGTATTACAGTTTATGCTTTTATACATGAAGTATAAAATAAACTTTTTCTGTGTATCTCTTGGCCTCTCTGAGCAGTAGGTGTTCAGCCTGTTTCAGGGAAAAACGAGTGGACTCATTCGCTTAATTCTTGAAACTGCTCAACCAACATTTGTACCCTATGCAAGGAAGTAGAGTTCAGGTGTACTTTCTGTGTGGAGTTTGTATGTTGTCCTCGTGTCTGCGTGGGTTTCCTCTGGGTGCTCCGGTTTCTCCCACAATCCAAACATGTGCAGTTAGGTTAACGTGGAGGCGGTCTTAGGCTGAAGTGCCCTTGAGCAAGGCACCTAACCCCCAACTGCTCCCTGGGCACTGGGTATGTGCTCATTGTGTGTGTGTGTGTGTGTGTGTGTGTGTGTGTGTGTGTGTTTTCACTGCTTCAGATAGATTAAATGCAGAGAGGAATTTCACAAGTATACATGTAATAAAGTTCTTCTTAAACAATTATGCTGACATTACCACACTCCACAAGTGTGGAGCAAAGACTCAAAAATCATGATTTCAGAGGAATTTTCCAGTATATTATGAAATTAATATATTTTACCATGGATATTTGTGTTGACTTTAAAATCAGTGTGGTATAAATTCAGCCAGGAGTGACTGTTAATATGATGTTTCTGCAGGGCTGCAATTGAGGAGACATATTCCAGAGCAATAACCAAACTGGCCAAGTCTGCTGGCAACTTCTCTCAGTTGGGGTATGTGCATGCATAATTTGAGGAATATTAACTGAAATGTGTGTATATTTGACTTATAAATGAATTCCTTACAGGTTACTTAGAATTGGTCATTTCTAAAGCACATATTTAAATATGTGCAATGCAATGCCATTGTGTGCATGTGTGTGTTTAGTGTTCAAAAATATTTATATATGCTGTATTTGATTTAAACCATAAGTTTGTGTGGTGTGTGTGTGTGTGTGTGTGTGTGTGTGTGTGTGTGTGTGTGTGTGTGTGTTTTAATATTAACCCTACCACTATGTCCTGGAAACACTAGAAAACATTGGGAAAAAAACAGAGATGCTAGAAAAAGAACACAATTTCATTCACAAATTATAACAGATAGTAATTTTCAGAATGTTACTTTTATCAGCTCCTCGCCCAGAGGCCCTGTGGCACTTTCTGGCAACCTTTCTATCTTCTATCAAGTGTTACTGAGTATGCAAAGCAGTGAGGTCTTTTTCTCAAATTGAGAAACTGTTATTTAGGCTACAGTTGAGAATAGCCATCTAGTAAAATGTTTACCAGATTTACAATGGTTTTTAGGTTTGTTACATTCCAGAAAGAGCCGAAAGGCTACCTGGACATGTTATCAGAATCTATTATAAACCGGGGGACACTGAGTGACTGTTCTGTGGGTGGAAATGCCTTATTGATGAGAGCTCAGAGGAAAATGGCCAGATGGTTCAAGCACTTTCTTGTTGCCCAGGTGTGCCCTGTTTAGATAGATTGATTGATTGATTGATTTAACAAGTAACAAGCTCCGAATGTCTACTCTTGGTTTGAACACCAGCGAGCTGTCTGAAGAAAAGCAAGCCATTGTGAAGCTGAGAAAAGGGGGAAAATCCATCAGAGCCATTGCACAAGCACTGACTATAGCCAGTACAACAATTTGGAATGTCCTGAAAAAGAAAGTACATCAGTGGTTTCTATCAGCCAAGCAAAAGAGTGGCAGGTGATTTATAGAAACATTGTGAGACCTGGGGGGGGGATCGTCAACAACCTCCACAGGGCAGAGATGAAAGTATCACAATCCACTTTTCAAAGAATACCTTGAGAGCAGAAATTTAGAGGCCATACCACAAGATACAAACCACTCATCAGCAGTAAGCATTGGAAGGCCAGATTGAAATTAGCAAAGAAATACCAAATGAGCCACAAAAGTTCTGGGATCAAAATTAACCTCTGCCAAAGTGTGATTTAAAGAAAGAATCTGCTCATGATTCAAAACATTGGTCAAGCATGGTGGAAGAAGTATCATGGCTTGGGCTTCCATGCCTGTTTCTGAAATGGCCTCACTAATTTTTATTGATGATGGAACTGATCATCAGTTCTGATGGTAGCAGCAGACTTAATTCAGAAGTCTGCAGAAACATTGACAATTTTGCAGAGAAATGGATCCAAAATAATTTGGAGGAACTTAATTATGCAACAAGACAATGACTCAAAGCACATTGCCAACACAACAAATGATCTCATTAGGGGGAAAAGTGGAATTTTAGACTGGCCAAGTCCTTAACCCAGATGAGCATTCAATTCACGTCCTGAAAAGGAGATTGAAGGGAATTCAACAATCCCCCCTCTCAAGAAAACTGCTGTACAAACCTGGGAAAGAATTACAAAAGAACAATGCAATAGTAGTTATTGCAAGCAAGGGATGGCGTTATTTACTTGAATGCACTTCAAGACTTTTTGTTCTGATACTTTTGCTCTCCTAAAAATTGTGTGGTCTGCTACCAAATGTACTATGTTCCAAGTTGTTTCACACATCTCAATATAAATCTTCAACCCAAAAGTCTTCAGTGTATAGCAAAAACAAAAGAATTGGCCTTTCCAGTATATATGGTTATCTAATCAAGTGGCAACTACCACAATGCATAAAATCATGCAGATACAGGTCAAGAGCTTCAGCTAATTCTGTGCAAACTCTAGAGACTGTTGCATGTAAAACTCCCAGGAGATCAGCAGTTTCTGAAATACTTAAACCAGCCCATCTGGCACCAACAATCATGTCACGATTTAAGTTGGAGATCACATTTTTTCCCCATTCTGATGTTTTGATGTGAACGTTGAACTGAAACTCTTGACCTGTATCATCATCTTTCAGCTGTTCCCATTAGGGGTCGCCACAGTGGATCTGTTCCACATATTTGATTTGGCATAGGTTTTACAATGGATGCCCTTCCTGACGCAACCCTCCCCAGTCTATCTGGGCTTGGGACCGGCACTAAGTATCCACAGTATTTTACCAAATCTGCATGTCTTTGAACTTTTGGGGGGGGAACTGGAGCATCTGGAGGAAACCCATGCAGACATGGGGAGAACATGCACACTCCACACATAAAGTCCCCTGTTGGCCATGAGGTTCAAACCTGGAACCTTCTTGCTGTGAGGCGACCATGCTAACCACTGTGCTGCCCTGCAGACCTGTATCTGCAAGATATAAAATCATGATGTATGACACAATCACTTTGTGCTGCTGCCACATGCTTGGCTGATTTAGATAATTGCATAAATGAGCAGGTGTACAGGCGTTCCTTTGTTTGTGTGTGTGTGTGTGTGTGTGTGTGTGTGTGTGTTTATACATGCATGCATAAATACCAGTGTTCCAACTAGCTTTCCAAGAGGGCAGGGGGCCAGTGATTTATTGTGGGAAATTTTCCACACATTACTATAGACAAAGAATCTATCGTGCAAAATTGGTCATCCATATATAAGCAAACTTGAGTCGGATATGAGCTGATGGCCGATGAGGCACGTAGCCAAATATGAGGAGATTTGAGTGGAATAGGTGTTTTATTCTATCCACATTCACTGGATTTTGAGAAGCAGAGCATTTTTTTTTTTTTGTAAATTTGATAAATAAAAACTTTATACAAAACATCTGACAAAATCAGTTCTGCTTAGAATGTAAACAAACCGGCAAAATGGCAGTAGCAATTTGTGAAAAATGTTATAATAATAATTCTTGAAAAATAAAAAAGAGATGTTCTTACCATCAAATACTCTCATTCCATATTATGTTGTTTTTTGGGATTTTTTTTGCATTTTGGGGGGTTTTGTTTTCAAGTAAAGTTTTTATTTCATCCTAGGTTCAGCAACACGCTCCGCCATTTTGTTTTTCTCTACTCACGGTATATGAGCTGATAGCCTAGTAGCAGAGTAGCCAATCAGAGCGTGTGATTGCACATATCCAGTGAATGTGGATAGAACACACACACACAAACACACACACAAAACTTCATTTCCAAAAAAGGTGGGACGCTGTGTAAAATATAAATAAAATAATGCAATGATTTGCAAATCATGTCATAACCCTTTTGAGGCTCGTGGGAAATGAGGGACTCATCTTGTGTTACTACCTGATTCCTGGCCACCCAAAGCTAATGCTTGATCACCACCCCCCTCCACACATGGAAACCCAAATTTTAATTGAAAATAGTACAAAGACAACATATTGAATGGTGAAACTTAGAAATTTTATTGTTGTTGATTTGCTCATTTTGAATTTGATGCAAACAATACACTGAAAAAAGTTGGGACAGGGGCATGTTTACTACTGTGTTGAATTACCTCTACTTTTAACAACACTGTAAATATTTGGGAACTGAGGAGACCAATTGCTGGAATTTTGAAAGCAAAATTTTGTCCCAATTCCTGCCTGATATAGGAATTCTGCTATATCATGCAGACACGGGGAGAACATGCAAACTCCACACAGAAAGACCCCCACTGGCCACAGGGCTCGAAGCCAGGATCTTCTTGCTGTGAGGCAACAGTGCTAACCACTACACCACCGTGCTGCCCCAGACAAAATATTAATACGTTAAATATTAACTAAAACATTGGGAAATTTTCTTTACTGAAAAATGCTACAGCACAGTGCACACTGATTCCTGGGAAGTCAATCGATGACCCGAGCCAGCTGAGGGTGCGAGGAGGGGGGCTGGGCAGCTTCAGTGACCAAGTGACCTTTTTTCTCATGTCTGGGGTGATGATGAGTATGACAAGTTGCATTGATCTGGTGGTTCATAATGTCACAAAAACCTCTTACAACTATAAATCAAACTTTTAAGAAGTTGTTCAATTTCACCCTTTCTTTGCTAACCGACTTGTAAGGCCTTATAATGTACAAAGGAATGTCAATCAAAGACAAGGATGTGAATTGTAGAATTATTAAAAGAATGGTTCAGTAAACATTTTTGCATAATTTTCTCTTTCCCCAAAAGTGTCGTCAATCAGCCAAAGCATATCTCTGCTGTCTGAAATTTACTTTACTTTTGTAATAAGCTATGAAGTCTTTTCCAGGCTTCATATGTGTTTTGTATCTCACAGTGTAATGAACTGGACAGGTTGACAAAGACAAATTATATTGTGCTGTGGGTGCACTGAATCACCACTTATCTTCATCAGACAGCCAATCAGATCGAAGAGGGAGTGGGATTTACCCTGACAGAAACAGGCTTTCTCTGATCAAAAGTAGATAAATCATTGGCAGACATGTTTGAATTTTACATTCCTTTCAATTTAAGATCTTAACACAGCATTTGAGGCATGTCATTTTTGGTCACTGTGGTTTGCTAGGGTGATGGGTTGCTGGGTGTATTGAGTTAGCTTCATTTGTTTTCTGTGAGCAGCACTGCTCTCAGTCAGAAAGGACTCAGAATTTTTAGCTACTTGATTAAGTTTTCCCACTTAATAAATAAAGCTGTCAATTCAAAAAGCTGGCTCGCTAATATTAAGAGAAGAAATTTGCTTTTTTTATGTGCAACATTTAATAATGAACTGATTTTGTGATATGTATGAACTCGAAAATAAGACAGTCAAGCCATAACAAAATATCAGTTGTTCCTGTAAATCAACAGGTCACAAACAATATTAACTATTTGCTACTTACATTTATTTATTTATTTATTTATTTGATGATATTTTAACATGATGCTTCTTCACCAAAGTGATTTTCAAGAAGGTCGTGTAAAAACTGATTACATGTTACAAGATTAAGAAGTTTAAAAACAAAATATTTCAACTAATTGAAACAAATTGATAAATTAACATTAGAATAATGTAAAAATTTGAATCGTATGCATTGAAATAGAAATCTCATTGAAATGAGAGGAGCTGCTGCGTGTTTAGAGTGTTTATACTGTTTATATTGTTTGAGTGTTAGTCTATGTCTAGTTCTTATCTAGAGTGTGTTTATATTGTTGTTGTTTTTTTTCAATTATTCTATTTTATTTATTGTATTGCCTGTTTGCACCATGGGTCAGAGAGGACTGAAATTTCATCTGTGATGTATGTCGAGCATGTATAGCATATTTGACAAAAAAGTTGACTTGAGACTTGAAAATGCACTTGTTTTATTTTCTCATAGCCAAAAGCACGTAAAATTTATGTTCCCATTTGAATTCACTGAAAGCAGCAGCTTCTCTTCAAGAGAAAATATCATTTACATACATTTCATGAAGACATTATTTTAAAAAACATGCCATGTCTGCTGATTAGAAAAAGACAATGTTTTTATATTGTTGAGATGTGAAATGTAGATGTGTGTTTTTATATAGTAAGTCTGATGTATTGAACAGTAGTTAAGAAATAAGAAGCTGGGGAAGAGAAATAAAGAAATTCTCAGTCTCAATAACTTTGAATCTCCTTTCAGCTTCAATCAGCACTTTCGTACAATATTCATTTTGTATCCATTGCTTCTGTCCTGGAAACATTCTAGGCAGCATCTCCTCCCTTGGTTGCACTTAACACGGTAACATTTGTCACCTTGCCTTGCTTTCCTTTCCCTAAGCAGCTCTCTAGACATATTCATTAACACATTAACACAGAAAGAAATTAGACAGTGCTGCAAAGCTGTCTTTTTGATATGTTGAAATTTGATATGCTGATAGTCTGCATCAATAGCTATAAATTGGACTTGCCAAATTAAGTGAAAGCAAAAGGAACAAATTGATAGTCAAAAGATCATCAGCTAAACTTTAAAAAGCATACACTGGGTCATTAATTAACTCATTCATTCATTCATTGCAAAATCTGTTAACAACACCACAATTGATGCTTCCAACACTGCCTGGTTACACCAGTAACAATGGATGTGAGGTGTGAATAGTCTGGATAGAATACCTTTCCATCACAAGGCACCATTTCAAACACATTCAAACCTTATGACAATTTAGAGTAGCAAATCCACCTACTGGCATGTTTTTGGGAGGTGGTAGGAAATTGGAGAACTGGAGATGTAACCTGAGCTCAGCATTGAATTAGGGATACTGGAGCTGTGAAGCAGCACTACTATCCACTGCACAAATGTGCCATCTCTGAACTATCCAAATAAAGTAAAAAATAAAAGGTTGATAATCTATACAGTATGTATAGATTATCTATTAGAGACATCCATCACCTGTAGCCACTTATCCTGTACTTATCCTGTACTTATCTTTTATCACAGGCAAGCTGGAGCCTATCCCAGCTGACTCTGGGCAAGAGGCAGGGTACACCCTGGACAAGTTGCCAGGTCATCGCAGGGCTAACACCTAGAGACAAACACCCATTCACACTCACTTTTACACCTACGGTCAATTTAGAGCTACCAATTAGCCTAACCTGCATGTCTTTGGGGGAACCAGAGCACCCAGAGGAAACCCATGCAGACAACATGTAAACTCCACACAGAAAGGCCCTCGTCAGCCGCTGGGCTCAAACCCAGGACTTTCTTGCTGTGAGGTGACAGTGCTAACCACTACACCACCATACCACCCTTAAAGGCAGCCACAACTCTAAAGTGTTAAAATATTATTTGCAGTGAAGTGGTTGATATGCTGTTTAATGACAAAGTTGTTGACAGACTGTAAATGATATGTTGTCTGTTTGAAGGTTATCTAAATGGGACTATCAAAAAATATGTTATGAAAATACAAACAGGTACACAGTGGCAAACATGTGCAATGCTCTAAAACCAAGTTTGAGAGAAGCCAATTTACTGCCAATATCAGT
>JAOBAM010000021.1:25086936-25099100 GCA_025212355.1 Notarius kessleri
GTGACCTTGAGTTTGACCTTTCAGGGTCACTCCAGGTCAAAGATCATGGTGCCAAATGAAAGTCCATATAGGAGTTCCTGTATGCTCATAATAGTAAACATCTGTTTATCGGCAACCGTTTTTGAGTTATAATGGAAAATGTTATTTTGACCAAAAGGTTGACCTTTCCGGTGACCTTGACCTTCACCTTGACCCGATTACCCCCAAAATTTAATGAGGTAATCTATAGACCATTGCCCACCTACCCTGGAAATTTGAAGTCAATTGGTGCAACCGTCTAGACGCTAGACTGTTAAAAGTCAGACACACAGATAAACAAACCGCACTGATTACAATAACTCGCCCCGCTTACTCCATCGCAGGAGAGGTAAATATGGCCACAGGGGCCTGTAAATAATAAGTCACGGAATTGACTGGGGAGACTTATTTTTTGTGGCTACATATTTTATATTAGTATGAAGAACTTCAAACATATTGAATTTGTGTCCAGGTTTTTGTGTCATGCCTACATAATCATTATAAATAACCGTGACACCTCCTCCTCTGCCAGTTAGACGAGGCTAGTATATAGAATTGTATACATGACTAGCTTCATTTAATGCTACATACTTATTTGGTTTAATCCATGTTTCTTTTAAACACAGTACATTAAACTCCTAATCAGTAAGAAGTTCATTAACAATTAGCGATTTAGATGTGAGAGCACGAATATTTAATAGTCCTACCTTTAGATCAAAGGTGCCGACAGTGGCTGTACAGGCAGTATGATCTAATTCTACATTAATTAGGTTACTAGAACAAACTCTGTGTATTTCTACTTTTTGTATAGCTCGGGGGAACAGACACAGCCTCGATGTAGTGGAACCTGAGTGACGACTCTGTGCAGCTAGCAGATGGTCAGTTTAGCCTATTTGTCTGCTCCCTGGCTCTGGATTGTCACAAGTTAACTAGGCCTGTTCTGAGACTATGAGCCATGCTTCAAGAAATGAGAGCAGCACCTTCTCGAGTGGGATGGATACTGTCCCACCATAACAGGCCAGCCTTGCCCTCAAAACTACTCCAATTATCTATAAAGCCCACATTGTTTTCAGAGCACCACCTGGACAACCAGCAGTTCAGTTACAGCTAACCTGCTGTAAGCTACATTACCACACCACATTGGGATGGGGCCAGAGCATACTACAGCATCGGACATTGCCTTTGCTAAATGAAACACCTCTACAAAGTTACTCTTAGTAACCTCAGGCTGATGGTGTATATTGTTAGCACCCATGTGAATAACTATCTTTGAAAACCTATGGCTTGCCTAAGACCCTAAAAGACCCACAGGTATGCTGTGTCCGGCGCCCTGGCTCCTGACTACAGCTGCTGGTGCCCCTAAAGGCCTAGCTGATTTCACGTGCCATAAGAGTCTCCTATAACCAGACCTCTTCAGATTTCTCACCAGGTGTTTCAGGAGAGCAAACCTGTTCACATGTGAAGCGGAGAGGAGTGGTGCTCCCATGGGCGAACCTCAGTGGTAGCTTTGGCTCTGCATTTATGCTGCCGAGTTGTTACCCAATCGCCCTGCTGTGAGGGCTATAATATCAGAGTTGGGGGATTGCTAACTTAATTTAGGACATCCAGACTTTCCCCTTCAGAAACTACACTGGTCTCACTCACCCTCTCTAGAGTCTGGATGCACACCTCTAAAGCTGCAACCTTTTCCATCAGAGAGCTAACTAATATATGCATCACAAATAAAAGATGATCTTAACAATGGAGGAAGAATGACGAAACATCCTGCACTCAACACACTGAACAAGCTGAATGTGTGCCATGATAAATGGTTTACATACCTTAATCAAAGATCTGTTGATATTAAGCCAGGTTCGACGTGGATTGTCTTCCATAGTCATCGTTGTTGTGGTCTGCATTGCCACGATGTGTTATGTTTCTGGAGAGGCGCACATCAGGCTACAGCATACCCTACATAAGTAGGCTTTTAGAATTGTCACAATCCCATTTTTTTTTGTAGTATTGAGATGCTCAAAATGATACTTGGTCCCAAAACAGTGGGCTTTAACGAAAAATTTTCAAACAAATTAATTTAATTTGATGAAATTGTGTATTCGGGTGGTGTAATAGTAATGAACAGGACATGAGTCTCAGGTGTTGATGGCATCTGAAAATTGTCATAAGTTCTGGCTCCTTCAATTTTGGGCTACAAAAAAATTGATGAAATTATTGTGAATGCAAAAAAAGGAAAGGAACAAATTCAGTGTTGCAAGCTTCTGAACTGTGGTGCTTGTTGGTGAGAGTCCTGGCCAGGATACTCATATGGATTTGTAACACCTTTTGCGTGCTGGTTTTGTTTTGTCTACTCGCTTCCCTTCTTCATAAGCAAGGCAAGAAAAAGAAACGCTAAAAGCCCAAACGTTACTCTTTGAGCACACTTTTTTGATGAATTGATATCTTTGTTTGCTTTTGCGGTGTACTTGTGGCTGAAACCAGTGTGTGTGTGTGATGCCAATCAAAGTCAGATGAGTATGTGCAGTCTAATTCACCTCTACACAAAACAACTTCAGATTAGTATTGGCCTTTTAAAAAGTACTGAATGTTATTAGACTCAAACTGTCTACCACAGAATAATACTGAAATCTGACTTCAGGGAATTCTCTCTCGCTCTGTGTGTGTGTGTGTGTGTGTGTGTGTGTGTTAAAAGGATTTGCCTTCAGCATGGGCTTGAGATTTTTCACTATTCTTTTCCCTGTTGCCAAAACACCCAAGTAGTGATGTCTGAAGGAAAGCTTTCCCTAAAGCATCTCTCTTTGAAGATGGGATAAAGCTGTTATTGAACTATTAAGGGTGGAGGCACTCATAGCTCCTTGTTGTGTCCGTCTCACACTGTCCTTTTTATGTTTCAGTGTCCTTTACGCTTAATCATTTGAATCTATCCCCCTCTCTTTCTAGCAGTCTGTATAGGAAAGGCAATCAGGATATTTATCTACACTGTCTGTCAGTCCATCCATTTTGTATGTCTCATGTTTCTACTATTGTTTCCATCTCTCTTTCTCGATCTCTGCCTCCCCTTTTGCTTGTCTCATATAGTGACCATATTGACTGGACTAGATACAGCAATCTCTTTCAACATGCACCTTAGTGGTTGAGAAAAACAGCAGTGCCAACTCTGAAGTGCTCATTACTTCTAGTCCCATGCCTTTCCTTTCTAGATCACTCAAGTCAGGCGTACAGACTTACTGGCCAGGAAATCATGTCTTTCCTTAGCCACACTGAAGAGGCTAGACTATGGTCAAATGTCTATCCCTTCACTCAATCTGTCTCATTCGATCTCTCTCTCTCTCACACACACACACACACACGCACAGACAGAGTGAGTGAGTGTGTATCAGTGAGTGTGTGGTTCTCTAATTCATTATCTAGGATAATGCAAGCAATTCAAGCCTCACTGGTCTTCAGGCCTGACCACTGACTGCACTAATAAACAAGATACTGATTGATGATAAAGAAAGTTTGCCAAATAAAAGCCAAGACAAAGTAATTAAAACCAGCCCTGTGTGCATTACCCTTGCTGCAGGTGGAGGCAGTTAAGTGATTTTTATTTAGAAGGAAGCAAATACAGAAGGGCTGTAAAAGGCGCAGTCAGCATTGTGGAACATGGGTGTGACAGTTTTGACATTTGACCTTGTCACACATCACGTCCGTGTAAAAACACACACTGATGTGGCTTTATGTCTGTGTTATTTGGTTCAATGTAAACAACCAAAGCTGGAATATTGAGGGATCTTTACAGCAATATTGTGAGATGTCTGTTTAAAAAAAAAAAGGGGGGGCTATGACCTTGAAAGTCAGTAGATTTTATCATTTTAAACTATTCAGTGACCCTCATGTCCTGTGGATAGGAGTGGAGTCATCCTGGAAGAAACCAATCCCATCAGGATAGAAATGTTTCGTCAAAACAAAGGTCAACAGTCAGAATAACTTTGAATTGATTGCAGAGACTGTTCCCTCTTAGTTGATAAGTGGACCCAAACCATGTCAGGAAAATGTCTCTAACTGAGGGACTGCCCCCCCCAATTTTCCTGCTGTCTGGTGGACATTTTTGAAATTAAAGAAAACACTTTTGAAGTCAAACATCTGATTTTGTTATGTGAAGGCCATTTCTGCCTTTTAAACTGTTTGTTACTAGGGAAAATTGCTTTAATGATAAGAAAGGACTTCTTTTATATCAGGAAACATTTACAATTCTCAGTCACAAGTGAAAAAGAGACAGATTTCTGTTCCAATGTTATTCCAGTTTTCTTTATCTCATTGGAATCTAGAAAATGAAAGCATTTTAATCGTAGTTTTACTTCAGGTTTGTCTTGTACGCATACTGAAACAAATGACATTCATTGTGGTTTCAGTAGAAGTGGAGAAGTTGCCACACCTAATTATAATGCAGTATAATGTTTAGTATGCATCCAATTTAATAATTAGCATCAATTTTTTACTTAGTTGGAGCTCAACTCCGAGTCAGTCTGACCTTTAGTGAATGTAAACTCAATGTAAAAGCCCATAATGGATTGTTGAACTGCATAAATCTGTTCTACCATTCAGGAAAATGGGATTCCTGATGAAACACGTGCATGTGTATTAAATACGAGCAATTTAATAGGACATGCAAGAAAGATCCGAGGAAGAAGAAGAGAGCAACAGCGTAAGAAGAAAAGACTTTGAGGCCAGCTCACTATTGTATTGTGGTTTTGTTTAATGGTTTTATTCTGCTGTGTAGTTCACTAAAATAGATACTGTGGAATTTGTATGCTATATTCTATGTCGAGTTGCACTTACCTGTTGTCCCTTTTTTTTTTTTTTCCTTAAAGAGCTTCCATCATGGTCATCACAGCGGCTTGGATGAGGATGGGTCCATTTTTGTAAATGAAGCAGCTTTTCTGGCTCCATCCATGAACAATCGGCATTTTCATCACTACCAGTATCAGTATCAGCATAACACTCACCTACATCCAGGCTATGTGAATTCCCCCAGTGCCCAGAACAGTCTGAATTCTCTGATGGCTTTGTCCAATCATACAGATCCCACAATCAGCATGCAAGATGAGCTATGGACTGAAGGTATGAAGCAACATGAGTAGTAATAATAATCTCTCTCTCCATAGGGGTAACAATACAATGTAACACATTGAACTGTTTGATATGAGGTTTTCAATTCAATACTCAATTTCTTTGTCTTATAGCATGTAAGGTATAATAATAATAATTTAAACTTAATGAAGCCCACACTCCCTCCTCTAAAGGAAAAAAATATACCTACCTTTTATCTCAAATTAGGATATGCTACAAGAGTTTAAAAAAAAAAGTATCTTCTAAGCACCTTAGTCAAGTGACTAGTGTAACTCATTAAAAATAATTACTATAGACAGCAGCAGTAACTGGAAGATTCTCAGTGCTGATGGCCAACAAGTGGTGGACCAAAGCATTATAGAGTGTCAAATCATACACCAGCACTAACACCACAAATACGTACACATCTGCATCATCACTTGCTTTTCCTAATTGAATGATACAGGCAAAACTACAGTTTATTCTGTGAATGTTGATCTTTCAGCTTTGCCAGAACCTTTCACTGTGGCCAAGTCTTGAGCATCCTCTTTATGCTGTTAATATATTTACTGACAAAATCCCACCCCATCTCTATTTCACACACATGCACACGTGTGTGTGCGTGTGTGTGTGTGCGCACATTCACAGATACACCATCCGTCATGGAAATCAATCGGCCTTCTATTGTCTGGCAGGGCGGTGTGATGGTGCGTGAATCATGATCAGTGCTTGACAGGAAACTGATGGGCACATCGATCTGAAAACTCTTTTCCAACCTCATTACACATGAACTTATTTGCCTCTCTCTCACATATATCCAAAACACAGAGAGAGAAAGAAACAGGAACATCTCGTATTTTCTTTGAAAATGTCATGGACATCTTTTGATGCACTCAGATACACTAACACCAGCACATATTGTACATACACAATGGCCAAAAGTATGTGGACACCTGACCAACACATCCAAATGTACTTCTTCCTCAAACCATTGCCTCAAAGTTGGAAGCCCATAATTGTATAGAATGCTTTTGTATACTGTAGCATTACAATTTCCCTTCAATGGGACCAAGAAGCCCAAATCTATTCCAGCATGCCAATCTTTTGTGTAATGTGGAAGAAATTGAGTGTCCTGACCTCAAACCCCACTGAATACCTTTGGGATGAACTAGGATGCAAACTACACCCCAGGCCTCCTCAACCAACATCAGTACATGATCTCACAACAACCAGAATTTGCTGTGCTTTCTGCATGGGAGGGATGGCATACTCCTTCTTTGCTATTGATCATAGTGACACAAGCCAGTCACTTGTCTGTAAGCTCATGTGTGCGGAAGAGCTGTGTGCAGATAGCGCTTTCCTCAGAGTGTGTGGCACTGCCTTATGATGCAACATGTGCAGCAACTCAAAAAGGTGCAATTGGTTGGTTTCATGTGTCTCAGAGAAAACATGATAGCCTTCACCCTACCCATATGGTATCTGACTAATGGATGGGAATTGGCAGGTGAACAAATCAGTGGGGAAGGAATGTGAACAAGCTTATTTTTCTAATTAGGTACTTGTGCAAGTATATTCAGTAAACCTCTCTTAAATTTATAATGTGATCAAATGTTATTCACATGTCACACTTGTCGAAATGCACCATCATGTTTCTCACATGTGATTTTTTATTATTATTATTACTCAGTTTAAATTTTATATATATGAAATATTAGTCACCTGGTCATGTGTGGAAAAACATCATGTGAAATGTATGATCTTTCCATAAGCATTGTTAGGGAAGTAAGGATGAGAGATCTATCTATCTATCTATCTATCTATCTATCTATCTATCTATCTATCTTAAAGAAATGCCTCATTTATATATTTTTAAAAAAAATCATTCTCACATCTCCATTTTAATCTATTTTGCAAAAAAAAGCTCAATAAAAACATGGAAAATATCGTGCATAAAAGAATGTTGACAGCTGATTCGTTGGATTTTTCCCTTTTCTTTTTTTTTTGCGCAGATGACATCTTACCACTAGACATTATGGTGTATCCAGAATTGCACATTTCATGAAACGTTGATGAAGCTTACTAACTAGGACAATGATGCAGATGGTGTTAACGTTTAAAGAGTTCTTTTAGTAATTAACTATAAATGGATGCACAGTTATGGATTATCTTAGGAGCTGACAGATTGTCTTCATAATAGCCCCCAAGCATAACTATGCCATCACTTGTTTACCGCAGTGCATTGTGGGGGATAGCCAGGGTCAGTAGTTGAGCGATATGATGGATGTCAGATTAATTTTATGTGAGAGCAGTGTAAGCGGAGCGATTTTGCCATGCTCTGTTGTGTAAGACAATGAAATTGTTGATTTAAAGAGGTGGATAACATGTCGAGGGTTTACAACAGGAAAATCAGAATCCAAATCAAGCTTGGTGAGAAGGTAAGAGTCTAGACTGAGTCTACCACACTGTACAACAACAACATCAAATCTCAGAATGTCTTATTTCTGAGGACGCATATTGCACCAGCTAAACTTTATTGACAAAGCAAATCTATCTGAATATCAGGAATCGTATGTAGCCTCTCTGAAATTGGCTGTAATGTTTATAGTGTTTATGGCGAAGTTACGTTCATGTTAGACTGACTGCCAGGTCCTGCGGCCAGGTATAGCAAAACCTTATAGGCCTAATCAACAAAAATGTGCGAACAACATAAATAATTTGTATGCTAAATAATTTCATTCTTAATTTTGAAACATTTTGCTACATCTAGTCAAATCTTAAGAAATAAACTATTTTGTAAGTCTAATCTGGATTTATTTGTTGAACATGCTTAATTTTTGGTGTCTTTTACAGGGTGAAGGACTTAATAAACAGTGGATTAAGTTGATACGTATGTGACCCAGATGGTGACGCATTAATAAATGCAGCTAGTAAGGTACACTGAACATTATACATACCCAGACGAGAACCCTTTGTGATTTGGGAGTTTTATCGGTCTGACAGACTCGTTTGGCTGCCGAGTGATTCAACACATTGAGAGGCAAAGGCTGAAGAATTCTTCTTTGTTTTACAGGCTTTGGAATATCGCTAGTTTCAGAAGATGAACAGCGTCTGAAATTAGCAAACAGAACAATGCAGTGTTTAACAAAGGTGAAAGTAAACAATATGGTGGAGCTGACCCCGGGTATCGTCCATAATGCATTGCAGTAAACAAGCGATGATGTAGTTCTGGGTTAGGGTCATTGGTGCAGCCACCCATCCATCCATCCAGTATTCCAATTTGGCAACATACAGTATGTCAGCAACTTAAGTTCAAATAAATCTCAGTCTAAAATTAAATGTTAAGCAATTATTGGATGAGGCTGAGCAAAATACCGTGATTTGTTAGTGGCAAGCAAGCAGCAATTATTTGTCAATGCCAAAGGCAGAACTAACAAATCACAATTTCTGAAAACCAAGTTCAATAATTGTTTTATTATTTTTTTGCAATGCTGATTATGAACTTCTCATGACAAGCCAAACAATAACAAAGAAATCAGATGCAATTACTCTTTTCTTTACATCTAATAGAACTCAAAATACAAAATTGTGAAGTAATTGCACATGAGCAGACCATTATTTATAGGCAGTTATTTGCAGTTTGCTCAGCCAATCAAAATGGTGTAAAAAAATAACTTGAAATGTAGCCACAAGTGGCGATGAAGGGCCCAATCACCTCTGGTATACCAAATCTGGCATGAATCCAACAAACTGCCGAGGAGCAGAACGTCAAAATGTAACACGTGTCAAAATGCACAAAACCAAAAATAACTCACTTCCTATTGAGTATGGCTCATACAATGTACCTTACAATTTTGTTCATCTTGGAGCACCCTACACACCTATCAAATTTGACATGGATAGGTGAAACTATATATAGGGCAAAAGTCTCAATGACATGTGGGGGCGCTATGGAGTCCTTCAGATACACTCGGGGCCAAGCCTCCATCTCTGAGTAGTGGTGCCCAAGATTGATGTGTGTACCAAATTTCATGAGTTTTCTCCTATGGGAACCACCTAAAAAGTGGCCAAGTCTTGAAGAAGAAGAAGAAGCAGCAGAATGTGGCAGGATAGCCACAGCGGTGGAGAAGACGGAGGAGGCCAAATAGTTTTCAACGAAAAGGCTTCATTTATTTTTTCTTTCTTTTTCTCTTTTCTTAAAAATGTGCAAATATTTATAATGACAAACATTCATGAAAAAATATACAAAAACAAAAACTGTACAAAATGAAAATAAACAAGCATGAATAGCCAGGATAAGTCCTCAGACCCTGAACCACTATCAAGAGCAACTTCAATTGACAAGACACGTTCACCTCACCACCAACACTCACCTACTGAGGCTCTTGGACCTAATACAGAGCATTGCTAACTGTAGCCCCACCCACTGGATAGCCCCACTGTCAAAAATAATCAATTAACTAAACAACCACATAATTATTACCAAATAATAAATCAAATAAGAAAACATAACACACAAATACATCCAATAACTGACATGCACAAAAATACCTTATTGGACCCCTAAAATGGCTTTTAAGTCATTACCCCAAAACACCCCCATCACAATGGGCTGCCCCACAAGGAACCCGGGAAACCCGGCTCAGCCTGTGACATTTCCCCCTCTTCTAAAGATGCCTCCAGTGGCATCCTAGACAGGAAGTCAGCAATTCAATTTCCCAGCCCGGTATAACATCTCAAACTCAAAAGGCTGTATTGCCAAAAACCACCTAGTGATCCTGGCATTAGTGTCTCTCATTTGGCCCAACCAAGACAATGCTCTATGATCAGTCTCTAATACAAATTTGCATCCTAACAAATAGTATTTAAAAGAGTCCAATGCCCACTTTATAGCCAGGCATTCCTTCTCCACGATTGAGTAATTGCACTCCCTTGGCAGAAGCTTGCGGCTTATATAAGCCACGGGTCGGAGCTGTCCATGGTCCCCTTGTAACAGCACAGCACCTAAGCCCCTCTCAGAGGCATCAGTTTGTACCGTGAAAAGTTTGTCAAAATCTGGGCTGAGGAGCACAGGCTCCTGGCACAAAGAGTTCTTCAAGTCCTTGAAAGCTGCTTCACACGCCTCAGTCCATTCCACCCTGTTTTGTTGGCTTTTGCATGTTAGCTCAGTCAGCACCACTGCTTTTTCTGAGAAATTGGGGATAAAGCGCCGGTACCAACTCACCAGCCCTGAAAAGGAGTGTACCTGCTTTTTGGTGGTTGGGCGCTCTGTGGCCATAATGGCCTCCACCTTCCCCACCTGGGGCCAGATAACACCTCGGCCCAACACATAGCCCAGGTATGCAGTCTCCTCCCTGGCCAAGGCACACTTGTCTGGATGGATGATATCATCCAAGTAGGCAGCAGCAAAGCCCTCAGTCCCCTCAGTCCATTAGCCTCTGGAACGTGGCCAGTGCCCCATGCAACCCAAATGGTAACATGGTGAACTGAAAGTGTCCAAAGGGGGTCCTAAAAGCAGTCAGCTCCTTGCAGTCCCCTGCTAAAGGCACTTGCCAATATCCTTTGCAAAGATCAAGAGTGGTCAAGAACTTAGCCTTGCCCAAGTGCTTGATCAGGTCATCAACCCTTGGCATGGGGTAAAGGTCAAACTTGGTATGGGCACTGACCTTCCTGAAGTCCAGGCAAAACCGCAGGCTGCCATCCTTCTTGGGCATGAGGATGATGGGGCTGCTCCACTCACTGAAGGAGGGCTCAATCATGCCAAGATGCAACATCATGTCCAACTCCTCCCTCAGGACAAGGAAGCAGACATTCTGGAACCCGGTAAGATGGCTGTCTCACTGGCTGCTCATCCCTCAGAAGAATCCGGTGTTCCACCCGCTCCGTCCATCCAGGTTTCTCCACGAAGAGTCCCTCTGGCAGGATGCTGCAGAGTTCTCACTGATGGTCCTCTGACAGGTGGGTAAGGTCCAGCTTGCTCCCCTCCTCACAGCCAGGCAGGTACTGCTCACTGTACTCTTCCTCCTCTTCAACCACTCGGATGAATATGGCAGGCATTTCTGGCTGTGGTTCTGGCCACTCACTCCACTCCTTCAACATATTGACATGGAAGACTTGGTGCCTCTTATGGTGGTCTGGCATGTGGACCTCATAAGTCACCGGTCCCATCTTCCACGTCACTGTATAGGGCCCCTGCCATTTTGCCAGCAGTTTGTTGTCACAACTGGGCAACAACAGCAGGACCCAGTCACCAGATTGGAAGCAGCGAGCCTGGGCTGATTGGTCATACCACATCTTCTGCTGATCTTGCGCCCTCTGCAGGTTCTCTTGTGCCAAGGTGGATGCAGCTGCAAGCTTTTCCCTCATCCTCAGCACATAGGAGATGATGTTAGTCTGGCCTGAGGTCTCACCTTCCCAGGTCTCCTTTAGTACATCCAGTGGGCCCCGAACCTGATGTGCATATAGAAGCTCAAAGGGGGAAAACCCCGTAGAAGCCTGGGGAACCTCCCTGTATGCAAACAGAAGGTAGGGTAGCCACTGGTCCCAGTCCTTTCCACTGTCTGCCACAAACTTCTGGAGCATGTTCAAGAGGGTCTGGTTGAACCGCTCAACAAGTCCATTGGTCTGTGGGTGGTAAGGAGTGGTTCTGATACATTTGATGCCTAACAGATCATACACCTGCCTTAAGGTCTTACTCATAAAGTTTGGTCCCTGATCTGTTAGCACTTCTTGGGGTATGCCTACCCTAGAGAAGAGTTGTAGCATAGCTGTTGCTACCCATTTGGCTGTAACATCTCTCAGGGGGAATGTTTCAGGATACCTAGTGGCATAATCACAGATAACCAAAATAAACCTGTTCCCTGACTTGCTCCTCTCAAGGGGCCCAACAACATCTACTCCAATCCTCTTAAAAGGAATGTCGACAACTGGCAAGGGAACTAATGGAGCATGTACGAGGCCTCTGCCTCCAAATAGCTGGCACTGGGGACAAGATTTACAATATCTTCTCACTTCTGCAAAAAGCCCTGGCCAATAGAAACGCTTACTTATTCTTTGTAAGGTCT
>JAOBAM010000021.1:26668397-26681059 GCA_025212355.1 Notarius kessleri
TGATGATGTTTTAGGTCATATTTATGCAGAAATCTAGAAAATTCTAAAGGGTTCACAAACTTTCAAGCACCGCTGTAATTGTTTATTTATTTTATTTTATTTTTTTATCAAGGCCTGCATCCTGAATTAGTTAGAAATCAGAAAAAGGTTTAAAAGTAGCCAAAAGACGTTGCCTTTGATACTAGGCTGCACCCCTCCCCCACCTCAGACAATCAGACATGTATCTCCATACTTCTCATCCATTCACAAATGAATCAGACCAGCCTTAAGAGAGGTGAGAACTTGGCCACAAACTGCCATATCTGCCTTACATGACTGTTTTCACTGTACAGTCTAGAACATGTTCAGTGTCGCTGCCACCTATGAACATTCAGTGGACCTCGAGGAGTATACAGTCTCAGTGACTGGCTACATCAGCAAGTGCATTGAGGATGTCACTCTATCCAAAACTGTTATCTCCTGTGCAAACTGTAAACCCTGGTTCTCTGCAGAGCTATGCACCCTGGTGAAAATCAGAGATTCTGTCTTCAAGTCCAAAGACAGAGAGGCTTACACTATAGCTTGGGCCAAACTGTCACAGGCCATCAAAGAAACAAAGCATACATATGCAAAGCAGTTCAGTGGTCATTTCATGGTCTCAAAGGACACTCGGCGCATGTGACAGGGCTTTCAAACCATCACGGACTACAAGCCAACACGGAAGGCCTGCAGCAGTGAGCCCTCCCTGCCAGAAGTACTGAATGACTTCTTTCACATGGTTTGAGACACAGAACAGGGAACCAGCAAAGACGGTAACCCCCTCCCACAATGACTGAGTACTCCATCTTTCTGCTGCTGATGTCATGAAGCCTCTTCGCAGAGTGAATCCATGAAAAGCAGCAGGCCCTGACAACATGCCTGGCCAGGTGCTCAGAAAATGTGCTGATCAGTTTGCAGACATCCTTACAGATATCTTCCATATGTCCCTGAATAAAGCTGCGGTACCTGCATGCCTCCAAACCACCAAAATCATCCTGGTGCCAAATAAGTCTACCATGTCCTGTCTAAGTGACTACCGGCCAGTAGTACTCATGAAAACACAACTGCCACAGGAATTAGACCCCTTACAGTTTGCTTACCACTGAAATTGTACCACAGATGACACCATTTCATCTTCCCTGTACCTGACCCTCTCATACTGTACCTGGACAAAAAGGACAGCTACGTTACAATGTTGTTTATTGTCTTCAGTTCAGCATTCAACACAATCATCCCACAGAAGCTGGTACAGAAGTTGAACCTGCTGGCCATGAACACCTCTCTCTGTAACTGGATCCTGGTCTTCCTGACTGATAGGCCCCAGTCGGTCTCAAAAGGACACAACACCTCTAGGGTCCTCAGACTGAGCGCAGGTGTACCCTAGGGCTGTGTGCTCAGCCTGCTGCTGTTTACTCTGCTGGTGCACGACTGTACTGCCCAGCACAGCTCAAATTACATCATCAAATTTGCAGATGACACAACAGTGGCTTTCATCAGTAATAACAATGAGTCTACATACAGAGCAGAGGTCAAACACCCAGTGGAATGGTGCCTGGACAACAACCTGACTCTTAATGTTGAAAAGACTAAAGAGATAGTTGGTGATTTCAGAAAGAATCCCACTGTTCACTCCCCACTGCACATCAATGGCTCTACTGTTGAAATAGTCAGCAGTATGAAGTTCCTGGGAGTGCACATGGAACGCAACCTCTCCTGAACCCTGAACATCATCATCATCACCAAGAAAGCTCAACAGCATCTACATTTTCTGCAAAAACTGAAGGCCAGCCTCCATCCTCCCATCCTTCTACCGAGAGATCATTGAGAATGTTCTCTGCTGTTATATCACTGTTTGGTTTGGGAAATGCAATGTTGCTGAACAAAAGTCCCTGCAGCAGATAGTGAGGATGGCAAAGAGGATCATTGAGGTCCCTCTCCCACCCCTTTCCCAACTCTATAAGAAGCACATCGTCCATCATGCCAACAGCATAGTGCAGGACAAGTCCCACCCATCCTATACATTGTTCTCCCTCCTGCCATCTGGCCTCAGAACCGTCACTGCCAGACACCGCACCAGCTTCTTCTCCCAGGCAGCCAGAGTCCTCAACTCACTGTTACCCCCAAAAAACTGACAGTTTAAACTGACACTACAGTTGCTCATCTATTTGCACTGCACTGCCCATTTGCACACACATGCACAATGTCACTTTGCACTTGTCTTGTTGTAATGTCCTGGTAAAACTTGAACTCTTCAAACTGAACTTCATTATCTTGTATTTTTGCACAAAAATGAACATTTGTACACAAATGCACAATGCCAGTGTGCACCTGTCTTTGTCTTGTCATTTATGTTGTTTATTGTTTGTTGTTTATTATTATTTATATTGTTTATTGTTGTTTAGATAGCAAGATATTTAGCTAGGTAAATGTCTACTTAGATAGATATGTCAATGTCCTGTATACTTGTACATGGACATACTGAAAATAAAGCTCTCTTGGAGCTTGAAGACATTTAGATAATCTTTAGCATGAGTTTCCAAGTGTATGAACTGTGTTTTCTGCTCATGAGCTCCTCAAACCTCCACCAGGTTCCAGGTGAGGAGGGAAAACTCGAGCAGAATGACAATGATGATGAGTATCAGACACAGCATGGCTGGAATTAAGATGAGCGATGAGAGAGAGAGAGAGAGAGAGAGAGAGAGAGAGAAGGTAAAACAGCAGGTGTTACAAAGGAAGGAAAATGGGCTGAGAAAAGGACTGTACTGGGATGACTAACTTGTGCTACTGTAATAACAGCTAGAGCTACAATATAGCAATAGCAGTAATTATAGGCATAGAGATTACTATAGTGAAAGACATTACTATAGTGATAGAAGCAACTATAGTGATAGAGATTACTATAGTGATGGGGCAAATATAGTAATAGAGATTACTATAATAATAGAGGCAACTATAGTGGTAGAGGCAACTATAGTGATAGAGATTACTATCGCGATAAATATTACTATAGTGGGGTGGCACGGTGGTGTAGTGGTTAGCACTGTCACCGCACAGCAAGAAGGTTCTGGGTTCAAGCCCAGCGGCCAGCAAGGGCCTTTCTGTGTGGAGTTTGCATGTTCTCCCTGTGTCTGTGTGGGTTTCCTCCAGCTGCTCCGGTTTCCCCTACAGTCCAAAGACATGCAGGTTAGGTTAATTGGTGGCTCTAAATTGACCTTAGGTGTGAATGTGAATGGTTGTTTGTCTCTGTGTCAGCCCTGTGATAACCTGGTGACTTGTCCAGGGTGTACCCTGCCTCTTGCCCATTGCCAGCTGGGATAGGCTCCAGCTTACCTGCAACCCTGTAGAACAGGATAAGCAGCTATAGATGATGAATGGATGGATAGATAATTTCAACTGTTTTCAAGATATTTTCACTTGTTAAGTGATAATTTTTTGCAGTGTGATGCCATGCGCAAAGGGTCTATAGATAATGGATGGATGGATGTTACCAAGCATGTCAACAATTCTCGAGTTGACTGTAAGCTACATGACAGCATAGCAAATTAAGCAATTGTTTAAAATATTTAGTGATATGAATTGCTGGAAATATTTACCAAGGACTTTATAGGTGCTACTACAACTAGAAAAAAATTCCCTTTCATTTAAGATCTACATGCTTCCCCTCACCAGCCATCATTATCTTTCTCCAGCTAAGCAATGTCAGGGTGCAGGCACTTATGGATGCAAACACAAGGGAGAGCAGGTGCATAGCAAACTGTAAACAACACCAAATCAGGAAACTGGAGATGTAGTCAGGGACGGGCAAGGGTCAGTCAATCAGCAAGCAGAATATGAGAGATCAGGCGAGACAGCGAAATCAGAAATAAACATAAACAGAGTTCAGTAATTGGAAGTCAGACAGATAGTCAAACAGCTCTGTAAAGACAGGGACACAAAATGATACTTCACAAAGTCAGAGTTTGAAAGCTGAGCTTAGGAAGGTGATTGCCAGTAAATTAGAGACAGGTGTTGAGGTTAGAATTCTGGTGATGAGGGGTGCTGTGGCACTTGGGAAGTGTAGTCCGGCGCGGCCATGTTTGGAGGCTGCTCCGAACTCAGGTTTTCAACACTGTTACTGATAAGCAAAACAACAAGTACACCTCATTGTTTTATTTGTCATCTGGTGAAGTACACTCATGAGTGATTAGTGGTTAATTTAAAATTACTAAAATTATTGTTTCTAAAAACATTTCTTAGAGTTCCAATTAGCTGTTTTGCTCCTGAGAATTTAATCTCAACATTAATTTCAGACTATCTGTCTCTCACTCTAATTATAGATAATGGAATGCTCAGACCTTTAAGTTTATTTGGGGAAAATTGGAATGAACAAACAATATCTTTTTTTTCTTTTATGTCCTTGGCATTAGAAAGTAGTAGTTTGCTTTTGCCTACATGGTCTCACAGAGGTTTTTGAACCAAAAGATAATTTGATGGATCCCCGCATTCTATTAAATACTGTAAATATGTATGATGCAATAAAGATGTTTCAGGAAACTGAATATTGGATGAAACATGTGTTTAATGATAAGCTGTCAGATGGCAATAATTAGGGGAATAAATAAAGTCAAACGGTAATGTGAACATTAACTACACTGAGTAATTTGCAAGTTTTGCAGAGATCTCATTAAAGGGTAAATTGCCCCATCAATATTTCTGTCAAGTCATCCTTCTTACCATCATGAATAGTTGTGATTAATAGTAGTTCATGTCTAGAGAACTAAGCTCACTCACTGTCTGTGACAGAAAAGAGTTTATTTGTATGGATGAGGAAAATAATCTCTTTCATTTAACTTCTCTGTCATAATTCCTTATTTTAGCCCTTGCAGCACACTTCAAAGTTTTGTATAAAATGGCATCTTTAAAAAAATACTCAGCAAGTACTATCATTAACCGCAAGTGCTATCATTATAGTCCTCTGGGTTGTGGTAGGTAACTCCTTAGAAAATGGAATAAAACACTTGGGGGTGCTGTTATAGTAAATCAGTCTCCACCAATGTGGTGCAATGTAGCTTTTTGCAAAGCAGAGTTATAGTCCCGAAGTGAATTATTTGCCTATAACAGCACATCTCAGTTTTTCTTCTGCCTTCTTCTACCACAGTGATTTTCCAACCATTACAATTTTAATTTATTAATGAATGAATGGTTATATTTAAGGTTATGGAAGACAAATTGGCACCTGTCATCCATTATACAGTAGTAACTGTGAACACTTGTTTTCCTCACCTCTTTTTTCTCTGTTTTAAGGTTAATAAGACAAAAATGTAGCTTGTCATGTTACAGAGAATTTGCAAACTCAGAAAGCTTACAAAAGTGCTGACATTAGAACTCCTTTCATAAACCATACATGTATATCTTCTAACAGAAAACTGCACCATATCAATAATTATCTAACAATTATTCGCCAAAGGTGAAGTGAATATCGGTGAATAACAATCGAGACGAAATCAACATTATTATTCACTAATATTCACTGAGCCTGAGGTGGATAATTGTTTTCATATAAATACACAGGTTATTATTTAAAACAAATTTTAAAATATATATATATTTCAAACTTCAAAACCAGCATGCAAATGTAATGCACACAGGCTTGTGGCATGCGTGCAGAGTTGTATCACTTGATCACAAAATCCGCTGAGAGCGAGCAAACATGGACAACTTGGACTACAACTCCCAGTGCACACAGTGCCCTCTATCTCCCAACTACTGAATCACAGCTGGCTTGCATTTCCGCAATTACCTGTCCCTCCATATAAGCCCCAGTCACTATCACACCCTTGCGAAGTATCGTCCTGATTTTCCCAGTTCATACCAAGTCTTGTATCTTTCTGACTGCTTTTCTGACTATTGACCCTTACTAGTTCTTCCTCATTTTCTCACTCTTTGTCTCGCCCCCATTACATTGTTTGCTGATCGCCTGACCCATGCTAGCCTACCGACTATGATTCCAGTCCCTCGTTTTGGCTTGGTTTACTCTTCAAAAGCTGTCTGCCGCAGCACATACATCTGTAAGTGCCTGCATCCTCACATGATACTTTGCCTGCATGGATGTAGCAGAGGATTCAAAACAGACAGGGATGTTTACTCAGAGAACATCAACAGATGCTTGCTGATTTGAACACCAGAATGACACAGCTTGCAAATGTGATGTTGCAGGCCCTAGCATGCCCCGAGTCTCCTCTTCATCCAGCATTGCAACTCCCCACACCTGAGAAGTTCACTGGAGACACCACCGCATGTAAAGGTTTTTTACTGCAGTGCTCTTTGTATTTCACCACTATGTCAAACTTACCCGATGAGCACAAAATCACTAAGTTTCTGTCTCTCCTCATGGACAAAGTGCTCCGCTGGGCTACAGCTGTCTGGAACAGGGGAGGAGGACAAACAAAATCCTATGAGCAGTTTCTCTCCCTATTTAAGAGGGTGTTTGATCATGAACCAAAGGGGATCGAGGTTGGTGAATGTCTACTCTCCAGTTTGCAGGGTACTCGAAGTGTCACAGAGTATGCCATGGACTTCAGGACACTAGCAGCCGCCAGTGGATGGAATGACCCCACCTGAAGGCAGTTTTTCACCAAGGTCTACGTCCTGAGATTATCAGTGAACTGGCGTGTAGGGATGAGAACCTCTCGTTGGATGCCCTCATCGACCTAGCAATTCACTTGTACCAGCTCTTAAAGCACTGGCCCTCTCTCCACGATGGCACCAAGCCTGCTCCACCACCAGAGGACAACTCACCTATGGAGGTTTCACGCACAAGGTTGACCCATGCGGAGCATGCCAGACAACGCAAGGAGGGGCTGTGCTTCTACTGTGGGAGTTCTAAAAACAGCATTCAGCATTGTCCAGTCCGACCAGCCCGGGGAGCTCCAGCAGATAAACCTGTCCAAGCTACGAGTCCGGTGAGAGAGTTCCACTCTAAATCCTTCCAAATTCCAGTGTTGCTAAAGATGGCGTCCTCCACTCATGTCCTGTCTGCTTTCATTGATTCAGGAGCAGAGGGGAACTTTATCAGTAAGACCCTCATGCAGAAGCTCAACCTGCCAGTCACAAAGCACTTAGCATCAGGACAATCGATGGAGGATGCATAGGTGACAGACTGGTCACATCAAGAACTCAACCCAGACAGATACAGGTGGGAGCATTGTATAAGGAGCTCATCTCACTCTACATCATGACAACTGTTCATCATGATATTGTTCTAGGATATCCCTGGCTACAACTCCATGACCTTCCCATTTCTTGGCAAAACAAATAAATTATCCAATGGTCATCCACATGTTTTCAGAGCTGCCTTTCTTGTCCTTAGCTCCAGTTATCCTCCACCTCTGTAGAGAGTCCTCTACCAGACTCCATGGACAACATTCCTGTGTGCTACCAGGATCTCTCTGAAGCTTTCAGTCAGGGGAAGGCCTGCGGGTTACCGCCACACCGGCTGTGTGACTGTGCCATTGATCTACTGCCAGGTATGGCTCTGCCCTGATCCCAAAAGGAACGCACTGCCTTGGAGGAATACATTCAGGAGGCTCTCAAGCAGGGATACATCTGCCTGTCAAAATCTCCTGTGTCTGCTGGCTTCTTCTTCATCGAGAAATGAGGGGGCGGACTGTGACCCTGCATTGATTACAGAGGGCTTAACAAAGTCACAGTCAAGTACCCATATCCTCTCCCTTTGGTTTCAGCAGCTCTGGAGCAACTCCATTCCGCAAAGGTTTTCTCCAAATTTGATCTATGCAGTGCATATAATCTGATCTGGATTAAAAGGGGTGATGAATGGAAAACCACTTTCAGTATGGTCACAGGTCACATTGAATACCGGGTCATGCCGTATGGCCTTTCTTTGGCACCCAGAGTATTCCAAAGCTTCATCAATGATATGCTGTGGGACATGCTGGGCAAATATGTCATCACCTACATTGATGACATTTTGATATATTCTTCAGACATCCACAGTCACCAGAAGCACGTCAGAGCAGTTCTCAAGTGCTTATTGGAGAACCACCTCTACATGAAAGCTGAGAAATGTGAGTTCCATCAAAGCAGGATCTCCTTCCTGGGCTACATAATCAGTGCTGAAGGAGTGAGTATGGACTCAACCAAAGTCTCAGCAGTGACCTCCTGGCCAACTCCCAAATCACTCATGGATCTTCAAAGATTCTTAGGCTTTGCAAAATTTTATTGCTGTTTCATTTAGGAACTTCAGCACTTTGGCAGCCCCTTTAACCACATTACTGCAGAAAGGTCCCAAGTGTCTTCGTTGGAATCTGATGGCCGAGGAGGCCTTCAACTGGCTAAAGCTAGCCTTCACTTCAGCCCCAATACTCCAGCACCTTGACCCTATGAAACCATTCATCATGGAGGTAGATGCATCGGAAACTGGAGTAGGGGCCATCTTGTCTCAGTGGTTTGGTGAGAAACCAAAGCTACACTCAGTAGCCTTCTTCTCAAAAAAATTAATGTCCACAGAAAGAAACTATGATGTGGGAAATTGTGAGTTGCTTGCCATCAAACTAGCCCTTGAAGAGTGGTGGCACTGGTTGGAGGGCACCTCTCATCTGTTTGTAATCCTCACTGATCATAAAAACTAGAATATCTCAAAAAGGCCAAAAGGTTGAATCCACATCAGGCCAGGTGGCCATTATTCTTCACATGATTTGATTTTTCCATCTCCTTCCATCCAGGGTCCAAGAACACCAAGGCAGATGCTTTGTCCCAGGCATTCAAGCCTTCCCACAAGGACACAGAGTCACAGCCCATCATTCCATCACAACGCTTTGTGCAATCCATCACGTGGGACCTAGACAATAAAATCTGCAAGTCACAACCACAAACTCTGCCAATTCACCTCCCACCTGGTCTTCTCTATTTGCTAACGCACTTACACAGTCGACTCATCACTTGGGCGCACACATCTCCTGCCATGGGTCACCCAAAGAGTCAATGCACCTGCCAGATGTTAAGGAATAGGTACTGGTGGGAAGATATGCTCTCTGAAATAAACCGGTTCATCTCCTCCTGTTCTGAATGTGCTCAGGCCAAGGTCCATGAGCTCCTCCCACTGGCAAACTATGTCCACTATCTATCCCACAACAACCTTGGTCACATCTTGCAATCGACTTCATCACAGACCTCCCTTCCTCGCAAAACAATACCACTATCATGGTAACCATCGATCGATTCTCGAAAGCCTTGAAGCTCATCCCTTTGCCAGGTATCCCCACAGCCTCTCAGACAGCAGAGCTATTATTCCAGCAGGTCTTCAGGTATTATGGCATTCCAGAAGATATCACCAGTGATAGGGGACCCCAATTCATCTCAAAGTTCTGGTCAAGTTTTATGGGGAGGTTGGGAGTAATGAGCCTCACCTCCAGCAATCACCCCCAGCCCAATGGACAAGTGGAAAGAGCAAACCAAGAAATTGTCTGCTTCCAAAGGATCTATTGTATGCACAACCAGGGGGACTGGGCGCGCTTCCTGCCCTGGGCCGAGTATGCACAAAACTCGCTAAAACATTCTGCCACCCACCTGACACCATTTCAGTGCATACTCGGCTACCAACCACCCTTGTTCCCCTGGGACAACACACCCAGCCAGGTACAGGCCATTGATGACTGGTTCAAGCACAGTCAAGCTATTTGGGAGGAGGTTCACCAGTAGCTAGAATCCATCTGCGCCAAATATAAGGTATATGCTGAGAAGTATAGAGGAGAGACTCCCAACTTCCTTCCAGGTGACAGGGTATGGGTGGCCACTAAGAATCTACAATAAACCAGCACCTGTAGAAAACTCCAGCCACGTTACATCAGGCCATTCAAGGTTTTCCACCACATCAATGAAGTCTCTTACCATCTGGAACTTCCCCCTCACAGCCGAGTGTCTCCCATGTTCCATGTCTCGAACCTCAAACCTGCCATCCCAGGGCCCCTTGCCAGCAATGCACCAACCCAAGAACACCCTTCACTGAATCTAGAGGGAGAACTCATCTACCAGGTCAACAGGATCCTCAACTCACGACGAAGAGGAGGCCAAATTGAATACCTGGTAGATTGGGAGGGGTACAGGCCTGAGGAACAAAGCTGGGTCAAGTCCAAGGACATACTCGACGCCCTTCTGAAGTAATAATTCTATGGACAGCACCCAGAGGTAAAGGGTGTCCCCAAAATAATGTAGCTCCCGGAGGTAGTTCCTCGGGGTAGGCTCAGTCAGTAAACTCGCTGAGAAGGAGAAAACTACAAACATGGACACCCCGGACTACAACTCCCAGTACACACAGCGCCCTCTGTCTCCAGCCTACTGAATCACAGCTGGCTCGCATTTCCTCAATCCCCTGTCCCTCCATATAAGCCCCAGTCACAATCACACCATTGCGAAGTACCATCTTGATTTTCCCAGTTCATACCAAGCCTTTCTATCTTTCTGACTGCTTTTCTGATGACTGAACCTCACTAGTTCTTCCTCATTTTTTCACTCTTTGTCTCACCCTCATTATGTTGTTTGCCAATCGCCCGACCCTTGCCATTTTAGATTAGATTAGATTAGATTATATTAGGTAAAACTTTATTGATCCCTTTGGGCGGGTTCCCTCAGGGAAATGAATTGTTGCCTTTTTACCGGCAACAATTCCAGTCCCTTGTTTTGGCTTGGTTTACTCTCTGTAAGCTGTCTTCCTCTGCCCATACATCTGTAAGTGGCTGCATTCTCACAGGGGCCGATTAAAAAAAGTGGAATTTCAATCCATTACAGCCCAAAGTCGGCAGGACACTTATGGAATGAATGGGTTTGATTTGTACGGACAAAGAGAGGTAACTTCAAGCTGACAGGGCAGGGTTTTTTTTTTGTGTGTGTGTGTGTGTGTGTGGCGGTGGGGGGAGTCAGCATGCAAACATTTATTTTTTACTAAAATTCTTATGCTGTAGTTGAAGGAGAGGGTGGAAAGGCTGTTTCTGTTTGTGCCTGATGCAGTATTTGAAGAAGGAGAAGCAGCTATTTGGACTACAGTAGACACAGATGCTTTGGCTGTTTTGGCTAAAGCACACTCGGTTGAAATACCAAAAGGAGAAGAGAGTGGTTATTTAGACAGTTTATTTTACTAACAGGCAGTATTTGACGGAAGATGGATATGATGTGTTAATAGTACCTAAAGATACAGTCTAAATTGAACAGTGTACATTTTGCTCATGTTGTGAGAAAATCTTTCAGAGCCTATAAATACAAAAAAAAAGATGAGTTAGTTGAGAGAGATAAAAGGATGGCGTGTTCATTTATTTGATACTGAAATCATGCTTTTAGATGCAATATAACATTGCTGTCAGTCCTGCGCGCTGTCACGCATGCACCAAGAGGCACGCCTCGGGCTGTGCGAGCGCCGAGTGAGCTCCAGCATGCATGCTGTGAACAAGGCACACCTATTCTCAATTAATGAACTAAGTGGTGGGCTATTTAAGGGCTGTACTGATGCAAGGACGATGCGAAGTATTATGCCACATTCAGTGCACATTACCGGGCCTTGTTTCCCGTGTTTGTGGTTTTCCTGGTTTCTCGACTCCTGTTCCCGATTCTAGTTCTCATCCTTGTTTTGCCTACACCATACTGTTTGTGCCTCGTTTGACCCTTTGCCTGTTTTCTCGTTCATGACCTTGTCTGCCGATTTGGATTGTTTGCTTTTGTGTGTGTTTCATGCACTCTATGTATAGATTGCACAGTTTTATAATAAACAATCTGCACTTATATCCACTGCCCTCGCGCATCTGACAATCACATGTATTTCAGTGGACAAAAAGGCAATGACAAGATTCAGAAATACATAAGGAAGTTGATCACAGAGTGATACATTATAAATTAAGCTTGCAATGGCCTTTTCCTTTGCACCAATTCCATGATTATTGTAGGGACTTTACCTTAAAATTTCAAACAGGTTAAATTCACCTAAAAATCAGCTCTCTGTAAAGGACCACCACAAGAAGATCATAGGTTTTGGAATTTTGAAAATAAGCTTTTATGGTTGCAGAGATACTGCGATTTTAGTAAAAAAATAAATAACGGTAATTGCACGCTGATGCCCCCTCCCCTCAACACACACACACATCTCTACTTAACGTTGTAGCACAAAATAGAAAGGGTCAACAACTTTCTTTGTCTTTTTCAAAAGAATCAGTATCCAGAACGCACACCACTGCAGAGAACTGTATAGAGTCTGTGTGGACACAAAAGAAGGCAGTAGCGCAAATGACATCACACATGCAGTGCCGGTGACCTGTGAATCGCTGCGATGTAATCATGGTGGACAAGCTTTTAGTGATTTTTGGAACAGAATTCAGATGCAAAAATTATTTTTCAAACAAACTGTTTTATTTATCGATGAATTTTATAAAAAATTTCAGCACATCACACACAGACAACCTGGGATTTTATGATGTAATTTTCATTAGGCTAGCACTTGAAGAAAACACGTTTGGAGTTTGCCCAACAGCATATGGCAGACTCCTCAAACACATGGAAGAAGATTCTCTGGTCAAATGAGACTAAAACTGATCTTTTTGGCCATCATGGGAAATGCCATGTGTGGTGCAAACCCAACACCCTGAGAACACCATTCCTACAGTGAA
>JAOBAM010000021.1:27483514-27494130 GCA_025212355.1 Notarius kessleri
ATGGGTTAAATGCAGAGGTTAAATTTCACTGTGCTTGAAGTGTGCATGTGACGAATAAAAAGGTTTCTTCTTCTTCTATAGAGTAGCACTGTTGAAAAGTATTTGGGTTTTTTAATGTTTTTTTTTTTTTTAAAGGTTATGGATAGTTTAATAATTCCAGCAATGGTAACAATTTATCATGATATTGGTATTATCGTCCCAGCCCTACATCACCGAAAGCGTAAAACAGAGCCAGCAGGTAGTCATGTCACCTTCAGCCTCCAGGGGGCAGCAGTGTGGTAAACCTCTTCCTTCACTTGCTCATCAGCAGCTGCTTTATTCAAAACAATACAGTTTCTGCCTCAATGTTTTTGTGCCACAGAGACGAAGAACATCAGCCAACGGAACGTTCCGGCATTGTGAGACGCGAGTGTGGGTGCTACGATGACGCATGTTGAAAATCCACCAACAGGATGCTACCAGTCAGCTACAATAAACAAACATGCACAAAAAAAAGAAATCTCCTTATTGCCTCAATCTCAGTCCCTGCAGAACAACTGATGATAGATAACCAGAATGTCAAGGACGTAGGAGTTCATCCGGCCTGCGACGATGTGAGAGAGGACCAACCTCCATGACAAACTGTTTACAACAGGAACATCAACAAAGGGCTAAATTTTGTTCCCCAAGGGAAGATCGACCCAAAACATCGATCAGAACTGAATTTACATGAGCGAGGAGAACATGTGTTAAGTTGAGCTGATTGATTACTAATTAGTTTGCAAAAATTTGACAATACAATGGCCGAGTGTTGTGCAGAAGGTCGAGTTCTTTCAAAAAAAACAATCAGAACTGGAATCCATTGAGAACTGACGGAGATATGATTTAACTGACAGTCAACATTGTTTACAACAGGAAACTCAACAAACAAATGCCCAAGTTTTGTTCCTCAAGAGAAGATCGACCCAAAACATCGATCAGAACTGAGAGAGGATTGAGAATTCTAATGACCGGCTTGGAAAATACGTTAATTAGCAAAAAATGACCAAACAACGACTAAGTTTTGTGCGGAGTGACGAGTTCTTTCAATCAGAACAGAAATCCATGAACTGACGGAGGAGATATGATTTAACTGAACCGTAGACGACGGATGGACGCCATGGCAACAGCTCATCGGCCTTAAATGACTGCACTGAGGAGGACTTGAACCCACAGCCTTCTGGTGATGAGCACAGACCACTAAGTGCTGATTGCCTCCCATGTTCAGGAGAACTGTAGTGGACGTTAAGTAGCAGGGAAAATGGAGGATCAACTTCACTGTAAATATAAGCCTCGATCTAAAGCTGCTCTGCTGTTCCAGTGGTCGTCTGAAATCCCAGTTTCACTCGTTCCTCCATTATACTCCTCTTTAAACAGTTCCGAGTATGACATAAAAGGGTCACATGACTAGCTTGTATATTATACCCTCAGCCGAACATTCAGTCATCATCCCAAATCCCTGTGTGTCCACGTCTTAGCTTGTAAATGATCCTCCAGGGGAAAGGTTCGGCTCAGGAAGCTTCAATATTTGTCCAAACCATCTGCTCTCCGCTAATACACGAGCCAGGTTCCTGTTTGTGGATTTCACTCCTTTTTTTTTTTGTGGTGAGACGAATGGAACATCACTTCAGAGTAGCCATAAAAGATCTTGACAGACTGGTAGTTATTTTATACGCCGCATGTCCACATTCAACAATACACAATTTCAGCTGAGATAGATCCCTCACATTATATTCACTTTTCAATATCAACCACCAAATGATCACAATGTGTAAGGAGTGAGGTTTTTTTTTTTTATGCCGTGCCGTGTCAGGACCTGAGGCTATATCATGGCAAAATCATTTCTAGCAGATATTACAATGAATGAGCTGCTTTCAAAACACGTCTAACACTTTTAGTGGTGGCACCTTCTCAAAAACATCATTCAAGGTACTTTGCAAGTAAAAACGTTCTCTTGTGGTGTCGAGTTCAGGACAGCAGAGTAAAATGTGCTCGATTGTCAATAATGTCTTGCAAAGACGGCATGGTAGTGGTTCTTCACCCTTTAATAAAAAAATTACAACAAAAAAACAGGTGAGTCTTGTGTTCCCAACCCAACACCTGGTGTACACCACTTCATCTGGTCTATTCTGGACCTGCTGGTGTAAATGGCTTGCAATTTCATTTCATTTAATTTCAAAGTCAACTTTATGAGCAGTCTTTCAAGAAAAAGAAAATTGTTCAATTTCAGAGGATTTCTGTAGAAAAGGAGAACAAGCCACTTGGAAGTAGTTAAGACTTGTCAAGCCAAGAGGTTTGGGTTGGACCTCACGATAATCGTTAGAAGTTGTAGGAGGATACATCAATAAAACTTGCATGCAAGGGAAAATCACCCAGCCACAAAAAAACTAACAAGGTAAACTTATGAGAAAATGTAGACATGAAACAAAATCAAAGCATTAACTCGAGTGTCTAGCGATGATTGTCGCTATCCAGAAGAGAATCGGTTCAGAGTCTCTTGAAAGAAGAACGAGACTGACATTTGAAGTCCTCTTAAATTGAATTCCAGATTTTAGTACCAAGAAAACAGATGTTATCATAATTAATTTGAATTTTCAGAAGATAGTAAGACTTCTTACTGGCAAATCTATTATAGCATTACATAACTAGCGCCTAAACTTTTTCAAGTTCTTCCTCATGAAATCAGACACGAGAAGAATTTTGATCATTTTAAGTCTTTGGTTAAAATGTTTTTATTTCAGGCTGCTTATGGATAAACTTTAAATATTACAACTGATCATAATGTATCATTATAGTATTTTATTCTGAGATATTTCCATCATATTGTCAAGATTTTCTTTCATAGGAACATTTTATTAATTGATTTTGCAACTGTACTATTTATACAAAGATAAATTATTTGACAATAAGCTTTTGTAATTTAGCTACTTATTAATGTCTGTAACCTGTATTTGATCATATCTAAATGCTAATTTGTGCAAAATAAGTATTAAATTAATGCATTCTGCTTACAGATGTGAAGAAACATCTGAAAACAGGCAGTAAAGTGTCGACATGAAAGTCATGCATAAACAAAGCATTATTTAAAGGTGGAAATTTAAGCAGCCTTAAACCAAAAAACAGTGAAGATAAATAAGTCCTGAATTCCGGAAAAAATAAAATAAAATTCACAGCTCATATAGAGGACTGGCTGGGGACTGCGGTTGTCGTGAACAGTTTTGTGCTCGGGTTTCCGTCAGTGGGGGGTTTATAACGTCAACGAAGCTGACTTCATGTTAAAACTGTTAATGTTATAGTCATGTTGTTGCCCAAATGAGGATGGGTTCCCTTTTGAGTCTGGTTCCTCTCGAGGTTTCTTCCTCATGTCGTCTGAGGGAGTTTTTCCTTGCCACCGTCGCCACAGACTTGCTCATTGGGGATAGACTAGGGATAAAATTAATGTTTTAAGTCATTGAAATTCTGTAAAGCTGCTTTGCGGCAATGTCTATTGTTAAACATGCTATACAAATATAAATTTGACTTGACTTGAAGGATTGCATCAAGGAAGGCCTGAAGGCATTTGGGTTCGTCTTGACCTCATGGCACAACCTCACCACAAACAGGGATGTATAAAAATGGTGTAACCAGATGGAAAGAGGTCATGTCCGTGCTGAGGAACAGCTTGGCCTTAGATCTCAAAGGTGCCGTCAAAGACGTCAACTGAGAGACTCCGCTTGTCATTCGTGATGTGGACCAGAGAGAGAGAGAATACTCTTAAAGCTTGTTTTCTTTATAAAGGATTTGTTTGAATGTTTGGTGGTGTTCCTCACTGTACATCTAATACACACAGATATGTCCCTATGTTGTGTTTTTTATATTAGTGTATATAAACCTGTATTTATTAATTGAGGGTTTGTTTGTTTTAAATAAAGTGATCCATCCTCAGTGTAAACTCTGCATCTGCTGAGGCAAATAAAGCCTAGTGATTTGTCGAGCTTGTAGAACCTGACAGGCAACAAACAAATGTTAACATACCATACCTGTGCTTTTGTTTCAGATCGATTACACTGGTGTTGAAAAAAGCAGTCCATGCTTCAGCTGCACACAGCCCTTCGGGTCGAACCAGTCATGCAAATGCTCGGTACCCTTCACGCTCCGAGAGTCTTTTGAGGTAAGCTCATGACGTTTTTCTACAAGTATGGAAGTGGGATACTCTCCAAACTCTAACTTATTTACAGCTGGGTATTTTTAGTCACGGGTCCATTTGGTGTAATCTATAAAACTGGCCGTGAACATAACACTCAGGCCTTGAATTTCATTCATTATTCAGTTGCAGTTTAAAGGCCCGGCTGCTGCAGTGCGGTGTCACAGTAGATTGCAATGCTGTCTTTCAGCTCCAGGGTCCCAGGATTAATTTTAATTTTGTGCTTGGATTGCCATCTGGGTGGTGTAGTGGTTAGCACTGTCGCCTCACAGCAAGAAGGTTCTGGGTTCAAGCCCAGTGGCCGACGAGGGCCTTTCTGTGTGGAGCTTGCATGTTCTCCCCATGTCTGCGTGGGTTTCCTCTGGGTGCTCCGGGTTTCCATCACAGTCCAAAGACATGCAGGTTAGGCTAAATGGTGGCTCTAAATTGACCGTGAGTGTGAATGGTTGTTTGTATCTGTGTGTCAACCCTGCGATGATCTGGCGACTTGTCCAGGGTGTACCCCGCTTTTTACCCATAGTCAGCTGGGATAGGCTCCAGCTTGCCCACGACCCTGCACAGGATAAGCGGTTATGGATAATAGATGGATTTGGCTCACATCCTTATGTCAAGAGGGGAGCTCATTAGAATTATACAGCCCCTCAATGAGAGTATCTCCAGCCATGGCTTGAGGTGCACCACTTTTTCTTGCTAGCATTATGTGAACGAAGCCGAGAAGCCTTTATTTGTCACACGTACACTCAAGCATAGACTTAAGCACACAGTGAAATTTAACCTCTGCATTTAACCCATCTGAAGCAGTGAACACACACATACCCAGAGCAGTGGGAAGCTATGCTATAGCACCTGGGGAACAGTTGGGGGCTAGGTGCCCTTGTTCAAGGGCACTTCAGCCCAACCTCAGGCCATGGCTACTCCATGTTAACCTAACCACATGTCTTTGGACTGCAGAGGAAACCGGAGCACCCGGAGGAAACCCATGCAGACACGGGGAGAACATGCAAACTCTGCACAGAAAGGACCCCATCGGCCACTGGGCTTGAACCCAGAACCTTCTTGCTGTGAGGCGACGGTCCTAACCACCATGCCACCATGCTGCCCTGGGATGGGAAGTGCTCTGTTGTTGGCTATACAGAGCAGCTCACATCTTTACATCAACCCTAGCTTCAGAAGACAGAAGAACTGGGTGGATTGAACTTATTTTTGATAGCATTGTCCCAGCTACAGTCTGCAAAATCCTGTTTGTGTGTCTCACTGCTGTACCAACCTGGGCCAGTACAACACAGGACTGGCAATAAAATTGTTCTTAAAATTGGGATCAAAACGAATTGCCCAGATGAGGGAAATGTAACTATTTTAAAAATAATTATGCTGTATGGCCATTTAGCATTAACTAATGCTAACAGCAGTTGTAATAGATGTCTGCCAACTTTCTACAGTTATTGGCATTACTTGCTGTAGTATCTACTGTACAATACTGTTAATGCTATTAGTTTGTTTGCTGAATGTTTGTAAGCTGAACTTTATTATCAACCCTCTTAAATTACATGAGTAAAATAAGAGAATTGGTGTCAGGGTTAGTTTTAGTGTTAGCATGTTGTGCTTTACGTTCATCTGTAATTTTGCAGTGTCTGAATATATACGTTAGAGTGTGTTTTGCTGCTAGAATGAGCAGAGGCCTGACCTTAGAGCAATCTGAGTGTTTTATAGCTACAGCAATGCAATTACTAATTTGCAGTTGTCACTTTCGTGCAAAGCCATACTAGCATTGGCTTGGCATACCCCACAGAAGAAGGTGGTGGGGTGAGCAGTGGCTCATTATCATTAAAGGAACAGGAACTCAAACCAGCCCTTCTGAACAGGGTTGTTTAGACAGGGTGAGAAAGGACCTGTGGTGCTTTATCCTTGTGGTATTTTGACCAAAGCATATCACAGACATTTCATTCAGACTTCAAGGAACTGTGTCAATTTGTGGAAAAGGGGTATAATATGTCCCCTTTAAAATGGTAGTGGGCTTGGCCATATTGTGAACAGGAGTGAAATGATTAACAGTTCTTATGAGGTGCAAGTCTATGCTATCCAAGTGAGATTAGCTATTAAAGCAGGAACATTTTTGGCTTAACCTTTTTATGGGATGTGCAAGTATTTAGGGTATCCATTTGAGATTATCCACAGCAGCAGGCGGTAAATCACAAGTGCCGAAAGCTCGAGATGAAGAAGCAGGAAAAAAGCAGAAGTAGAGCATTAGGAGGCACAGCAGGAGGGTTATGTCAGGATCTAGCATTGGCATCACATCAGGTCGCAGGAGTACATGTACAGATTGACAGACAGAGTGAAACATCATTAGTTATGTTCAGAGCATACTAGAGCACATATTGTTAACAGAGCGCAAGTGGGAGTCTGGCACATCTAGTTATGACAGCATTACTAAAAGAGAGATACAGATGGTAGCACAAGCGTGAGGTGACCCTGGGACATAAAGTGTCCTGCTACTCCACTGCCAACAAATCATGTGAAGAAAGGTGATGTTGGGTTGATTGACAGCATCAGAACACCTTAGTTTACCAAAGAGAACTACTTACCACAAAGCCTGACTAGTTGACCAGGCGACATATTTCCCAATTTCAACTGTCCAATTTTGGTTAGCCTGTACCAACTGTAGCCTCAGATTCCTCTTCTTGGCTGACAGAAGTGCAGCTGGAGTGGTCTTTTGCAGCTGTAGCTCATCCATCTCACCATGTGATGTGTTCTGTATTCTCAGATGCTTTTCTGTTTACCACAGTTGCAAAGAGTGGTTATTTGAGTTACCATAGACTTCCTATCAGCGCAAACGATTCTGCCCATTCTCTCTGACCTCTCTCAGAAAAGCATTTCTGCTCAAAGAACTGCAGCTCACTGGATGATTTTTTGTCTTTTACACCATTCTGTTTTGTGTAAAACAAAATCACAAGAGATCAGTAATTTTGATTCAGCTTTGACCAATTTTAATATTTGATGTAAATATTAACTGAAGCTGTATCTGCATGATTTTATGCATTGCACTGCAGCCACAAGATTGGCTGATTTGGATAAGTGCATGAATGAGCAGGGGTACAGGCGGGTGTTCCTAATAGTTTCTGAGTTTACGTCTGAAAGGTGGATTACAACTGGGATACAAAATGGTTTGGGTGAATTGTGTGAACTGCATTAACATTAGGCATGACCATGTGTTGTCCAGGTTGTTGAGCTTCTCTAGATGTGGGTCAGGCCAAACATTGAGTGATGTGATAGGAAGCTTCTTCACAGCAGAAATAGTAGAAGCCCTCTCTCTAAATTATTCTGACACACTTGGGATGTTAGTCTGCACTACACTGATAGAATCAGAGCTTGAAACATTCATTTTTCTTTCAAAAGGAGCTTGACTAAATGTATGGCCAAGGACACCATGCTGTATGGGGCAGCACAGTGGTGTAGTGGTTAGCACTGTCACCTCACAGCAAGAAGGTTCTGGGTTTGAGCCCAGTGGCTGACAAGAGCCTTTTTGTGTGGAGTTTGCATGTTCTCCCTGTGTCTGCGTGGGTTTCCTCCAGGTGCTCTGGTTTCCCCCACAGTCCAAAGACATGCAGATTAGGTAAAATACCGAGCCATTGGGATCGCATAAGCTAGTGTATACTTAGTGCCAGTCCCAAGCCTAGATAGACGGGGGAGGGTTGCATCAGGAAGGACATCTGGTGTAAAACCTATGCCAAATCAAAGATGCAGAACCAGTCCGCTGTGACAACCCCGAACGGGAGTAGCCAAAAGATGATCATTTTTTTTAATCTATTATCCGTGTTTCCACGGCAACCGATTCAACTGAGGAAAATTCGGAGTGGGGTTTCACGTGGAGGCCGGGGAGGTCATCTCCTGATGACTCTTGTTTCTCTCTCTCTCTACTGCAGTTAACAATGCCAGGATCAAACTACACAAATTTTCAGGGTGGGGCCCAAATATGAACGTTGGGAATGCTGAACGGGCCTGTAGTGTGACAAAACTGAGGAACAGCGATGTGGTATCTGGGACGCCCAAGAACACCCTGATGAAAAGCCTAGCATGCCAGAATTTTTGTATTTTCATGACTAGTTTGACAACTCCTTTGACATGTTCCTCGATAGTCATGATTGACAATTTCTTGACCCTCCTCCCTGACAACATGCAAGGACATTAACGATCATTGGTGGGGGTCAAAACTGTAGTGTTGCCAGTCTCCCAACCAAGACACGTCAATCATTTATGGTACTATGATTCCCTAATCCGTCATGGTGACCATCAAAGACAAAAATATGTCGTCTGATCTCGGCACAAGGTAAAACACAGATTATCATCATCAGATGAAAATGATGCCGAGTAATCGTTAGAGTATCCGACAAAACCTATGCCAAATCAAGGTCACTGCCAGACTATAAAATATTTGCTTGCTGTAAGGATCAGAAGTGAGTGAAAGAACCATTACTGAACATTTTTCTTCCAACCTTAATAAAAGTCCTGAATGCTTGTTTTGCCTAACAGTATTTCACCACCGAGTCGCTCTTGAAAAGTCAGACCTGGCTGAAGCATGACTTTATACTGCAGGTCTACTGTGGGAGAACAAGAAAGCAGAACCTGGGTTTGCATGACAGCAACTGTGTGTGTGGATGTTTTCATTTCAGTTAGAAAAGCCAGCAGAGATTAAACGAGCTGTCCTGTAATTATAGACTCGGCTCATGAGAAAGCCCTCTGTGCCTCGAGCGCACTATAAACACTGCCACATGTGAAATCGGTCCAAAGAGGAACAGACGTTTGGTTCTGCGGCATGTTGATGCGAGAACTCGCTCGATACATTTGTATTCGATATACAGTGCGTGGTTATTAGTGATATTACATCCCAGGTGAAGAAAGACACTGCTGGATCGTAGGATGAACAACACTTATGTCAGATTATCTCGATGAATAAACAAACTAACTTCATCGGGTTTTGCTTATTACCGTGCAGCATGAACTTAAATGCTGAGCAAAATGTGATGGAGTTAAACAGATCTGGGATCAAATAAAATGGGACTGCAGCTAACTTACTTTGGTGATCAATAAATTAAGCAATCAATCAGTTAAGAGTCGATCTTAAAAAGCTACGGACTCAGTTCCACACACTGAAAATGATTCGCCTGTGTAGCCTATATTGACTTAGCCATCTAAGTTATTAATCAATTTTCATGATTTTATGATTAATTGATGAGCAGACGGAGGCTCTTATGTACATTTCAACTCTTGATTCGTTTCATTCCAAGCAGACTAATTCAAAAAAGGTGACTATCCAAAAGTGAATCATTTTCAGCATGTGGAATTGACTCCAAAACTTTGAACTTGACTCCTACTTGTAAAATACCTGGAATCAGGTACCTGAATTGACTTCTCTTGAGATCGACTCCCAGCACTTTGAATCAGAAACAAAAACTGAATGATGACTTGATGCTGCTGGGTCGAAGAATTTATTTAAAAGCCAATTTAAATGTGGGTGGCACGGTGGTGCAGTGGTTAGCACTGTCGCCACACAGCAAGCAGGTTCTGGGTTCAAGCGTCAGGACCAACCGGGGCCTTTCTGTGTGGTGTTTGCATGTTCTCCTTGTGCCTGTGTGGGTTTCCTTCAGGTGCTCTGGTTTCCAGTCCAAAGATATGCAGATGAAGTCAACTGGCTACTCTAAAATGCCAATAGGTGTGAATACGAGCCTGAATGATTGGTTGAAAAGGGGTAAGAGATGAACAACGGGAAATGGGTTCTGTTCTTGTTTGTGCACCAAATTTTGAACTGTTCAGAGCATTTCGACCAAAAATAAATTGGCTCCCAGCTGGAACAAAATCATAGATGGTTTTTACAGCATGCACTGTGACGAGATCAGTGGGCGTGCCATTAGTTTGGAGAGGAAGCAGAGCACAGCAATGGAGAACTCAATGGAAGGATAGATCTTCAGGGAATGGGATTGCAAAAAATTTCTAATAACAGAACAGTTAGTCAGTCAATGACAGTGTAGCTCATTCCGGCCCCGCCTAGTCCAGAAGGAACAATCTAAAGTGCGCAATAAAATGTTGCAAGCTATATACAGAAGCTATATACACTTGCCAGAAAGAATGCAAAACGACGAGGAATTGACCGAGAAGAAGCAATTTTTGTTGAACTGCTCATTAAAGCTTAATTAGTCCATAACTTCATTAATAATTGTAATTAAGTAAATCTAGGTAGAAGTAGTTATATGCACCCTAGGTACCCCTACCTTCATGCCAGAAAGAATCAAAATCAGTGAAGAACTGAGGGAGAACCAGCAATGTGTGTGGAAACTGCTTGTTAGGGCTTAATTACTCCATATCTTCATTATTAATTGCCATTATGCAAATTTGGGTAGAAGCCATATGCACCCCAAGCAGA
>JAOBAM010000021.1:28564611-28575283 GCA_025212355.1 Notarius kessleri
CCAGGGTGTACCCCGCCTTTCGCCCGTAGTCAGCTGGGATAGGCTCCAGCTCGCCTGCGACCCTGTAGAACAGGATATAAAGCGGCTAGAGATAATGAGATGAGATGAATTTTAGACCCAGTGTACATGACCATGTTGACAATGTAACTGCTTTCCTTCCCCCCCAAGCAGGTGAAAAATCATACATTTCCATCATCGCTAAATAAGACCCGCTGAAGAAAGTACACTTTCAGCGTCATCCCTCTCCAGCTTCTGGGAAAGAACGTGCATTTGATACGACAAACAATTCACGATGCGCTGCAACAAAGCAATAAGAATGGCAGCTGTGAACTAGACATATGATGAACCAGCAGCCTTACGGAGGTAGCGGAGAACCTGGGAAGAACAGGTGTTTTGCTGGATTTCACAGACAATTTATCTTTTTTTTTTTTTTCCCCCCCTCCTTCAGTATCACTCTTTGTTTTCTCTTCTCACTCTGTTCCTTCAGCCTGTTGCTTAGTGGAGAAGGAACACTGTGTTCTCTGGCTGATATAACCCTCTTTCATTGTGTGAGTGTGAGACAGAGAGAGCGAGTGTGTGCGCGTGTGCACGCACACGTGTAAGAGTGTGTGCGCCCAGGAAATCCTTGATTCTCAACTATCACTCGCACACACGATAAATGTCTTTAATATTACTGTATTTAATGAGGACCGAGTGTAAACACAAAATCCTAACCTGAAGCAAAACTATGTAGATTTGATAGCGGAATTTATTTGGTCAGAATCCTGCGTCTGCCTCCTGAGCTTGTTACAAATGAGCCGTCTGCAAATTTGTTTTGAACGAGAAGGAGCGTCTATTAAATGTGCATAATTTGCTTTAAAGACGGCCTTATCGGTGCTAACAGCCAAATGATCGCGCAGGCACAATCGCCGTCGCTCAGTCTAGCTGGATTATACGCATCGGTTGGAATCCTGAGTCTATCCAGAGTCTGGAGATGAAACCGGACAGTACTGTGGTGTGGGAGTGAGCGGATTTGCCTCTGCTCTACCTGCGTACTTTTCTCGGCAGCCCTGAAGATGGTGCGAGACGCTGCGCTGGGAAACTGCTTCCAAGCGCACGAGGCGGAGAACACCACCACACAAGCGCATATGTACGTTAAGGAGCATGAGCGTGCTGTGAAGTGTGTTCACTTGCTGAATTTCAGCACATCGCACGATGGTTTCTCTTTAACGGCAAACATTTGATGGCACTTCAGAAACTAGTGGGGAATAATGACTCTTTACAGCCATGTGAAACAGAAAAGCATCTCAAGAATGCACAACATGGAGAATCCTGGGGCAGATCACAACACATTCCACTTGAATTTGAGGCTACAGTGGGAACGGACACGGACCCCCACACCAACAGAAGTCACGATTTCTGCTGCAAATGGAAGGGTCCAAATTTTCCATCAAAAGCATGAATATATGGACCCAAGCTGCCTCGTGTGATCAGTTCAGGCTGGTGGTGGTGGTGGTGTAATGCTGTGGGGAATTTGTTCGACAAACATTAAGGCCCTTTAATATCAAATCAAAAATCATTTGAATGCTGCAACTTGTCGAATTATTGTCCCCGTGTATGTCCCTTTACGGCCACAATTTACCCAGGATGCAGTTATACAGTCAGGACTGTAACCTGATCCCTGAGCTCAAGATTAAACCCCCCCAAAAAAGGGCCAAATATTACTCGGGTGATGGATTCTGTGGAATTTCCAAAGGCAGACAAATGGGTAGGTGCACAAGTATCAAGACAGCGGCGTCATTACAGAAGTATTTTAGTGTCAGACTGATGTTTAGTCCGGGTCTTGGATTCTAACAAGGCTGGAATTTGTTCTCAAAAAAAAAAAATCTGACCGGAACTTGACTCACACCGTTACTCATCGTTCTCATCACCATGACGTCATCACCACAGTGTGTACCACCATCCCCCCCCCCAAAACAAAACGCAAAGCTCTAAACCTGGAAACATTCTGATGATTAACACAAGCACTAAAAGCCACGTGACTCAACCGAAGCCGACAGGCTTATTAACTGCGTCAAGAAGCGAAAGCTCGTATCCCTAATGGATCTGCGCTGGTTCACCTTAATGAGCACTCAATTAAACGCTTGCTTGATGAATCCATCAGGTAATAAAGGTGGGAAGGAGAAGAGCAGCCGTGACCCCTGACCTGTAAATGAGCAAGATGAACATGAAGCAAGGGTTGCGTTTAAAAACGGACAAGTGGGATATTGGGTTCAAACCCCCAGACAACTGAATTACCCGACTTAAAGATGCCTTTTTAGATGTGTGGGAGCGCCTGAGGGGGTGCTGCGCCTTACCAAGGCCGGAGAAGATTTATACCGGCTGTTAAGGGGGCCATTAGGGACAGACTGGCATTTGAAATCTATTTAAAAATGTGTGGAGGTGGAAGATGGGATTTTATTAAGAAGGATTAAGAAGTGTTCAGATGCATTTTTGTCCTTCCATAATGTACAGTGATTATCCCTCGTTCTTCTTTCATACACATATGTATATGTTAGTGTACACACACACGCGCGCGCGCGAGATGAATGCCAGGCTTTGATGGTCAGACGCAGTGACCCGGTCAAGAAAAAAAGCACTTCAAGAGGTCATTCATAACTTGGCCAGCGTACACACCACTTCCTCGCTCCGCCTGCTCGTCCTCAAAGAGCCATTCAGAGCGAAAGAGTGGAGAAAGAAGGGCGAGTAAAAAAAAAAAAAAAGTGTGCATTTCTGCGAGTGAAATGGAGAAGGTCAAGCAGTGGAGCGTGAATACAGGTTTATTTACCTGGACTATTGAGAGTGAGAGGAGTGGGGTGTGTGTGTGTTGCCTCCAGAAGCACTAATCCCCGACACGGAAGCATGTCCTGATTCCCTGCTGCATGCTGGAATTAGAAGCGTGGCGACTTTCAGATCCAATCAATAACCCGCATGGTTTTATTACGCTAAGGGCAGTTGTCAAGGTCGTCAATAAACAGCGACGAAAAACATGAATCTTTAACGAAACGGGTTCATTCTTTCTGAGATTAGAAAGTCTTTCAGGGCATTTTTACCCGAACGCTCGAGTCCGCAGCCAGGTGCAATTCTGGGCTCTTCATCGCATGTTGACCTTCACGTAGAATTTCTTCCCATCTGTGGACCGACTGCGCAACTTTTGTACACGCAGGTTTGCAAAACGGTAGACACGAGGTTCGTCAGTTTATTGCACTCGTCATTATATTCCTTTAGCATTTAACCACCAGTCGTGAAGAGCCGAGTGCGGATGAAGAGCTGCTCTCGTAGAAGATTTTTCCACTGTACGCTCGCACCACACTGGTTACAGTACGTTGCTCCAATCCTATCCCCATGAAAGTCGGGCTTGCTGCATCAATAAAGCATTCGGTCTCAAACTTGAAACAGGAAGTAACAAGTCAAATTGGTGGAACCGATCTCATAGCTGATAGCTTCCACACTTCATCATGGACCACATGACGGTTCAGTTGAAGCGGCCACGGTTTCCAAAAGGAGTGGGGATTTGGTTTTAGAAGCCAAGCCAAGAAGACTTTATCACATGTACACTCGAGCGCAGACTCAAGCACACGGTGAAATTCCTTCTCTGCGTTTAACCCATCCGAAGCAGTGAGCAACGAGTGCGCACATCTACCCAGAGCAGTGGGCAGCGATGCTACAGCGCCCGGGAAGCAGTTAGGGGTTCAGTGCTTTGCTCAAGGGCACTTCCGCCCAACCTCAGGCCATGGCTGCCCCGTGTCAACCTCACCACGTGTCTTTGGACTGTAGGGGAAACCCATGTAGACACGGGGCGAACATGCAAACTCCACCATTCCCAGGCCTGAAACCCGCTTTCACACTCCACCAAATATTCCCAAAATCAGAAGGATAAATGTATGGAGACCTCGTTAGAACTGACGTCACGTTTTGACACGACTCCCCACCTGCCCTTTGTCTGTCAATCTAACAGAATTTCAAGTCGACGGGTCTCGGAAAAGCCAGAAAAACGGCTCCGAAATTCCTGACCGTGGTAGTCGCGTGTCCGCTACGGTATCTAATTCAGTAGTCCGAGATTGAGGTTGAAAAAAAGCCAGAGTATCCCTTTAACGCTCCATGACTGATCTCGGGTTAGTCATTGATCTGATCGCGTGCTGAGGTCACGCTGTCCTTGACGAGTACGTCCTGCCGATTAGTTAACACCACAGATCTGAGATTGGGCAGGTGGTGCAGAGCGAGAGAGCTTTTCCATAATCTACGCTGAGCTCTGGGTCAGTGGAGTAAAACAGATACAGTCCTGACTCAGCGGCTCTGCTGTTAAGCTGTGCCCACACACACACCGTCCTAAATAACGCACATAAATTTCCCGTTCAAAGCCCTGGCAGTATGTATCCTGTATCCCAAGTGGAGAGGCCTAGATTTCTTGGGATGTGCCAACACACACACACACACACACACCTGGAAAATGAGTCATACTGCAGTGCACGAAACCAAAGAAGGAAAAACGCAGCTGACATTAGGAAATATCATGAATTAAGTGAAAACCAAATTGGTTCTAAGAATAAAAGTGAAATCTGCAGGACACTAGAAAGTGTAGTGAGACTCGCAGGGGAAAGAAACACTAAAACAAATTGGGACGCAGCCCACAGCAGCTGTGGTGAGAATGGAAACACAAACCGACTGCTTTTCAGCACCACTGGCCCTGACTGGAAACAGGTGTGTGTGCGCGTGTGTGTGTGTGTGTGTGTGCATGCACAACTGTCCCTGTGCGTAAGAACAGCTCATCTGTTTGTGACGTGTGTATGAGTGTCAGTGTGCTTCATTAGCAGCCTCCAAAGAAGCAGAGGTGGTAATTAACCTGTAAGTGCATATCATAACCACTCAACACACTCACTCACACACTCACACACACCCCTGTAGTCAGGAGAACAAAGCCACAAAGGCAATGGGTGGGAGAGTAGGGGTGAAGCAGAAAACGATAAAAGGGTTTTTTATTTTTAAAAAAATAAAATAAAGCAAAAGAGATGAAATGAGAGATTGTAAAAGACAGATTACGGGATCACTCAGTGCCGCGAGCCAGAGAAAGTAAGACAAGCCATAAACAGCTCTTCCGTTTCCCCACACACACACACACACACACACACACACACACACACACACACACACACAGTGATGTATAGCAGCTCTTTAAACTCTGAGCACAAAGACAGAAAGCACACAAGAGCAGAACAGGCGCACGGCCACAACCATGACAGAAAGCATGTCGTTAAGATGACAGCGAGACTTGAGAACCTTTTGGCGGAGGAGTTTGCTGCGGACGCGGCCCCACAGCTTAGCGCCCGTGTTGGAATGGCTCTTCGTCGCGGGAGGCTCGTCCACGCAACAGCGTTCCTCCAAGCGCTCGCACACCGAGTTCAGGTTACAGTCCGTGACCACGATCTCCGTCATCCTGACCTCGCAAACACGCACAAGGGGTCGCTCGCCCCCCGACGCTCCCTACAGCAGAGTATCCGACAATTCAAAAAAAATATATATATATATCTTCCCAATTCTGAAAAAAGTCACACACAAAAACCTATAAGTGATTATCAAAAGGTCTAAATTTCCACCATGTGACTGGGACGGAGTGATGAAAACGAGAAACGTGATCAAGAGTCATTCTGAAGGAAACGTCCTGCTCGAGCTGCCTGCATCGCTCTGCTCCTCTCACGATATGATTCCCAGCAACACACACGCACGCACAGAGGAGGAGGATCGAGGGAAGGAGGGATGAGGGGAGGAGGGAGATTGGGAGAGTTGCCTTTTCATTTTGACAGACAAGAACGTGGACCTGGGAGGGACTTTTATGGCACAAAAGGCACTCTCTTCTCATTGGTTTGTATGTTTATTTTTTTCTCCTTTTATCTGTTTTCCTTTCTGTCTGTGCAATATCTCTCCGGTGAGCCTTCATCACTCACACTAATCTCATATCACCTGTACGTCTCGTCATCCATCGTCGCCTTTTATCCATCTTTCTGGACAAACGGCACGAGCGTAATCGATTTAGCCCGGCCTACACCGTAGCGCTGCGTTATTAACCGAACAACACACGGATAAGCGAGTTATACCAGCGGCCGCGTTTTAGCCGAGGGGACGTTTTTCCAGGGGACCGACTGGAACTTGGCAGCGTCCGTTTGGCTCGTAGGCTTTTAAAGGAAATTAGAACACGAAGAAGTGTTGGCAAAACGGCGCTGGTGGAGATTCCGTAAGACATGTGCTGGAGGGGCCGAGACCAAACGATCGTTCTGAAGTCTGGACGATGATGGATGAAATTGAGAACTCTAGTGACAAATCTATTCTTTTTCACATCATGGACATTTCTGCACGTAGTCCTCATCCCCATCGTCCTCGCTGTGACTAAGCACGTCTCGTCTGAACGTGACGGTAATCAGGAGAAGCTCTACCACAGTACTGGCCCAAATTGAACTTCACGTGGTGTTTCTCCAGAGAGCTGAGGAGAAGGAGGGCATGCAAGAACGCAAGAGGTATTTTTAAAACCGGGCTTAAAAAAAAGTTGGCGGCCTCATTCTGGGCCTGCGTCATCATGTCGCGGAAGGAATGTCTGGGAAAATGGGGAGGGTATGAAAAATAGTAAAGGATGCCACAGAAAGAAAAGGAAAAGCAAGTGATCCAAACATAGAGCTGAGACGCTGAAGGTTGAGGTGATCTGAACTCACCACCTTGTGGTCTGAAGCAAAGTGACCACTGGACTGGTGCTACACGTCACTACTGAGGTTATGAACATGAAAAGTTTGTTTAATTTAAAATTACGTGAAGGTCCGTCTCTTTCTCACTCAGACTGCTGTAACCACAAGATCTGAGCCACGTTCCTTCCTTCTGAAACATCACTTCAACGTTAACCTCAGGTTTTAACTTTAAATCCTGTGACTATTTGTGGCGGAAACAAAATAGTACAGGAGAGAAAATACAATTATCCAGTCATGTGGCAGCAAACCAGACGATGTTCTTCCGACCTTCAGCGAGTCTCAGATTCTTGTTCTTGGAACCTGATGTGGTCTTCTGTTGTGCCTTGAGGTTGGACCTGATGTGGATTCTGAGATGCTTCTCAGCTCACCACGGTTGTCCAGAGTGGTTATCTGACTTAGCGTAGCCTTCCTGTCCGCTCCAAACTACCTGTTCTCCTCTGATCTCTCTCAGCAACAAGGTGCTCACTGGGTGTGCCTTTTCGCACCAATAAATCTCTCAGCGAGAACACGTTGCTCATCGTCACTATCGCCTGAGGTATTGTGCCTTGTAACGACCGTGAACGGAGGAGAAAGAGACCGACAGAGAGAACAATGAGGGGGCTGAGAAGGTCTGAAGAGGCAGATGTGGAGTGGAGCGTCTCATTCAAATCAGCTTGACGTTATTTCAGCGCTTCCTTCGTTCTGCTATGGATGATGAGCTGGAGAATACTGATAATGGGGAAAGTGGAAAAAGGGATGGAACAGAGGGGGGAGTGCGTTTCACTGAAGACCGTGGCCCTCCTTTCATGTTCGGAGCAAATGATTGGTTACGAAGGCTTCGAGTACCAAACCAGAAATCATTAACATACGGCCAAGCCTTTATTGCGTGCGCACACCACCTGACAGGCTACCTAGTGCGTTAGTGTGTCATGGCACAACCTTGCCTGATTAGCCACTTGGTTTCCATGGCAACCAGAGTTATAATAGTGCAAAATCAAATCAGTGCACCAAGCTGCCACGCTAAGGAAAAAATGAAAGTTTAAATAAAAAAAAAAAAAATTCATACATCATAAGAGGATAATTGAAGTTCGATCTGACGAGCAAAATCATCACACGCACTCATGCGTGCGGAACGGTGGGGGGGGTGGGATGATTAATTCATGAGGCGCGCTCGTCTCTTTTGTCTTCAGGAGGCTTTCTAGGAAAAGCTGTCTGACCGAGTCACGCAGCGCTGATGCGAACACCGAGGGAATGAGCTGAACGTCCCAAATTCTCCAAGAGTGCTTCATGATCCCACTCGGGTCCCCTGAAGGCATCTGTGCGTCTCCCAAAAAAAATTTAAACACTAAAGTAAAAGTAGATCAGGACGATACAAAAAAAAAAGTTCCTGGTGTAGTGCTGTGTTCTGGTGTGTAGGTGACTGACAGGGCTTGACAGAAGATACACGACCTTCCCGCTTACCCAGAAACCCTTTTTCAACCAGCAGAAAGACGAAAATTCTTTCTTGCTACGATCACAAGCCGCCTGTCTGTCTACACGGTCTGTCTCTCGATACCAGAAAACGAACTGCACAGTGAAACACTGCTACAGGAAGCACAAAATAGAGCGCCATATGTCTTTGGGTGCTTACACGCACACAAATCCCGTTAGTCGCATTCCACTGCTTCTCGCACACCGGGACATCGTCACATTACACGCAAGCATATTCTGCACAGGAAGTCTGAGGTGTGTAGGATTTTACAAGTCATACAACTAAAAAGAGGCCGTCCCTGGGCTCCAGTAGTGTCAGAACGATTAGCCGCGTGCAGCAAAGAAAGATACGACAGAGCGGATATTAAAGCTTTCCCTCGGTGTCAAGTTGCGTCATTGGCGTTTTAATTATCCGCTTCCTTTTTCAAGGAAGCTATTTCAAGTGCACTGTCACCCCAGAACGAGGACCCTTTTGTGAGCAAAAAGTGAGCGAGCTAACTGTAAAGAATGATGCATCGATATTTAAAAAAAGCAGCAACAAACAAAATACTCAAATGTTCTAGATTTAACAAGTATATACAGGTTCCAGGTTCGAACCTCATGACTGACAGACAGGGGCCTTTCTGCGTGGAGTTTGCATGTTCTTGCCGGGTTTCCTCCGACAGTTCAAAGACATTGCATTACAGGTGTTTAGCAGACGCTCTTTATACAGCGTACCCAGAGCAGCCTGGGAAGCCTTGTTCAAGGGCCAGTCCTTCAGCCATTCCTGCTGGTCCAGGGAATCGATCCAGCGACCTTTTAGTCCCAAAGCTGCTTCTCTAACCATTAGGGCCATGGCTTAAGAAATGCAGATGAGATAAAATACCCAGCCACTGTGGTTGCACAAGTCAGTGCATACTTAGTGCTGGTCCCGAGCCCGACAGATTGGGCAGGGTTGCGTCAGGAAGGGCATCCGGTGTAAAAACTATGCTGAAACAAATATGCAGGAAGGATGATCCGCTGTGGCGACCCTTTACGGGAGCATCCGGAGATGATGATGCAACGTAACTCACTTAAAAGTTCGTAAACACTTTGTTTACTGTTCATGCTGTGAGCAGCCATGTTGATCTCGCGTTACTTCCTGAACACGGGATTGAGGAATTCCGAGTCGAGAGGGCGTTTTCCTCAGTGGAGGTCAAAGTTTTAGTCGAACGGGAATGTGGAAAATAAGTTTCAAACCCCAGTTTAGACAAAACGTAATAGTTTTGAAATATTACAAGTATTGTTCTTTCCATCAAACTGACATGGTCCACCAATTCCCTTAGCCTTCTGCGCCAGATGGAACACCACGAACTTTGTTCAATCCAGTAGTTAGACTGGTTTCCCCACCAGAAACCAATGCACAGATGTTTGTATACGCTGAAGTAGAGCTGCAATCCCAGGATTCTGGATTCTGGCCAGAAAAGTGTACAAAAAAACAAAACAAAGGGGTGCGTACGATCCGACGCCAATGTGTGCGCTGTGACCTACTTGGGAGTGGATGGAGAGCTGAGAAAATCTAAAAGAGTTAATAATTTACAAAGAAAGAGGAAGAGAGGGAAATGGCAGGAGTGCTGGCGACTGGAGAATAAGGCCAGTGATGGTGTGATGAGAGAAAAGCAATCAGTACGAGTGTGTGCCAAAACCAAACACTCTCCGTACACCCGACCCGGATACTTCAAGGTGCAGCCCGTGACATTACGACTTTGCTTGACGTGAGAAACAGTAAATAAAGCAAGAGCACAGAGATGCAGGATGGACTGCAGGTGAAGCAAAGAGCAAAAAGGTACCGATTTTGGAGGACGAGAATTACAAGGAGACACGTAGAAGGCGCGTGCGAAGAAAACCGACGTAGGTCGTGTCTTTTACGATTTTATTAGAATTGAATCGCGGAAATCCAAGTGGTATTGAAGAAACGGTCAGTCGTTTAGCGTGTACAGATACCGATTTTTTTTTACACGCTAATTAGCAATTAGTGTACAAAAAGCTAGTGCATAAATACTCTGAAATAACAGACAGTAGCTAATATATTTGTTAACATACAGAACAAAAGAGCCGGAATCCCGCTATTCTTCTTCACAAGATGCAATTTTTGATGCAAAACCCACACCTTAGTGTACTTTTGGGAAAACTCTGAATGCACGGGAATGGCTCATTGGTCCTTCAGATATACTGAAGACAACTAAAATCAGCATTGCTCCGCCCACTCTCGCACTCTGAGAAAATGACAGCAACCAGCAGGAACTCCAAAGCAATGGCATGCCACAGCCGCGTACCAACAGCCTAGAAAACCACTTAAAATACTATAAATCAGGACCTAGTAACGATGTAATACCCACTTGCGATACCATAGCAACTGCCTAGCAACACGGTAGCAACCACTTACAGTGGTGCTTGAAAGTTTGTGAACCCTTTAGAATTTTCTATATTTCTGCATAAATATGACCTAAAACATC
>JAOBAM010000021.1:29321689-29331961 GCA_025212355.1 Notarius kessleri
TTTCAAATTTAAATCTCCCTAAAACCTTCAAAGAAGTGTCAAAACTAACGAAACCAAAGCTTAAAGAAATCTGCAAAGACTTTTCTGTGGACTTCGAGAAATCAATCGGTAAAAAAAGCGCTTGTAAATATCGTATCGAACGCTTTGAACATCTCTACTTCAGGTGACAGTGAGTCAGTAGCCTTCTTCGTCTGTCAGCGCAGGTGTTCCAACAATTACTGACCTGCACACATTAAAAGATTGACAGAAGAGTTGAGAAAGATCGACAGTGATCATAGCAGAATCCACAATGAAATCGTTTTTACTGGGTGCTGATTATGACGAGAAAGCCGTAAGAAAATACAAAACGCTTTGTGCATGGGAACACAAGCACGGAATCCACTCAATCAAGTCAGTACTGTAAACACAGCAGAACTGTCAAATTTATTTTTTCAGTTGACTTTGATTTCATTCACTCTGATTTTCCTGAAGCTCATATGCTACCAGATAATACTTTGATTGACTTGTTTTTCTGTTTTCACACTTTTTATGACTAAACACAAAGACAGAGGGGTCGTAGGCTTCGTGACTTGGATCATCAGGCTTTATTCCACCACTGAAGTGCGCAGAACACAGTCGGTGTAAAATTATGACGCCGAATTCTGTCAAACCACGCTTTTCGACGCTTAGCCTCTTTAGGTATTCTATAAAACCTTAAATCAGGAAAAGTCGTTTTCCCTATGTGAATTTGAAGAAAATGACTGAGGTTATCTGACTTAGAAAACAAATCTGCTGCCTGGTTACCTCCCGAGGCGCAAAGCATTATGGGTAATGTGAAAGTAGTCAATCAGCAGTATTAGGAATTGAGGTAGTGTGCAATTTTTTTTTTTTGCCAGTTACAGAATTCCTTGACATGTGCTGTTCCAGTGTGCTACCAGGAGGGGGCACAAACACTGAACTTGCACTTCACTGCCTGCATGAAGTCCAAGGAGACATTCTAGTAAGCTGAATACAGGCATTGAATTTGTGTTAGCCAGCCACAGGGGATGAATTAACTCCTGTGGGTTGTGTTTTGTTTTTTTTAAATATCAGGCTGCACTGGATTTGCTCTTAGTGAGAGGAGATTATCGGACTTCCTGCCACCCACTAAGTGACTATCACTACACAGGTATCAAAGTGGAAGAATCCATACATCCAGTGTTTTCACAGTATTTTGTAGCGCTCTACAAATTCGTCCATCGTCCCTCACTCCAGGATCTGACCACTGGACTACTCAGGAGATGAGACTCTTCCAGAAAGCTCTGAAAAATCAGACCAAGGATTTTCAGTTGATTCGTAAAGCGGTAAGACCATCAAAATGACATAAAGCTCGTGCTTCTACTCTACTTGAATGGATTTTTTTGTACAGTTGCAGACCAAGTCAGTGGCCCAGTGTGTGGAGTATTATTACACCATGAAGAAGTTCAAACAGCGGTGTAGAGGAAGAGAAAACACTGATGGAGCTGGAAGGAATCCTGTAGGTTTAAATATGACTATACATAAAAAGCATACATAAAATTTAACATATGTATTGTATACATGAATGTAGTCTAGTCTAATTGTAGCATTATGAGATAATTATTGCTCTCGCTGGAGCTTACTGTAAATCAACACTTTAAAACATTGGGTTTTAGGAGTCTCGCAGTGCCACAAACAAGCAGTATGATGATAAAACCGAAGCCAGGAAATCTTTAAACACACCAAAGAGAATGCTCGTCTGCAATTCTGCCAAAAATGGCGAACATACCTGTGAGGAGTGTGGCAGATCAGGAAATGCAGAAAACTCTGCTGTATGTTTTTCAATCTAGTACACGGTTTCTTTTGGTGTCATGAGGTGAATTACACACACACACACACAACCGTAGAACATGGAAATAATTTTTCAGGTGATTAAGAGGTCACAGTGCATGTATGAAAACCCATCAGCAGCAGGAGAGAGAGATTTTTTTAATCATCAGGAGGCAAGGTTAAGGAGCAAACAAGTTAAAGGCCAGTTGGAGTCTTACCAACGTTACCAAAGATCTGTCCCCAAATCAGAACAGGGCTTCAGTTTGAACTCAAACCGTGATCCCAAAGTTAAATACAAATATGTTCCAATGTAATATCTGCGTAATGAACGATATTTTGAAAAGTTATGTTATAAACAACGTGAATTGTTAAAAGGACCTGTTTTTGTTCAAATGTCCAAGTTTAAGTCATAAATCAAGAGGAAAATGCTTGCTGTTCAATACCAAGTTCTTTATACTTTTGGTACAGTAGTTTGCATATTTTACATTTTTAATGTTTATATTTTCCATTGTTTTGAGTTAAACTGACAGCATGATAGCTGAAACACATCAATTCACAAACAGCACGTCTCATACCCCTACTTGCACGATCCCTGTCTGTTGTGACAGAAGTTATTGTTGCACTTGAAACTGTTTCATATAAGCTTTAATTTGACATGCAGTTCATGGATTACATCTTAAATCAGCTATTACATTGAGGGACGATAACCAGTACTTGATGTCACAAGTTACAAAACATGTCATTTTGTACATGGAATAAACAATAACTCTTGAAATGCATGCATGAACTTGGCAATACTTGTTTTGTATTCACATATTCAAATATTGAGAAATGATCACTTTAATTAAAGGTACATTTCGGACTGTACCCTCTAACTGAACACATATCACTTACACGGTATTGAGCAGGCACATAAAATTTAGCATACTATTGAATACGCCAGAGTTACAAGACAATGATCATACCATTCTCCAGAACTCCCAGAGTCCAAACACTAAGAAAGGTAGCGTAATAATTTTCTTCTACGGAATAGGAATCAGCGTTATTTCAAATTTGTGACGACAATTTTTGTGGTCGTTGTAAGTAAAACTTTTAGTAGCTGCACAACTGTTAAACTGCTAAAAATAGTCAATCTTTATTGACTAATCAGGTTTATTACAATGACAAAACCGAAGGAGCTTACTTTTATACTTGTCAAAAATAAAGACTGTGAAATTATTGAGTTCAATACATTCGAGTACTTTGAAAATGCTTAAGAGTCTCGTGTCCATAAACAGTAATCTGTCCTTCACTTAAACCTTATTGTCATAGGACACTAAAGTCTGATACAGACTGTCTCTACTTTGGTTCCCACTCAGACTAGTGTTCTGGTCACTCTCTCGATGTCCTGAAAGACCACCCTTAAGCTGCTCTACGTAATCACAGTTTTGATGAAGAAACAATACTTGGTCAAGATGTTTGGGCCCCAGCATAGCTCTCCTGTGGGCCACAGGTGACTCCCTTGGTGCAAAAGCACGATCAGCAGGAATAGCCGTAGCTGGGATTGAAAGATATTTGCGTGCAAGTCGGGCCACCGCGGGAAAACGGTGCTCTTTGTTACGCCACCAGTGAAGAGGTGAGAGGCTACGCTTGCACAGTGGCTCTGCTATGTAATTCTCCAGCTGCTGCTGGATTTCAGGCATTCGTTCAGTAGGATCCTCTCCTAGAAGAAGGTCATACATACTTTGAGGAACAGGGCTTATTCGCATTCGGGCAGTGAGCTGCCGATCGCATGTCACTGCGGATGACAGTCCAACCACATTGGCTGCTCTTTTACGTCCACCAGTAGCTTTGGAAGGTGAGCCCACAATAATATTTTCATTAATGTGTTCAGGTGATGAGACAGCTACGAAATTCTCATTCTGCTGAAGTTCAATGCTGTCACCCTCCTCTGCACATGAGGTACATGACTCAGGGGAATCCAATGATGCCACTGCGGGAATAGGTAATTGGTCATCCAGTCCCAAAACAGCAGGTTCCCCAGAGGCCGTCTCATTCTCTCTCACTTCCAAGCCCCTGTCTATATCTTGGTCCACTTCTCGGTCATCTGCATAAGCCTGAACAGATAACAGCTCTTTGACCTTATCGTGGAGCTTGGTGCGGGCATGTGGGCTGAGAAATCGCATCTCCTTGAATCTTGGGTCCAGGAATGATGACAGGACTGCAGGGCTGTCAAGCAAAGATTCCTCATCAGTCAGTCTCCAGCGCTTCTCCATCCCAGCACGGATCCTTTCCATGACTCCCCTGACCACGGGGCAGCTGCACTCAGCCATGTTCTGCCCCAGAATTCGAGACACACCTTGGAGGCATGGCATCAAGGAAGAAATCGAAGCATTGATGTCTTCACTCAAGAAAGATGCTGCAATGCGCACAGTTCTTAGCACCGGCACCAATTCATGTAATAAACGCCACTGATGGTCAGCCAAATTAGGTGCAGCTTTTTGCTCTTCCAGCACCGAGCTAACCACCCATTTAAGCTCCAGCAGTCTTTCGCACATGTCAATAGCTGTGGCCCAGCGACCTGGGTCATCCAGGACCAGCCGTGCTGCACCTTTGTTGGCAGCCTCTGCTTTCTGATTTAGAGCTACTGCAGCATTAATATCATGTTGGAAGTGTAAGACAATCCCACGTGCATCCGCAAGTGCCTGTCTGACAGTCTCTACATAAAGCCCCTCTTGGACGCAGATTTTGAGAGCTTCCCCTGCACAAAGAAGTGGTTCCCAGCCCTCTGGAAGGGATTGCACAGGAGCATGACTGGGTCCAGGAAATTCCTGCTGATACTCCTGATCAAGTGTCATGTTCCCCTGCCTCCTGCACTCCATACCCCAGGGAATGTCATAAACAACACAGAACACATAACTCTCAGGGAGGTGGAATTCTGACAGAACGGCTTTTAGCGTGTAGGCAAACTTGGCAGGCCCACTGTTGGTGGTGTTGCCTTTGTATTCTGGTATTGGACGAGTATCCAAAACACAGCGGGCCAGTTGCCAGTTAGAGTCAACAAAATGTGCACTGACAGTGAGGTAGAACTGACCACTTCCTTCAACCCCACATCCTTCCACCGAACGCCAGTGTTCAGTGCAAATGGCCAGACAGCGGGGAGCAAGGCCGGTTTGAAGATGCTGCTGAAGGCATTGCTTGAGAATGTGGTAGCGATGCCACAGAAGGTTCCCGAGCAAAGAAGGTGATGGAACAGGATAATTTGGTTCAAGGCAACTAAGCAAGAGTCTGAATCCTCTCTCTTCCACCACTGAGAAAGGTTGCAGGTCTCTATACACCATCTCCAAGATAAGATCTGTGAAGAGACCTGCCCGCTTATCACTGCAACCCCTGGCAGCACTGTTGTTGCTGCCACCACTGTTGAGTGTGGTGTTAAGTTCATCTGGAGAAAACCTGTATGTCGGTTCTATATCCTGGTTGGGAATGGAATTAGCATTTGAAGTACCAAGTCCTCCTGCAGAACCAGGGACAAACGTAGTGCAAGTGTGTTTGGCCTCAGCTGCCTCGGCTGATAGTTCTTCATGCTGCTCCTCTTTGACAATAACGGGTACTACCGGCTGAAAGGACCCTGTCGGAACATCCACTGCCGCGTTAGACGTGGGGAATCTGCCATTAAGTAAAGTGGACGGGGCCATGTGTTGACGTAATGCTGAGGGATTTGGGACATCGGCTGTGTTAGGAGGTGGAACCGCTCCGTCACGTATGCTGTGCTTGCGTCCCAAGTGTTCTCTCATCGATGTGGTACTGTTGTGAAAGGACAACTGCCTCTTGCAGTGGTTGCACTCAACTCGATGCATACTAAGCTGGGTGTAGTGGTCCCACACTTTAGATGTGCGACGTTCTGAGAAAGGTAACATGCGATCCATTCTTCTCCTCAGAGTTGGAGTGCCAAGACTACCAGGCCGCCTTCGACCCGGGAACTCCATGTGTATGGCTTTCGTTTTGGTTTGCTAAGAGAGAAACAAAGAGTTAACTGTGTATAGAGTCTACAGTCACAGTCTCCACACTTACTACAGTCATGACATGGGGTTCCCCTCAAAAATTTTCAGCCAAAAAGAGAATGAATGAGTGGCGTTTCATGTATACATGATGGTGTATGTTAATTCCAGACATAACAGTGTCTGTAATAATACAAACACAGTCTAAAGTTAATTTAAACACCATGGGTAAATTAATATAAAGTAACGGTTTATTGTAAATAACTTTACTTCAATGTTGTTCCAGGCTAACGCTACAACATTTCATTAACGTAACAAATCGCGTGCCAATTCCACGTAAACCGTGCGTCCCTGCGTCACACGTACACGCCAAAACGCGTTTACACTCACGTTTCCAAACACCGCGTTTAAAAACAAACAAACAAAAACAAACAAACAATACCCAAAGTGTGAAGTTTACAACATCATAGAATTCCAAAACGGCCTCCTTTCACATTTTGCGACCTCTAAACCGGAAATACTTCCCACGGTTACTGACAGAGGGGCGGTGTAAATTATATATATATTTTTAAAAAAAAAACACTCTCTGGAACGCACACGTGTATTCAAACACGTGCGTGTCCTCGACATACACGTCATACAGCACCTCATAGAGTATTAGACGTTACATACATTAAACATATAGACTATTACTTATATACAAGATCAAGAGTCATGTTTATGTATCGCTGAAATTAAAGGCTCGGTTTTTTGCGACGCTCCCTGAGATTTCTGGGTCAGATAGAATTTACTTCCGGTATCTGAATGATGTGTGCATAACAACAGAGCAAATGTTAGAGAGCGGAGAGAAGCCTGTAGAACTTTCTCAGAGATACTGAAGACAGCAAGACAGTGATATAAAATGGATTATTCTGCAAAAGAAAAAGAAGCAATGGATCTGGTTGCTGAAGCTGACAAGAAAATGAAAATGTCTGCATCGTTCTTTGGCACGTTTTTCGGGTGAGTGGGTTGTTTTTATTTTGGTAAGACTTGAGCATGGTGAACTGGGTTAAAACTCCTGGTTCCTGTTCATTTATACATTGTAGTATCAATCAAATTAGAAGCAAAGTCTATATTTTAGCCATATCAACAGTTTTCAAACCACTGTAGTGATGTTATGAAATCAATAACAACAACAACTACTGCTACTAGAAGGGCATTTGGATTTGCATCAAAATTTAATCAGTTGTTGTTTGGTCCATGGTCTACCTTTCCTCCAAATTTAATCCAAATCTGTTCACTACTTTTTGAGTTACATTGGAAACAGGGAAAAAAAATCCTGGATCCACATACATATCCGGATTTGCATCAAAATCTAATCAATTGTTCCTTGGTCCATGGTCCACCTTTCCTCCAAATTTCATCCAAATCTGTTCACTATTTTTTGAGTTACGTTGGGAACAGGGAAAAAAATCCTGGATCCACATACATATCCAAATTTGCATTAAAATCTAATCAATTGTTCCTTGGTCCATGGTCCACCTTTCCTCCAAATTTCATCCAAATCTGTTCACTACTTTTTGAGTTACATTGGGAACAGGAAAAAAAAAATCCCGGATCTTGTATCAATTGTTCCTTGGTCCATGGTCTACCTTTCCTCCAAATTTAATCCAAATCTGTTCACTACTTTTTGAGTTACAATGGGAACAGGGGGAAAAAGATCCTGGATCCACATACATATCTGGATTTGCATCAAAATCTAATCAATTGTTCCTTGGTCCATGGTCCACCTTTCCTCCAAATTTCATCCAAATCTGTTTGCTACTTTTTGAGTTATGTTGGGAACAGGGAAAAAAAAAATCCTGGATCCACATACATATCCGGATTTGCATCAAAATCTAATCAATTGGTCCATGGTCCAAATTTCATCCAAATCCATTCACTACTTTTTGAGTTACATTGGGAACAAGCAGAGGCAAAAACATAACCTCGTCCAACAAAGTTGGTGGAGGTAAAAACAACTGTAGTTACCATAAAATACCACTGATATATATATATTAGGGTGATTCCATGACTGAGCTGCCACTGATATGACATTTACAAATATATATATGCATGTAAAATAATGTAAAAGACAGGTTAGACATAGTGAAAGTGATGTTTACAATGTCCCTTTATGAACATTCAGAATCAGAACCAGAATGCCCTTTATTGCCATTGCATGATAATATGCAACAAAATTTACTGTCTCTCTTAAAACAAAGGAAAAACTGAACCCAATTTACTCATATGCACACACATTAAAGGAAGTTACCAGCTGAATGAGAAATAGCTATAAAAATACAATATAGAATAATTTAAAGTGTATAAAATAATTTACAGTGACTTATGCAGTTATTGCACATTAGTGGATTATTATTGCACTTGAGGTAAAATTGTTGTGGAGGGGGTGAGTTCAGTTTTGTTGGGAAGAAGCTGTTCGTGAGTTCAGAAGTGCAGGCCTTTAAGGCTCTGTAGCGTCTTCCAGATTGGCAGTAGTGAGAACAGGTGATGAAAGGGATGTGTATTGTTCTTAATGATTATGCAGGCTCTGCTGAGGCAGCAAGCTCTGTAGATGTTCTCCAGGGAGGGCAGGGGAATTCTAATGATTGATTTTTTTTTTTTTGTGCCGGATTAATAACCCTCTGAAGAGCTGCTCTGTCTGTTACCATATCAGGCCGTTATGCAGTATGTCAGTATGCTCTCGACCGAGCAGTGGTTTAATGACTCCAGCAGCTTTGCAAAGAGGTCGGTGTTCTTCAGAGTCCTTCGGAAGTAGTCTCTGTTGAGACTGTTAAGCATGAAATATTAATACTCATCATTAAAATGCTTGGAATATAGTTTGGATTACTACCTGTACCGAGTTCCACGTATTCCTTGTGACCGTGTGGGTTTCCTCAGGGGTCTCTGGTTTCTTCCCAACTCCCATAAACATGCCAGTAGGTGGACTGGTTCTTCTAGACGTAAATGGACTGCTGTCCCATCCAGGACGTATTCCCAGCTCATGCTTGGTATTCCCTGGATAATCTCCAGATCCATCACAACCCTGACCAGGATAAAGCGATTACTAAAGATGAATGAAGTGCATTTCAGTGTCTCAGAACATTCACTCAACCCTGTTACTTGAACACATTCACCTACGTGTCGTATGATAAAACAGGAAGTTGTGTTATCCAAAGATCGCTGGAAAATTTAATTTGTTCCCCTTTTTTCTGTCGTCATTTCTAGTTGTATTGTAATATTGAAAGATGAGGTCAGGTTAAAAGTATGACTGTTATCTGAACTATAAATGGCTAAATATTTATCAAAACAGTGTCCTTAACATGCTCAGGCAATTAGAATGGACGCGAGCTCATCACACTTTGTGTATTTTTGTTAATTGTAAAATTCAACGAAGACGCTCCTAATAGTTGTAGTTGGAATAAAAGTGCTATGGGTTTGCAATAGGTGTTGAAAATATCCAACAAATAGCGTTGTAAATGTTACCAAAATCATTCAAGTATGACCATGACTCGGCACTTCCATGAGCTGCTGCATGACCTCCGTGCTTTATAACTCGCACTTCAATTCCGTTTTCTAGGAGCTCTTCCAAGGCAGAGGAAGCCTGTGACATGTACGCGAGAGCTGCGAATATGTTCAAGATGGCTAAGAACTGGCGTGGTATGTCTGCAACAACATTGCCACTGCATCATTAAGACACGAATTGCTTTTAAAACCCACCTTGAGCATTTTGCTTGATTCATTATTTTTTTCTTTCAGCTGCAGGCGATGCGTTCTACCAAGCTGCAAAAGTGCACCTGAAAACAAAAAACAAGCACAACGCTGCCGTCAGCTTTATCGATGCTGGCAACGCGTACAAAAAAGTAGACCCAGAAGGTGAACAGCTTGTTTTCTTGGTTTGAAGGAAATTTCATTTCAGTTCAAGTAGTGAAAAGTTTAATGTTTCTACTGTAACTGTGTGCTGTTCTTCCTTCAGAGGCCATCAAGTGTCTGACTCGGGCCATCGATATCTACACAGATATGGTGAGAAACCAGAGCCTGGGTGTTCAGTCTGTATGGATAGAACACGCATTATTACACTGTAACAGGACTCACACTCTTTCTCTTCCTGAACCAATAAAACTGATTCTGATTCATTTTAACGTTATTCTACATTCTCAGACCTCACAGTTATAAGATTCTATCTGACCATTTTCTTTCCTTCCTTCTTATTTCTTGCCCATTTATTTATTGTTTATAGATTTAGTATAAATACGCAGGTGATTACAGAAAATAATGTGCACTGATTTGTCGAGAAATTTGGACTATTTAACAATTATTCACCGAAGGTGAAGTAAAATATCGGTGAATAATAACGGAGAAGTCGTCAAGGTTATTATTTAAATAATATTGGTTGGCGTTGAGTGGTATATCAGATATATTCCATTCAGCTAGCATGATATTGAACAAGTTGAAGATGAGTAGCTGAATG
>JAOBAM010000021.1:29773841-29784588 GCA_025212355.1 Notarius kessleri
TTGAATTAAAACTGGTTAAAAAAAATAAAATCAAATTTCATCTGGATTTATAAGAGTATAAAGTGATCAAATAAACTGTGGATATCAACAAATCAATCAGTCCAGCTTGATGTTATCAGCTGCTAAAACACAAACTGAGCTGCTCACCCTGGTAGCTCTTCACCAGCTAGTATTTATTTTCTAGCTTCCTTATTAAATCGACAAACGTTTCAGATTAGATGGTTAGTTATCTCAATTAGATGTTCTAATTACCTCACTTTTGTATAATTTTCTTAAAAAAAATTCCCCATATGTACCTTTTAGAAATTAAAAGTTACCAAACTCTACTTTTCCTTGTTGTTGGAGAGATCATTAGTGTACATCTTTTGGGAAGGTGCATGTGGTGTGCCATTAAATAGCTTTATAGGTAAAGTTTTAAAAGTATATTTGAAAGTAGTCCTAAAGGTTCAACATGTACAACCCCAATTCCATAAATTTGGGACACTGTGTAAAACAAATTGAAAACAATATGACAAGTTGCAAATCATGGAAACCCTATATTATACTGAAAATAGTACAGAGACAACATATCAAATGTCGAAACTGAGAAATTGTATTGTTTTTTTAATTTGATGTCAGCAACACATTTCAGAAAATTTGGGACAGGGGCAACAAAAGACCGAAAAAGTTGTGTAATGCTTTAAAACAAAACAAAACCTAATTTGGTTAATTGGCAACAGGTCAGGAACATGGCTGGGTATAAAAAGATCACCCCAGAGAGGCAGAGTCTCTCAGAAGTAAAGATAGGGAGGGGTTCACTGCTCTGTGAAAGACTGCATGGGCAAACAGTGCAACAGTTTAAGAATAATGTTCCTCAATGTAAAATTGCAAAGAATTTGGGGATCATATCATCTATGGTACATAATATCATTAAAGGATTCAGAGAATCTGGAGAAATCTCTATATGCAAGAGACAAGGCTGAAAACTGACATTGGATGCCTGTGATCTTCAAGCCCTCAGGTGGCACTGCATTAAAAGCAGACACGTGTCTGGAGTGGAAATCACTGTATGGGTTCAGGAACACTTCAGAAAACCCTGTCTGTGAAAACAGTTAATTACTGCATCCACAAATGTAAATTAAAATCATATATAAACAGTATCCAGGAACACCACCCTCTTCTCTGGGACTGAGCTCTTTTACGATGGACTGAGGTGAAGTGGAAAATTGTCCCGAGGTCTGACAAATCAAAAGTAGAAATTCTTTTTAGAAATCATGGACATCACATCCTCCAGGCTAAAGAGGAGAGGGACCATCCGGCTTATCAGTGCACAGTTCAAAATCCAGCGTCTGTGATGGTGCATTAGTGCACATGACATAGGTAGCTTGTACATCTGGAAAAGCAATCATTAATGCTGAATGATATGTACACGTTTCAGAGCAATGTGCTGCCATCCAGACAAAATCCTTTTCAGGGAAGGACTTCCTCCTTTCAGCAAGACCACGCCAAACTGCATGGCTCCATAGTAAGAGTCCAGGTGCTAAACTGTCCTGCCTGCAGTCCAGACCTGTTTCCCATTTAAAACATTTGGTGCATTATGAAGTACAAAATATGACAAAGGAGACCACAAAGTGTTGAGCAACTGAAATTGTATATCAAGCAAGAATGAGACAATGTTTCTCCTTCAAAATCTAGCGTCTGTGATGGTATGATGGTGCATTAGTGCACGTGACATGGGTAGCTTGTAGAACCGGGAAGGTATTATTAATGCTGAATGATATGTACATGCTTCAGAGCAATATGCTGCCATCCAGACAAAAGCTTTTTCAGGGAAGGCCTTCCTCCTTTCAGCAAGACAACACCAAATTGCATGGCTCCATAGTAAGAGAGTCCAGGTGCTAAACTGGCCTGCCTGCAGTCCAGACCTGTTTCCCATTTAAAACATTTGGCGCATTATGAAGCGCAAAATACGACAAAGGAGACCCCGAACTGTTGAGCAACTGAAGTTGTGTATCAGGGCAACATTTCTCTGTCAAAACTACAGCGATTGGTCTCCTCAGTTCCCAAACGTTTACAGAGTGGTGTTAAAAGTAGAGGTGATGCAACCCAGTGGTAAACATTGCCCCATCACAACTTTTCTGAAATGTGTTGCTGACATCAAATTCAAAATGAGCATATATTTTTCAATTTCAACATTTGATATGTTGTCTTTGTACTATGAAATACAGGGTTTCCATGATTTGCAAATCATTTCATTATTTACAGTTTATACACCTTGATACACATAGCATAGCTATATTGGCGTATTGTGTCCTGGCAAGTTTCCAGTTGCGATTAAAAAGAAACGTTGATGAACCAAGTGATATTTTTCTTTCAGAGGATGGAGCAGTGTTTGTGTGGGGCTATGGAATCCTGGGAAAAGGGCCGAATCTGGCCGAGTCGGAGATCCCTGAGAAGGTGCCTGCGACGCTTTTTGGGAAGTCGGAGTTCAACCCGACAGTAAAAGTGTCTCAAATCCGCTGCGGGCTCAGCCACTTTGCAGCCATCACAGGTGAGGCTCAGTGCCAGAGATGTAGCATGTACTACCAGCTGACTGTTTTGCAAAAGTTTGTATACCCTTTAGTTTTTGAGAAAAGGAAAATATACCTCTGAATGAAGGAAGGATAGAAATCTGAAAATGAAAAGTTGTATAAGGAATAAAACATGATGGATGTGCTGTTGGAGGAAAATAATCAGCAATCATCTGGTGTGATGTGATGCAGCTCGATGAGAAGCAGAGTCGCTATTACCAGCTTGAATTATTTGTTTTGCTCAATAATAGAACATCCTGATGTGTTTTATTCCTCTTATACCAGTTTTTCAATAATTGCAATTTCTTATCCGTTTACAGTTACTTTTAATGTTCTGCGACTTCCGTAAAACACTTTTTTTTTTTTTCCCCCCTCTAGTGAAGGTAATAAGACCAAAAACTGTCAACCTCCATCCTGAAATCGTACAGCTTTATCTCAAACAAAGAAAGTGCTGACACTGGAGGCTCCTTCTCAAAATGCTAAATAAGTGTTTATCCAAGTAGCCACTATAGAAGAAGTGCAAGAAAAACATCTGACACATTCAAAGTCTTGCTGTGAATTCAATTTATTTGTCTTGAAACTGATTTTTTGCAAATCCTTTCTCAGTGTCACATTTTTAAAATACGACATCGTTCTTGTGAATGATCTTTTGGGATTTAGTCGAAGTGCTGATGATTTTTTCAGATCGTGGCGAACTGTTCGTCTGGGGCAAGAATGTGCGAGGATGTCTTGGCATCGGGAAACGGGATGACCAATATTTTCCATGGCGGGTTCGTACAGTGCAGACCACAAACCTCTCTCACTCGTCACGCTTAAACCTAATACGCTACACATGTGCTGGTGGAGAATGGTTTGAAAACACTCAGGCAATGATGTCATGTATAAAAATGTTGCTCAAGATGACACGCACGTTTTCTGCAGGTGACTGTACCAGGTCGTATGGTGGACGTTGCATGTGGTGTGGATCATATGGTGGCGCTGGTCAAATCTCTCATATGAGCTCCAAGTCTTGTACTGAGCACTCCTCAGCCAAGAAACAATGTGAGTGAGTAGGACATGCAACATCTGGAAAGACATTCACACACTCAATACCAGGCCCTGATCTGTGACAGTAAGCTGTGAACAAGAGCATCACCTGACCAGTGACCCTTTTTTTGGGAGTGATGCATTTTTTAAAAAGGACTTGTGTGTAAAGATCCACGAATGTCGAAACCCAACATTTGTTTCACTTGGCTTCATTGTACAATGACTCAAGGCTGTTCTGTAATAAACTTGTCTGAAGATCGTTAAACATAATGGAGAAATGTGCATCAGAGCAAAGCTGATATTAAAGGGGCAGTCAATGATTAAGGTTCGCTGCTGCTCGTATTTTAGAGCTGGCAATAAAATTTCGGAGAAAAACCTCCAGGCTGTGTAGGAGCCCAGGGGTAACAGGATTGAAAAAAATAAATCAATAATGTCAATTTCCTTTAGAAGCCATTTTTCTTGTAAAATTTCATGAGTGTAGGTCCAGAATAAATTCTACAGCTGTACTGCCTTTCAGATCATAAAAAGAATTTTCCTTGACACCCAGTTATTTTTGTTTAGTGGATCGAAAGCGACTGAATTCGAATCACAGACTTGTAATTTTATGAGTTTTTTTAAAATAGAACAATTAAAGGGGAACTGAAGTCATTTTTAAACTTGCTTTATTTCTTAACGTGTTATTCAATTTTGGTTTTAGTAATCTTATATCGTGACTCGTATTGGCAACTAATTGCAATTAAATATTATACTTGTCAGTTTTTAGCCATGTTCAACTTAGTTCGTTTGGTCCACGGCAGGCGTCGCTTATCCATGCGATCTTCGAGACTTCGAAACCTGTTTTCCAAATGAAATATTGCACAAAAATTAGTTTAAATGACCATTGCTATCACAATAAAACTTCCAGCTTGATTGCATCAGTGTTCGAAAGAGGACGCGCGTGCGTGTTTTTTGACAATGTTGGCAGCTTTGATTTCCGCTGTATGTTTTACTTCTGTCCTATATCGTCTCGCACAGGTCTCAACGAATCTCGTTTACGGCCATTGCTTTGACATATGGACTGATGTTACATAGCATATTTCAAACACTCATAACTTACTATAGCAGTGACAAAATGGCGATCAAAAATGCATTCCTATATTTAATAAAATTGCCTTTAGTTCTCCTTTAATGAATTTAGGGCCATGTGGCCCTAAATGCTCCGCAATTTTTTCCTGCTTCACCATGACCCTATACAAGATACTATGTCATGCATCACATGGTGTGAGAAAAATGGAGGATGTGAGTGAAACGCGAAAGACCGACTACTGTAACGGACAACGAGAAAGAAAGGAAACGCAGGGCCAAGCAAATAAATATTAGCTGTCAGCGAGCACATCGGTGTGACCAGCTGTCCGTTTAGCAATAGAATGATGTAGCCTGTGCGTGCACGTTATTTGCTAGGGAATTCTGTCAAATTAAATAACTTCCCAGCTACAGAATGGCTTCTTTTTTTAAAAGTTAAAACGCATCACAATGACCAAATTTCACCAATTTTATGAAACCGAAAGGCAGTCTAGCTTTGATTCTCATACACATTTGCGTAGATCAGTAATAAACTGGCACACGTGTTGATCTCTAGTGTCTTGAGCGAAAAGGGTCCTTCTAAACCAATTGTAGGTCTTTGCTTGTGTGCACGGAGTAAAAACTGGACCATATTGAGAACGCTGCAGATAGAGCGGCTGCGACCTCGTGCATGCAAACCAGCTCTATACTGCACCGCTCGTGATTATGGGACAATGTCCATATATCCCGAGCTCCGCCCCATTTCCTTACGCAAACAACCCAACCCAATGCAGATTGAAAACAAAACACACTTCAAGGAAATGTCCTTCAACTCCCCTGTATAAAAGGTGCTTTCACCTAATTAAACTTTGAGCTCATCTTAACTTACGCTAGCCATCTGCCCTAGATCATTGTAATCGTCTTCATAAAGTCCTCATGGTAGCGAATTAAAGAGAAACAAAACCAGCATGACACGAATCTCTCGGTTGGAGATGAAAAATAAAAGCTCAAGCAAGGGAACATGAAAAGCAGGTCAGGACAATTTGTCAAACACTACAAGCTGAAAGAAATAACGTTTTCATTTCTTTAATGGTCAGAGAAGAAGTAGGTCACCCTTTTTTAACACTGATAAATACATTGTTTCTGCTAATCAGATCTAATGGGGGGGGGGGAATCCATTCGTGCGTTAAGACCAACAAATGTGACCCTTTAAAAAAAAAAAAAATCCTTCCAAGGAGCAATGAGTCTTCCCCACTTTTTCACATCAGTAAGAACAGTAAGATCTTGAGGAAAGACCTTAAATAAAGTGCAGACTGGGGTGAGAGAGTTGAAGGCCTAAACTAACGCCCGTATCTTTAACACTTAGACCCCCAACTAACATTCATTCAATGAAGGACTGTAATTCCTCATGTCTTGTCGTTTGGAAAGAAAAAAAAAAAATGCTGAACGGTAAAAACTTGGTCAAAAAGTAAAGTATAGTGTGCTATTTCTTTCATTTCGGTTACAAGACAGCTTCAGATGTGAAAAGGGGGGGAAGATGATGTCCGGGGGGGAAAAAGTATACAGTAAATTGCACAATCCGTTCTCTAGATTTAAAAACGAAGTAGTAGTGAGATATAGTGACTACGTTTTTCCCCACATTCAGCCTGGATGTGTTTGATTATCCAATCTGATAAATCTCTGCCCTGAACTGACGCCGCGTCGGAGCTGGAGAACAGAAACCTACTGATTGTAGTTTGGATACAAGAAACATAAGCTTTAAGTGAAATGAAATAGGGACAAATGGCGGGGGAAGCAGGAAGCAGCTCCCCCCTACCCCTTCAAATAAACTGAACTTGAAACAAATCGCCTTTCAATTTGCGCAAAAAAAAAAAAGCCACGCGCTCAAGGAGTCAGTTTAGGCCTAAAGTGACTTGGCACAGTCAGAGAAGTGGGATCAGACATTTACACAAAACCGGTTGTGGCATACATTCTTAGTCTTCTATTAAAGAAGAAAACCAGTTACTAATACATCATGGTTATTTGCAATGAATCAGGAATCATCGTAGTGGGGAGGAAGAGGGGGGAAAAAACCCAACCAGTGTCTCAGTAGGCCCTGTCGTCATGGTGAAATAAGATCAGAGGGGGAGAAAAAGGGGAAAACTAACACTGCAGTCACAAGCTGAGGGTCCCTGTAGGAAAGGATGCGCTCTGGGGCAGGAGGCTGAGGGACAGGAATTGGCACAAATCAGTTGAATGGAAAAGTTGGAGAGTGCAAGTAAAGCAACCAAGCTATCTCTCTCCCCTTCCGTTACACCCCCCTCCCCCAACAGCAGTCCTCGAAAAGCTCTTGGCACTTTTGAAAATGATAATCTAGCAGGGACGCGGAGCAGCTCGTGTCTGATCTCACTGTCCGGTGCCCTCATTGGTCCTCAAGGCTCCAATCACACTCTGGATGTTCTCCTCTGGAACCTGCAAGAAAATCAACATGCTGACGTCAGACATTTTGTTTCCAGTCACGTGACTTTTCTTAGCAGTTTTACTGGAAGTGAAAAGCTATCAGAGTACGCTCGTAATCGAGAAGCCACTGCTGGCTTTCAGAAGATTGCTATGTGCAATGGAATTGACATCTCGAACTATCTGGTGTTGCAGACGTCCTTCTACACCGCAAAACAGATGAAAGCGTGGAAGAGTATGGAGGCTTACAACTTTTTTTTGTATGTGGCTGGGTAAAGGACCTTGGGATCGAGTCGCTGCTGAATGAATCCAGTATTGTTTTTGCCCACGTAAATATGGGTTGTTGTGGGGTTTTTTTTAAGCTTTTCATTTGCGTCTTTACAACGAAGCGCTGCAAGTTGAAGTGTAAACAAACATTTCGCTTGAGTCACACTTGTTGTCTCTTATCTCTCAGCTAAATCATTCACAAAGATCATCAGAAACCCTTTTAAAGACCTGGATCTTAGTTAAACGAGACGGAGAAGAAGTGATCACGGCGCGTTGTAACTGTACGGCTGGGGAAGAATTTTGTCGCAACCTTCATGCATATGGCTTTGTGAGGAGGAAACAAAGAAACAGCTGGGGACTTTAGCGCTTCGTGACCTTAAAAAAAAAAAAAAAGTTCTGTAAAATAACGACACAGCAAGAAAAGTACTTGGAAAACACTAACGATGTACAAACCTTTCACCCAGTGATCACTGCAAACGCGAGCACGCTTCGACTCGGCTCCCTTCGATTTCACTGAGCGGTTCAAAAGCCACCTTTCTCCACGTCTTTTTGTGAAATCCTGTGTTCGTTCACCCCTTTTTTTTTTTTTTTTTTATTGGTTCACGGGGAACCCTGAAGAAACTTTTACCAGTTTCATGGTTTGATCGATTGGTCAAAACCTAAAACAACGCAAGCGTAAGGCATTTTTTCATCCGAGCAATGCACCTTCTCCATACAAACACTGTCAGCTGAGGTTTGGTCGACCACCAGATAAAGTTCTGAATAAGTAATGCGGCGGATGTGACGTCACGTGAAACCCAGCAATAGTAACGTATGACCTCAGGGCAGTGTGTGCTTTTCACAGCTATAGTACAGCATAGCCATGGCATGACGAAATAAGCCACGCCCCCCCCCTTAATTTCCGGTAGCCCACGTATGCCTTCACGGCTGCGACTGATTAATTCATCCGGCGCTTGACCCACGGCGATTTAACACGACAAAACTTTCCAGGGATGGAAGCCGCGCCCTCCCAATTATACCAAGGTAGCTCCCCGGTTCTCACGTATTCCTGACGGAAGGGCCCGGAACGTTTGCCAGTTGACCCCTGGAAGGTTTGAAATGATCTACCAGCGTGTACCCTCAAGTGATTCCGGCTATGTGAGACCTTGGCTTAAAACGTATTTTATATCCGGTACATACAGCAGCTCTTTCATTATTTTTATTTCCTTCTTTGACTCTGACGCAGTATCGCTGCGCGCTGCCGGACAGTGCTAGCAGAATACAACATGTCCTGTGATGACGTGAGTGATCAAGTGTCTTGTCGTTTTATCCTTCACGACTTGTGGATAAAAATCACGATCTTTTATTTTGATCTCTCTTTCTGCTTTGTTCCAGACGGGGAAACTTATCCTAAAACCACGGCCTCACATCCAGTAGCTGATATGGAGCTGAATTCCCCCGCCCAATCCGGTTTTGTTTGAAGAATATAACTGCGACCTTTTTAAACACCCCTCCCACACACACACTTTTACTTTACACCATACATTAAGTGTCTGTATTTCTAATCCTGGTCTTTTATTGTGTACCCCGTGGGAACTGTTTGCTATTTTCAGCAAATGGCTTAACACAGTAATTTATTAAAAAACACAGATCTCTTAGAGAACTTTATACATCTGAAAAGAGACTCTGTTAGAATCAGGAGGTTTTGTACCATAAATGTCATTGCGTAACTATAACTACATCTTTACAGAGAAGAGTCTTTTAAATTGTAGATACGATTCCCTGAATTTGATTTTATGCATGTATACATTATTTAAAACCAGACGTGCTGCTTTGTTTTTTCTATGTTTGTAGGTTTTGAAATTATCTTTCTGATATCAAGAATAAAATGGCGTCCTCTTTGTGATCATGTTGTGTACATCGAGTCGGAGTGAGTTCGTGGAGTAAAAACTCCTACAGTATTAAAGATTCAGTGCAAAATTGTAGCATCTAATCAGCTACTTCCAATTTTCCAAGATTCTTATTAAATTATTAATGAAGTCTTGGTGTGGTTAATATTTTTAGAATAAGAAATTGTATATTGAGACACACTATCACAATATTGATATTGTAATGTCATATCACCCAGCCCGAGCATCAATACCTGGTTACTTTAAATTACGAAAGTCATAATCATTACAAATTTGCTCCTTTATTTAGTCATATATTGTGCAGATTGGATATTTCATATTTACAGTCTGTCTTGTCTTACTGCCCATTTTTCTGTGTAAAAACTAATTTCTAGTTTGTCCAGTTTATAAGTTAAAATGTCCCGTCAGTGTCCGTTTTTGTATTGATGAGGAAATTTCTTGCTGTGAGATCTCGAGACCGAGTAACCTGAGCAGGATGGAAGGAAGTCCCGCAGCTCTCCGGAGAACTTCTTTAGCTGGTCAATATGGACATAACCTGGAGAGGAACCAAACAGAAAACATAAATAAACTCAACCTCAGAAGAGATTCTAAACAAGTCCTGTTCTAGCTGCAAGTACTGTACATCCATCTGAAACAATCAGAGTAATGAAGCATTTTATGATTAACTCTTAAAGGAAAATATCTATCTTCCTTCAGATTCAGCGTGGGAACAGTAACGCCACTTGATTACACCACCCTGAAATTGATTAATTTCCAATAACGGCACACCTCATCCTGTTTACTTCTCTACCTTTAGGCTGGATGTGGTAACCTGATTCTTGAAAATGAACAATCAAAAATTAAAGTAGAGAATTTTTAACAAAGTCCTTTGCACAGGTGAGTTATGAGCACAGATTGTCTCTGAAGACAGACTCTTTGTTGATTCATAAACTTTTTTTTAAATCATGCTGTTTGGAATATAATCAGCTTAATGACCTTTTTAGTTAGTAGTCCATCTCTGAACCCTAGGAACGTTTCACATTATGCTTTATTAGCCCTAATTACTGATGTAATTTAATACTTATATTTTAATGTGTGTACAGTGTGTTCACTCACCGACCACTTTAAATAGGAATGTGTTCTTGATTCCTGCTCTTTCTGGCAGAACTGGAAACCAATGTGGGCTTCTGTTTTCTGTTGCATGCGGAGGTGCTTTTCTGCTTATCATGGTTGTAAAGACTGATTATATGAGTTACTATATCCTTCCTGGCAAAAAACAAAGCTCGAACCAATCTGTCCATTTTCCTCTGACCTCTCTTATGAACAAGGTGTTTGTTTCCACTCTCAGAACTGTCACTTGTTCACTGTTTTTTGTTTTTCGCACCATTCAGTGTAAACTCTAGAGACTGTGTGTGAAAACCCCAGATCATCAGCAGTTTCTCAAAGGCTACGTTCAGACTGCAGCCTGAAGTGACCCAATTCCGATTTTTTTTGCCTCTATGCGACCTGTATCTGATCTTTTATTGACAGTCTGAACGACACAGATCCGATTTTTTCAAA
>JAOBAM010000021.1:33369543-33379602 GCA_025212355.1 Notarius kessleri
TGCCCAGTCACACCTCTGGAAAAAAATTCAGAGCAATCTGTTCATAACTTTTTCCGTAATGTTGCTAACAGACAAACAAACAAACCAAGGCTACCGAAAACATAACCTCCTTGGCGGAGGTAATCAACAAAAACAAATAGATGGGTTGCAGTTAAACACTGTTGCTTTCTTATGTCTTTTCTTAATCATCTTGTACTTCTCTCTTCTCTACAGAAGGAAAAGTATGGGTGATAATTATGGGTGTCCTTCTACTGCTGTCCATTCCTGCTGTGATTGGTTTGATTTTTATTTTCTACTACGTGAAGCCAGTTAAGAATGGCTACAAGCCCAATGCTCTGGTATGTTCGCTCAAAGACAGATCTTTTAGTACAATCACACAAGTGTCAAGCACCTCTGTGAATATAAAAGATCCCTGATCCTGACTATAACCTGTTCTGTCTTGTGTCCTACAGCATATTCAAGAAGGAACTGGAATGGTCCGGACACTGAACTTTGAGAAAGTCCGTACCCTTCTGAATCCACTGATGTTCGCAGATGACTGCGAGGCGAGATCAGATGAGAACTCATCTCAAGGCTATTGTGGAAGAGTGGTTTGGCGTGGATCTGATGTGATCGAGCCTAGTAACTCTTCTGGAATCATGGATGAAGCAGATCAGGATGTGCCTCCAGTCTGTGATTTGTATAGCACAGCTGCGAAGATGGAGGACACCGACGAATGTCCGACACAGACGGAACGTCATGATTGTGGCTTGACACAAAGAAACTTGTTCTCAGGTTTAAGTTTACCAAGTGGCCAAAACACGGAGATTGAAAATACTTTAGACTTGGACCTAGGCATGTTTGATGAAAACTCCTGGTCCTTTTATGCTTGTTCAGAGCAAAAAGACTCATCTGAAGGAGAAACAGACAGTCTGTGTTCTGAATTCATTTTCGAAAGTAACTATGAGCCCAGACCTGACCCATGCTGGAGGATCAATTTGGGTCACAATGTTAAACAATGAAGTATAATATTCAACTCAAACAATGGTGCTTTTTTTTTTGCTCATAGTCAAGGCGTGGATGAACAGAACATTTTGACGACCAACACAGACGCAAAACAACTCAAATTTGACAGACTGTCAGTCACTTTTGATTGAGCTTTTAATGAGTGATGTACAGAAGTAGCTTGGCTACAGGCGTTGTGTTATTGAGTGTAATAAATTACGCTCGTCATAACAGTACGTATTTCATGCATACGGAAGTAATTTCAGGCCAATATACCACTTTTAACTCGAGGCTAGTCAACAGGTTTACAGTTCTCATCATGGCCTAAATGTTTTAGTGCTTTCCTCACACTAAACACACCCAAATCAACTCAGGAAAAATTAAGGAAGTTAATTTGCTGATTAGGAAAAAACACTAAAGTCCAGAACAAGGGTTGTTTCTTGAGCAGGATTTGGTACATGGCTAGAATTAAATGTATCTTACGTTTTTATATGATGTATTTTGGGACTTTTTCATATACAAGCAATTTGGGAGTGTGAATGTATGTACAAAAGCTACATGAATAATAGCTCCTTGTTGTGGAGTATTTTGAGCCTGATAAACATGAGAGTGAATTCCAAAAGCATATACATGGTGCTAAATGTTTATTATGAAGGAATGAAGTGTGTGTAGGGAGAAAAAAAAAAAATCTTAAAATGCTATTTTTTTGGTTTGATGTAACACAAAGTGCTATGAAGTGTCAATGATTTTAATCAGCTACTACCTCTGTTTGAAATGTTTGCTGTGATGTGTGAAGCATGAAAAAAACCGCAAAAACCTCAGACATGAAATAGACTTTTAATCAATATTTTCATAATAAAACGTGTCATTTTGAAGGAGTATAGACAAAATAAATATGCATGAGTGCCATGCTAGTGTAAACAGTTTAGTCTGCTTCATATTATTTACGTCAGTAAAGTGACTCGTCCTCTTCCATACGGCAGTTCATGACCTCGTCCTGTTGTGGGGGTTTTTTCAGTCATTTTTTTTTATTCCCAACAAAGCAAAGAAGTTCTTCTTCCCCTCCTCTCTTGGTAAACGGAAAGACCTGCTTGTGCGAACGTTTCTTTGCAGAGATGATGCCATCTTCTCCTTCTCTTGCTCCTTCTCCCTTTCTTGTACCTGTTGCTGGACCTGCTGGGAAATCACCAAACGCATGTCTTCCTGGAGGTGTGAGAAAAAGAGACAAGATAAGATAGCAATGCTGTGAATGACTCTCAGAATGAGATCAGTTTCAAACAAGTGATCGTATCTCCTCATCTATGGGTGCCTGTCTTGTACAAGACAATGTTGATGGTTGGACAATTCACAATAGATGCTGATGTTGAGTGAATGAATTTGAAAATCAGTCAACAGCCATTAAGTCTATTAAAAAAAAAAGTTATGGTGGAGGTTAAAGACACAACATCTCTTCCACCAGCTAAACTGTGAGCGATTCTAGTCAGTCAATGCGTAGCCAAGTTAGTTTGCACTGACTTTTTTTCCTTCTTGGGAGCATGTGGACTGTTGCGTCCGATCAATCCAGTGGCACTAGTCCAATCTGGTTATGAAAGCATGAACTAAAAAGGACTTGAGAGTCATCTTAACAAGCCAATTTTTCTAGCTAAATAATGTAGCGTTTAAATATTGTCCTTGTATGAAGATACCAAGATAAACAACAAAAAAAATATTCTATCATACTGTACATTTCCACAAAGCTCCATCTACTGTCTAAATGTGGCATTGGAGAAGGAAACTGTTCATGCACCTGCCATGATTCGACTTCCTGAGAGAGCGCCACCTTGTGTCTGATGGTGTTCAGGAGCTGTTGGTTGAGCGAGTCCCGTTCCTGTCGGGCCAACGCGAGCTCTTCCTCCAAAGCACTGTGTTGACAACGATAACAGCATGAAACCACTGTGTTGCCCAATACAGTCAGGCAACATCCAAAACTACGCTTGTGTCGGTACAAACAGTGTCATCTTAAAATCACAGCTGTTTAAAAAGTACACGTAGCAAGTCTGGTTTTGCAATTTACACATCAAAGCACCTGAATGGAAATACTAGACATTCCTAAAACCTTTGAAAACTAAAGTTATGCTTTGCTGAGAAAGACAAATGAGAAAAGGCGTCACAGTCTGGGACCGTTTGGCTGATGTCATCTCTTTGCTGTTTTTCTCTAATAACTGATGGAAAGACAGCAATTTCCAAAATATTATGATTGGAAACAGGCAAAATTTTCCAAGACAATCTTTTACCTGTATGATGGTTTGCTGGGATCACTGCCGAACAGCTTCAGTTCCCCTCTTAGAGCAGTTAATTCATCCTGGCTGGACTCCAGCTATGAAAATGCATATAGCAAAAAGATGTAGAGTTGAGGTGATGCATTTCAAAAACAGGAATCTGACTGAGCAGAGACTGTTAAAACATGGAAAAATGTATCCATCATATTTGTAAAAATGATAGTTTTACCAAGGCTACTATGATTAAGGAGCATCTCTGCGGACGTTAGTAGAACACAGATTTATGTCAGATTGAATGATTCCACACAAGGCTGGAAAAACAACTGAGAAATAATACTTGAATGAAAAGTATAAATAATGGACTAAAATGAAAATGTGGAAGCATCCAGCCAAAAATGTACTCAGATATACATGACTACAGTAGGACGTGTGTTAATGTAGTAAAGCCATGCCTTTAGTGAAGACTGCCTTTAAGATTTTTCAAGTTTAGGTCATTAAAAATAAATAAAATAAAAAAAAAAATTTCCCTAGAGAGGACTGATAAATTACACTTTATTTCTGTCTTGGAATGCTGCATGAAAACATCCTGGAGTCACTGGTGCATCAACATGGGATATACGTACTATTAGACCGGATTTCCTTATGTGAACGGAATTTAACTATTCCTACCAAATAATTAACGAGAGATCATCTACCAAGTATGACTTTTACTATATACACAATAAGGGCCCAATCAAGGTGGACATGAACAGTTTAATGGATGCCCACTGGTCAGTTGGTGCTCAGTGGAATGCAGGGTTTTTTTGGGGTAGTGGACCAACCTCTTTCTTTAGCCTTTCAATCTCCTCCTGTTTCTCCTGCAGGATAGCAGAATGGGCCAAGATGCTTTCTTTGGCCTGTGGAACCAAATGACGACATTTCAATGGGTTTTCACAGTTGCGTTTGGAAACAATTCCAGTCAAAGAACAGATATAAAGTACAGTATATACACTGCAGCTCAGAAATTGAGGGGCTGGAATCCAACAGGACTGAATCTCACAACCTTCCAGTCACTAGCATGGATCATTCATCTTCACTGCTGAGCTGTCACTGATAATACATATTCCCATAAATTATAAACTAGCAAGCCACACCCTATAGGTAGAGACAGGCATACTTAAAGAAACAGAAGACCACTAGCCATTTCCACGAAGGAGACCACGGTCTCAGCTCACATTTTCTTAGCCATAGTAATACTCAAAAAGTGAAGTATTCCGTTAAACAAACCTGCTAAAACCTTTGAGAATGGACAGGTTACATGACTGTCAGCAGTAAACACACTATTAGACTATTAGTGGCTTGCATAAGTATTCACACCTTTGCTGCAGATCAGAACTCTGATGGATAATTTAAGGGTTTCACAGCAATAGAGGTAAATACTTACGCAATCACAAATTGTACTTTCTTATTTGGGAATAATTTTGCAAGTTATACTGATTCCACCCTAACAATGTGTGTGTCAATTCATCACAAAAAGGTTATAACATGACAAACTATGACTCCAACCAAAATGTGGAGTTCAAGAAGTGTTAACAGGGAAAAACAAGAATTTAGTGAGAAATAAGAGAAGGAAAAAATAAATAAAAATAATTCTCTCTCTTCAACAAGCATACGAGTGTTCCATATGGACAATGACTATACATACTGTCCCGGGAAAGTACTACATACTCTCCTAGTGAAGCAGTGGTCTAAAGGGCAGAGGAGCAGCTTTGGGACAAAAAGATCACCAGTTTGATTCCCTGGACCAGCAGGGATGGCTGAAGTGCCCGCAAGGCATCTAACCCCTAACTTCTCCCCAGGCTGCTCTGGATTACATAATTTAGCAGATGCTGTTATGTCCCTTTTTTTTTTTTGTTGGTCAAAACACTTTTTTCTTTAAGTATTCAGTCATAACTCAAGCTCCATCGTCAACAAAACTATTTCTAGAGCTTAAGTTGCAAGCGTACAAGTTCTATTTTACAACTAATTACACCAAACTAAATAATTTTTGTCCCAAACAAAGAAAAAAAAATGTAATTGAAAATTTTAAGTTTGCCTTTATAAGTTTTTTCCACTGGGGCCATGACAGTTTATATAGAACAACATTTTCATTTGCTTCTATAAATTACCAACACTCCCAGTAGAGCAAAGAACAATCGGCTAACTACAAACCAAAACAGGGAGAAAAAAAAATTAACCACTTCAAATATTGACAGAAATAATGAATCATTATTAATGCCAGCAGCTATTAGCCTTCCTTAAGTCAGTGATTGTGCCCTGACTCATGATGCATTCCAAGGCTCTCTGTTTTCTTTGCTACTTGTTGTGCATTTTTAAGTTTGTCATGATCTTTTGAACCTTTCTGTGAAGCAATGCTTATTTAACCTTTATGTTAGGGGTCTCCAACGTCAGTGCTTTCAAGTAAAGTGTTTTGAGGTTTCTCTGTAACAAGGTGCATTTTTTCCCCCCGTCTTATTAGTATCAAGTGAAGGAACGACCTACTCCAAGAATTAGGAGTATTAAACTGTTCTGTTTGCATCTTGTTTTTTACTCCATGCTACCTGAGACTGTTGCAGTTCATTCTGGAGGGACAAGGGGAAGCACGTGATCTCCTCAAGACTGGCTTCTTCTCCTAAAGCCTGGACTCTCTGCTGGAGGCTCCGGTTCATGGTGCGCAACTGGAATGCCTCACTCTGGTGCTGCTCTAGCTGTGGAAAAGCCATTACTTCACAGGTGAATAGTAGTACTGAACACAATATCTAAAGAAGTACTGTTTAAAAATAACACACTGTTCAGAAAAGGCAGCAAACCTGGACTTGGTCCCTCCTGCCTCAAACGTCAACATAGCAAAAACAATGTTATAGTTTGCTTCAGAGATATTTCTGATGCTATTCATCCTGATCTTTATAACTGATACCTGGTGACCCATTTTCCACTTCTCTCCTCACCTCACCCTCCTTTTCCTTCAGGCTGGTCTGTAATTCGAGGATTCTCACACGCAGTCCATCCCTCTCAATCCTTATCCTCTCGTTGTCCTCTTCTGATGACTTCAGCCGCACATCCATGTTGGAGCGTTGCTCTTTCAGAAGTCGATTCTGTTCAATATCAACAATTGCTGCATGACAATACATTCTGCAAGGAAATCATTCATGATACAATTTCTCATAGCTACATTAGTGGGTGCCAAAAAAAATCTTCCAGTTCTTGGTTTTGTGCCATCTCAAACATGCGATGTTCAATAAGGACCTTTCCAGTTTCAGGTAATGCAATGTTTGCAAATTTCATACTTAACTCTCATGACATTGTGAAACTCACGATTTTTTGCACTGAATCACGCTCCCACTATCAAATTCTTATAATTTTTCAGAAAAAAAAAATTCTCATGAAAAAGGATTATTGATGCAGCAGTGCGTGCAATGTCTGCGAACAAGCTTTTGACAGGATGTTCGTGATTGGTTGACCAATGAACTCGCGTCTTACTTTGTCTTTATCATTTCCACGTTACCGGCAGGAAAGACGCACGTGGCGAAAATGAGTGACAGCCATTCTGGATCAAAGGGCCTGCCAAGTTCTAAAAAACAGAACATTTCCAAGTATCAAGGTGCAGCTAAGTATGATATGAAGTTTATTTCCAACTGGACCAAAATCTATCCATGCATTATCACTGATTCCGTGAGCAAGCACCATTAAGGATGCACTGTTTGCAACAGGAGTATCAGTTGTAAACGCCAAGACCTTCAATATGTTGAACTTCACATGCAAAGAAAGTCTCACAAAGATCTTGAAAAAGCGAGATCATCATCAGGATCACTCTTGCCCGCATTTGCAGCGCAGACTTCAGTCAGTGAGAAGGTACATTTTATCGTGTTTGACAGAAGTTAAACGTGCTTTGTTTCAGTTAATCTAAGCTCAACTAGATCTATTTGCAAAGTTGCTAAGTAAAATAATAGCTTATTTTGACCGGTCCCACAGATGTACGTTATCACAAATGTATAGCCAAAAATTTTTTTCTAACATGAACTTTACATGCTGTGTTTAGTATGTTTATTATTGTTACAGTAGTAGCCTAGCAAGTCTGTGTTGGTAATAGTAACAAGAAGGTGAAAAATATTCATCCTAAGGCCACCAATCCCCTCTTAAAAGTAGGGGACCCCTCACCAGGGCTTCACCCTGGACCTGACTGGGGCCTGCAGCCCCTGGACCCCAGCTTTCTCACTTTGTTCATTTTGGGGTTGACAGAAATTTGCAGTTGCATTTTGTTGATAGTTATGATTTGTAAACGTGTTTTGCTATTGAAACTGAGTTTTTGGTTCACATATTCAGCGTAATCATAAATCAATTCACGTTATTTGTGAAAATCCTTGTAGATTAGACTCCATTTTGAGTCCAAGTCGACTATGCCCGTGTACGTACCTCTGCTTGCAGGGTGTCCAAGTGAGCGGAGTTTATTGATCTGCTGAAACTGGTGTCCTCCATTTCCTCTCTTAGAGAGCGCAGCTCAAGGCGCAGAGAGTGCTCCAATGACACTGCCTGAGAGGTAGAGTGGGACAGAAAATGAGAATTAGATTCTCATGCTTTAGAAAGGGGATTAAAAACACAAACAACTGGAGCATTCTAGTTTCTGTAGTCATTAGTCATTCAAGGACTACACAGGAAGGTTTGTTGTGTGAATATGCAAATACATCACCTCCACCAGCTCAGTTCTATTTTTAAAAACCCCCACTAGCTACAAAAAATAAAAACACATTTGAGGCTTGTGGATTCATCACCTCAGCCAACTGCTCCACCAGCTTCTGGTTGTGACTGGACAGTTCTGTAAGCTGCTCACTTTCTTCACGGCGTCGGTCTCGACCCTGAGCGAGTGTTACAGCAAAATAAAAAGGTGGTGTGTTTAGTTTCACGGAGATTAAAGTTGGTTTACATACAGCATTGCCGAAATGGAGATGGCTAATGTTACAAAAACACCTGACACACCCATGAAACACATAAAAGCACACCATGGCATGGCTATTGTTATGAGAGAAATACCTGGTTGTGCTTCTGGTCAAACTGCTGTCGTAGTGAAGTGATATCAGCCTGTAGCTCTGCCTCACGCTGCCCTGCTTCGAGTTCCTGTACCTCCAGGTGTCTCTGTATCGTGTGTTTCTCCTGCTGTAAAGCCTGAAAGCACACATATTAAAACATGCTTATTAGGCAATTTGCCCATAACTTCACATGATCCTGAAGACATAATATTCCATAACATTCCATTCCAGTCCACTTTATAGGTTAGGGTCAATCTCAATGAGCTCACAAATGTGTAGAAAGACCAGACAGGTGACTGACAAGATTCTTTATATCACAGCATTCTTGAATTCTCAGTTCCGATTGGTCAAAAGGTATTGAATGATTTTCTATAACAGCAGCTCTGACAGTAGCTTGGATGCTCCATATAATTAAAGCCTAACAGTAAACAGATCAAACATCCTGTTGTTTCATAAACATCTTGTCATTCTTGAGGACGTTTTTACAAGAGGATTTTTTTAACCCGATGTAAAGCTGTGAAGTTTTCCACCATGGGTAAACTCTGTAGGGTTGGTTTCAAATTCCACAACATGAATAAAACTAATCAACTGATTTAAAGAGGAGTATGATAGTTTGTTCTTTAATTAATTAAAAAAAAAGAAGTCATTGGTAAATTGCTGTGGTATAAGGGGTAATAAAAACACTTCAGGATGTGCAGTTATTGGAAATTGATCAACTTTGGAGTGGTAACAAACCAACTTTGCTTTCTCTTACCACCATGTTGTTGATCATTTACTTATAACCCCAAGTCCTGTTAAAGAAGCAAATATTGCTAAGCTTTAAATGGTTATCATAAGCAACATCTCACCATCCCTCAGTGTATAAACCCAACAAAATATTTTACATATAACAAGATTGAGCATCAATAGCAATACTGCTCAAAGTGTTGTTACTGCCACTTTGAAAGCACAAAGTATCTCAAAATGTTGCTTTGACTACGGTTATGTTGATCCATCCATCCATTATCTATATCGCTTATTTGTCAGGGTTGCAGGGGAAGCTGGAGCCAATCCCAGCTGATTTCAGCCGAGAGGTAAGGTACACGCTGGGCAGGTCACCAATCTATTGCAAGTCTACTTCAATTACAATGAAAATTACAATTAAGTGCACTTATGGTTGTATTAAAATGACAATTATAAGCTTCAGAAACCAGCCAACTCCTACTTCCTCTGTTATGTAATGGCACAACATTCCCTTATGCATTTATGACCACAATCAAAAAGTTAGCACAGGTTTGCTTTTCAACATACTAACCTGAATCAAGACAATGAAAGATACTAGTTTAGAGCCTGACTAACTAGCTAGCTTTATGGTTGTCTCTCCATTACTACAGACATGAAGATTTTAGCATGAGGTGAATCTGCGAATATTTCAACAGAGATATGTACACTACTCCTTTCTTTCATCCACAGAGGTGAAGTCTAGAACACCTATGATATCATATAAATCACGTCTAGCTTGTGATAGCAATATGGGTGATTTGAGCAAAATTTTTAGCGCCACTTTGAAGCTAATACAGTACAGTCATGTAATTGTTCATTTTACATAAATAAAAAGCAATCCTATCATATACTTAATTAGGTGTAGCCACCCATTACTGTTACTTCATGTCTAAAATTCCGGACATGCCACTTTTTGTCCATAGGTGTGACTGAGCATTTTTACCTCCGCCAAGGAGGTTATGTTTTCAGTAGCGTTGGTTTGTTTGTTGGTTTGTCTGTTAGCAACATTACGG
>JAOBAM010000021.1:33528350-33545505 GCA_025212355.1 Notarius kessleri
CCTCCACTGGTTCAGCAACACACTTTGCCATTTTGTTTTTCTCTACTCATGGTATACGAGCTGATATCCTAATAGTAGAGTAGCCAATCAGAGCGCGCAATTGCTCATATCCAGTGAATGTAGATAGAATAATGAAATATGTCACGGTTTTGTTTCTCCATGTCCTGAATGTAGCTCATATGAAAAATGAGTGGTGTGTTTCCCAGTAAAACACTCATGTCAATGTAATATAATATAATATATGATACAATCTCCGAACACGATTTGTGACACCAAATTATATTTATAAAGCCTCATATGTATTGTAACCCTTTTTTTTTTTTTTTTTTGTAATTTCAAGAGTTTGTGTATGCTTTAATCCATTTTGTCTTCAATAGCAGGTTACTGGAAATGGATTGTGGTGACCCTTTTGATTTCTTTCTCCGTCGAGAACGTAAAAGGGGGGGAAACAGTAATTAAAGGTAGATTTTAATTGAAAAGTCTGACTGAAAGGCAGAAGGAACCTCATGAATTGTAACGATATTTACAGAAAAATAAGTAAGATATATCAGAAACTCATTTCTACACAGCGAGCAGACTTGTTTGCACTGAATATAAGCATTTTAGGGGGGAATTTTCTACCCCATCAAGGTAGAAGCTGGATACCTCATTCTATATCATCTGTCTTTACGACACCTTTCTCCAAAGCATCAGTTCGTCCCTTAGTTCCCAGTCCTGGTTCTGGAAGTACTCCTGCTCTGCGTAGTGTTTTCTTTCCTTAGCTAATCAGCGAACAAATTAGTTAATCAAAAGATACAGGGATTGACTAGGCTCCTGTCGGACCAGGATGGGAACGTGCGGTTTAGTCTCTTTTTGAATCTGATTGCTTTCTACAGCTCGGAGACATCATGTCGATCACTGCATATGTCCTATTGAACCTCTGTCATCATTTTAAAAGCGCCTCCATATTTCTACAGTGTCTTTTACTTTTTCTTATGTTTTGTTCATGGCGACTATATTCTTTCTCATCTCTTGCAATTTGAATTGCCCACACACACACACACACACGTGTGCACAGTATTACATTACATTGAACATGAGGGATGTTTTTCATATGCAAATGCTACTAATTGATCGCTTTCTTTCAAATGTAATTATTAAATGTTATATAATGAGGATATTTATTATAAAATCATTAAAACATGGTTCCCTTCACTTACTTTTAACGACTGTTTTATTGTGTTTATGATTGGATCTTCTACTTCTGGTGATGGATCTATAAGAAGAACAGGACAAACATGGAGATCAAACACACTTCAGGAATAAAGGATAGGAAGCTAGAAGAGGCTTCAGTTCAAGAGCAGTAACCATGCGTTTAGCTCCGTTTGACCACCTGAAGTAGATGGATATCGAAGAACAATAGACTGAATATGACAGAAAACTAAGTTCTTTGTTAAGGATTTAATCTATACATTCCTTGGGGGGGGAAGAACTGACTCATCTTATTCTGTCTTCTGATTTTAGCAGTCTGTTTTCCCAGACGTTCCTCAGAGACTCTCTATAGACCACACCTCTTGCAGGAGATGTCGACGTTTTTATGGACATCTAGTTAGATACATCTTTTCAAACCAGTTGGGTTAAGGTCAACTGACAGGCCATGCCAGTACAGCCAACAAATATCTCAGGTTTGTGCAGCTTTTTTTTTGGCAGCATGAAGGTGTGTTTGTGGAAATTATAGAACATTTCTTAAAACAATTTGAGAGATAATGTGTGATGCTGTCAGTCTCAAAGTATATATCTGAATAAGAAGAGGGATCTCTCATTACAATGGCACCTGTCAAGGATATCTTGGGCAGCAAGAGAACAGTCAGTTCTTGAAGTTGTGTTGGAAGCAGGAAAAATGGGCAAGCGGAAGGATCTGAGCGACTTTGACAAGGGCCAAATTGTGATGGCTAGATGACTGGGTCTGAGCGTCGAACAAAATGGTACATCTTGGAGGGTGTTCCTGGTATGCAGTGGTTAGGACCTACCAAAAGTGGTCCAAGGAAGGACAACCGGTGAACTGGAGACAGGGTCATGGGTGTCAAAGGCTCATTGATTCACATGGGGGACAAAGGCTAGCCCATATGGTCCAATCCCACAGAAGAGCCACTGTAGCACAAAATGCTGAAAAAGTTAATGCTGACACCTTTCTGTTTTAGCCAGTATTAACTTTTTCAGCAGTTTGTGCTCTCTCTCATATATATGTATGTTATTCCATAAAATCGAGTCGTACATGACTATCAGCTCATGCATGACTCGATTTCATCAAATAATTGTTTTATTCTATCCAGGTTCACTGGGTTTTGAGATTTATTTATTTATTTTTTTTTACAAATTTGATGAACAAAAACTTTATGCAAAACGTACGACAAAATAATTTCCTCTTAGAATGTAAACAAATTGACAATGACAGGAGCAATTTGTGAAAAATGTGATACTTTCATTCCATATTTTGTTGCTTTTTTTTTGTATTTTTGGGGGTTTGGTTTTCAAGTAGAGTTTTTATTTTGTCCTCAGTTGGTTCAGCAACACGCTCTGCCATTTTTTTTTTCTCTACTCACAGTATATGAGCTGATAGCCTAGTAGTAGAGTAGCCAATCAGAGCACGCGATTGCTCATATCCAGGGAACATGGCCAGAATAAATAAGGATATCCAAATCCATCATAGCTATGCTTTTGACAGATATATATATTTTTTTATTTGCATCGTTTTAGGCTTAAAAAAATCATCTTCTGCTGAAATTTATGCTTATGTAAATATTAGTTAACAACAAGAAGGCATTCCTTGGTGTGTTGTGGTTAGCTTTGTGGCTAACCTGCTATCGACAGCTATCTGTCCAACCACAATTTTAAAAACTAGACACAAAACCTTACCTTATTTTGAAGTTTTTCACTGCATCCCGGGAGCGGTACACAGCTTCCCCGCGGTCACTGCACCATCCATCTGCCATATCATTAGAGTATTTACTCCTAAACTGAGTTAGCGGTGTACAAGAAACATGCATTACAGCATGACTACGACTGTGCACTTGAAAATATTACACCGCCATACATACACACACACATATTTCATGAAATACATCTAATGTTATTAAAAGTGAAACTCCGAAGCGTCTGGTTGCATGGTAACTCAGGCTGGGATTCAGTCTCCAAAAAGAGTCGACTCTCCGCTCACAGGAATTTGAGAGTCGACTCCTCAGCTTTGAGACGATTCCAAATTCTGACATTGATTGAGAAATTAAGTAAGATAATTTAGCTAACAAAAATGACAATTTGTCACGGATGCTCAAATGAAAACATTTCACATTAGCCATACTATTAATCAAAATGTCCTGCGAATCGAGAAAATCGTTTACAGGATTCATTTACTTAGCAGCCGGAAGTGTTTGGTGCGCATGCGCGACAGTGACTCCAGGCACTCTGTTTGTGCGATCATAACACTGACCCTGGATCAGCATTGAGTCCGCGTGAGGCTTAGAGGAAATGATTAAAACTGATCTAAGACCGTAAACCCGGAAGTTTTCTCAAACCAGAGCGCACATGGGTGTAATTTGTCGCTGTGAGAAGGATGCATGGAGTTAAGACAGTAGTCACACTGGAGTATGTTTAGATGTAGCGTATCAGTGTTTTTCGGGTTGTGTGGGATTTCTTGACTCGACCTTTTTATCTAGCTTTTGGATAATCTTTCCAGATCAGAGACGGTTCTATCTGGGAGTATTGCTGCATCACAGTCATTTTGTTTTGCCTAGAAATGTGGAGTAGAAATGCCTATAGATTCTCACTTTTGGTTAAAAATAACTGCACACAACATGTGCTGTATCACAACTCCAAAGTGTTCTTCTACCCCAAAAACACTGGTCTTAAAGCTTCTCAACGGATAAGACCCAACCCCTTCAAGTCTTCAGGTCATCTTTCCAGAATCATTCATCCTTCTGGAAAACCACCAGGTTCTGACAGGGGGTCTGGATTTAAGCACAGAGTCTCCTCTGAACTCCAGAAGCTGAGCTTGGAGGACCTCAGAAATCCAGAACCAGAACTTCAGAAGTTCCTTAAGAAAGGCAAGGATGGGGTCACGAATATTCATCTCCAGAGAAAGAATCGAGATGAGTTGGTCTTCGGGGTGGCCCCATGTTTACTAGCCTTGACTCAGGGGAAACGGAAACTCACTCAGCTTTTCGTGAAGCGCAGGGAAGGAGGTCAGAGGGAATCTGTTGAGAAGGTTTGTGAAGAGGCAGTCAGACAAGGTGTTCCCATTAAGCACATCACGAAGAGGGAGATGGAGAAGATGACCGGTGGTACGGTTCACCAGGGACTGTGCCTTCAAGCCAGTCCATTAAGTTTCCTCACCAAGGAGAAATCCGGCAGTCAGAAGGGAAATTGGTGCGCTGGGAACCCCCTTCAACTGTGGCTTGTCCTGGACGGAGTGCAGGATCCGATGAACCTTGGTGCCATCCTTCGCTCTGCATATTTTCTTGGAGTGGACAGAGTAGCCAGTAGCATTCGCAACAGGTAAACTTTCTAGTTTGTTCCTCAACTTTGTACCAACATTAGCATGATAATAATGGTGCTATTCTCTCTCTGTCAGCTGTCCGTTAACGCCAGTGGTGAGCAAAGCCAGCTCAGGAGTGATGGAGCTCATGGATGTGTATGGCTATGAGAACTTGGTTGACATCATAAAGGTGCTTCTCCTTTCCTTTTACTGACAGAACTAAGTTTTTTAGCCTCTAGAGGGCAGGCACGAATCAGATATAACACTTTCATATATTGTGGGGTACAAGAAGCCACTAGACCCTAACTTTAACCAGTCTTTACTCTGGACATACTTTGTACTTTGCAGATGAAACTCAAACAAGGATGGCAAGCAGTTGGCACTATTGGGTCTGAAGAGACGAATTCGGGAGTTTCCATTATTCCATGTTCTGACTTCAAGATGTCCAAACCTACACTGTTGCTGATGGGTATGTGTCTTTTTAGATTTGTGTGGAACTGATTAGTATGTGTCCAGCTCTCTGTCATATCTACTTAAGTTCTACTTCATGTATGGATGCATTAATCCAGTACTGGCTTGAATTCGTTGGACTGGATTTGACACATTTTCCAATCGAATCCATGTACGTTTTTTGTGAACCGAATAGAGTGGCCGTAGGACAAGTGTCCCCAATTCAATCCTGATCTTGAGATACTGTCTATGCAATGCTTTGCTTGGGTTTCCTCCCTCTTTAGAAACCCATACTTGTAGGTGAATTGGTAATGAACTGGTGTCCCATCCAGTATGCAGTTCTGCGTCACACCCAGTGTTACTAGATAGGTTGGGCTAGGTTCCACCAGGACCCTGATCTGTGTAAAGTTCTTACTAAAATGAATGAACAAATGATGATAAAGAATTAATTTTCTACCATGGCATGATGTTGACTGACATAATACTGATTTTGCATTGAACATAACACACTTGTCCTAAATCATAATATTGGCATAACTTTGGAGTATTTGGATGAGGATTGGGCGTTGGTTGATATTCCGAGCTCTGATATTGGTATCATATCCAAAATGGGACGTGTCTATCCCAAATAACAAGCATACTGAAATTCCATGTAATTAACTATCAGTAATCCTACTGTACAAGCACGCCAGGAAGTATAGGTTACATGTGGTTGATTTTGTAGGTGGAGAAGGTTTCGGGTTGTCTCCTGAGCTGCGTGAGCTGTGTGATGTTTTCCTCACTGTCCCTCCCAGAAGAGAGCTTCACCCCGCTGTGGACTCACTCAACGTCTCTGTAGCCACAGGTGCACGATTATGCTCTACATTGTCATGTAAACAAATGGCAAAGCAGATAATAATATGGGTAGAAACATAGACAGTGATGAAATCAGAAAGTATTTAAACAAATAATGATTAAAAATGTCAAAGATGAAGTTTAAGCTCTTTTTTTTTTGAGGGGTAAGGAAATAGATGGCACCATAAAGATAACATTTTCCAGATTGTTGGAGCATAAAAAATCCACTTCACTGTTCTTTTGGTATCTTCAGTTGTCAGAGGATTTAGATAGTGAGTGGTAGACAGATTAAAAAAAAAAAACTCTTTCTGTTTACAGGGATCCTCCTGCATTCTGTTCTCACGTCATGTAGAACATGATGATGATGGTTCATTTACTTGCACTGCCTCCCTGTGCCACTTAATGACTGGATTAGTTCATCAATTAGCCATCAGCTAATTGATCCTAGAGAACTCATCGATCAGGAAACCGATACTGGGGAGGACCTCTCAACTGCCACTTGGACTGCATCCTACTCGAGGAACCAGCAGAGCAGGAAATTTTTAGGTTTTGCTAACCATAAAGAAATGCAAAACATGATGTAAGATCTCATATGAAGGAGGAGAAAAATGTCAGGGATTGTCCTGACTAAAGTGTACAAAATTAAACGTAAAGAATTATTTAAAAACAAATGGATGCTGTTTTGTTCAAATGTTTGTTCAGACATTTTTCTTATCTGACAGCTTTAGCACTTTCCTTGAGGATTATCTTGGAGCATCTGCTAGTGCTGTAGTACTTGAGATCAGTCTTGGTCTTGAGACCACTCAGTGAAGGTCTCGTCTCAGAATTGACTGCATTTTTACTCAGCCTCAGACATGGAGGACTCAAGACCACAGCTGTACGGATTTCGCTAAGTTGCCTGTGCATTGTCTGATTTATTTGTTAACATCGTTACTGTGATTGGATGTAAAACTTAATGCTTCGAATGCAACCAATAACGTGATTCATTGCTAATTTAAAATTTTTGTTACTGTTAATGGCTGTCACCCCTCCGCACCCCCTTCACATGCACTCCAAAAAGTGCAGGAGACAGGAGAAGAAGCTGTGGCTGTCTGGGAGTGGGAGGATATGTTAGTCAAATCTTCTGGAATAAAATTTGAGAAGTGCCTATGGTTTGCATGTTTCACATTTTATCTTAAGTGTGTCATGCAGTGTGGTACTTGCACTGGTCTGGTCTTGGTCTTAACTCAGTCTCACCCTGCCTTGGCCTTGGGTTTTGTCTTGACTTGGCTTTGACTTGGTCTCAAAGTCTTGGTCTTGACTCGGTCTCACCCTGCCTTGGTCTTGGTCTTGACTTGGTCTCAACCCCTCAATCTTGGTCTTGACTCGGTCTCACCCTGTCTTGGCCATGGTCTTGGTCTTGACTTGGTCTCAACCACTCAAAGGCTTGGTTTTGACTCAGTTTCACCCTGCTTTGGCCTTGGTCTTGGCTTTGACGTGGTCTCAACCTCCCAAAGTCTTGGTCTTGCCTCAGTCTTGATACACTCTGGCTTGGTCCTGGCTTTGTCTCAGTTTAAGTGGTCTTGACCTCAACACTGGTGTCTGCCATATAGACAAGACAAGAGAACATTTTAGAACAAGCACCTTCATTGAAACCTTGCAGTTGGAGCTATTCTCTGAGTAAATGAAACAGCACCACCTGTTTCTGTGCTATGAAACCTTTTATCTGGAGTACTCTTACTTTTTCAGCAGGTGGCACTGTAGGCCAGCGCTCCTCCACTAGATTTGACATACAATATGTCTATCCTGGGTATCTTTTTCATTTTTTCCCCTTCTGTTTCTGATGTTTAAAGCTTACCCACAGATAATCCCAGAACACCAATGAGCAAAAACCTAAATCTGAGTAAAAACTTGCTTTGCGTCACGCTTCACGGCTTCTCCACTGACTTGGGGGTGTTACAGAACGGGACGGTTCACAATTAAAGTAAAACGGGCGAGCGGGACAGGACGATTAACCCGCTAATGCTATAGACCATTAGACCTCTCTGTCTTACTCTCTTTTTAGCCTCGAGCCAGCTCGGGGAGAATGGGACATTAGACGAGACGGTTTAATGTAATGACCCATTCTGTGATTTTTACAAGGCAGAATGATTTGCAGCACAGAGTGGGGATGACAGATCCTCCTCAGATTTGTCAAGATTTGCACAAAATGGGTCTTTTTTTTCCAATCTTTTTATTAAAGTTATTTATTAAGCTAGACATCAGAGGCATTACTATTAATAAAAACAAATAAGCTAGATCTGAAGTTTCAACTCCAGTCTGTCAAGACAGTAAAGACAACTGAAATATCAGACAGGGTAAAGGTACGTCTAATTTTACTTCCAGAAAGTGCATTATAATTCTGGAATTACCAACTAAACACAGGAATAAGTGGGAGATGATAAGGTTTTAAGAGATGATGATAATACATGTATGCTTACAGTTTTAAGGCCAGGTCATTTGCTAGCTTTTTACAATTCTTCATTTTACTTTACAGCTTAAACCTCCACAATTAAGGTTATATTTTGGCATACAACCTTCTATTGTATTTTATTATATTATAATAATACCATGTGACTGAATTCTCAATTCTGACTGGTTAGAAGGCTTTGATGCCTTTTCTATAAAAGCAGTTCTGACTAATTCGGTTGCAAATCAGAATCCATAATCATCGCTATGGTGAGTTTTCTGTAAAGAACATGCATGCATTGAACTGAAGCCATTCATGGACAAAGTCTCCAGTTTCACCACGCTTTGTAACAGTCAAGGGTAAAGCTTTATCTTTAATTTGTCCAGCATGGAGTCATCAGGAGAGAGGACACTGCAGTTAAAAAAACAAACAAAAAAGCCAAGCAACACTACTACTACTAATGGTTATTAACAAGAAAATGGGGAAATGGCTGTTCATAGCTGCTATAATAAGTGATAACTTGGTTCACAGACATTCCATAACATCTAATGCACATGAAACAAGGCCTAATTTATGCACTTGTTGCAATGGTGAGCCAAGGAAAGTGTTAAATCTGAGGGGAAAAAATATATTTTTTAAAAATGTCCATGAAGCAGAGAGATGCTTTGGTCTGCTCTGTTTTTTCCATAACACTATTCCATTCTATAACTAGGACACATGGTAGAGTGCATACTGCCACCAAGCCACATATTATCAACATCAAAATCAAATCACTTGAACCTAGGATAATACAAAAGCTGCCCACCAAATTTCATCCAAATCCATTCACTACTTTTTGAGTTTCGTTGAGAAAAGATAAAGAACTGGTGGCAAAAACATAACCTCCTCCGACAAAGTTATCAGAGGTAATTAAATTAGAACTGGTATATTATTATCTGCAAACATGGACAACCCTACCTGAGTTTGATGTTTGTGTGGTCTGATGCCAAACTATGTGTCAAGGAAGAAACCTCAAGATCATCTTTAGCTCTATGCTATCTTTTTGTCCAGTGTTGGACAGATAAGTGTGTCGTACAGTATCAGAAATCAGACATAGAGTGTGTGATGATGAAGCTATCCATTCTAGGTGACGCTAAACTCTTCAATTACTTGGTAGCTCTATTACCCTTGTAGGTTGAGAGTCAAAGTAATGAAGTGAACTTTGAACGCCAATCATGTTTGGTGGATTGATGACTTTGGAGTTACCAAGTTTAAGAAACACCGATTGAGTACTTGTATTAAAGCAGTATTGTAATCGAGTCACTAAACCTTGAGTCCGAGTCCAGTCTCAAGTCTTCAGTGTTCAAGTCTAAGTCATTAAAGAAAATTTTGAGTCGAGTCCACTATTGATCTGAATTGAGTCTGAGAACAAGACTCCAGTCGCACCATTTGATGGTGGCTGTTGCTGCCTTTAGGTGAAACCATCTCTGCTACTGTGTTGGACTAACATTACTGCTTGACCGCCCTGTTTTAGTTAATAGGCTACAGATAAAAAGCTTGTTCATTGCTCAGCAAGCTCTGCTATCAACAGAGCAATGAGCATAGCGTGCCACTTACTTCCCTGGGTGGAGTCTTGCCAAATGACGATTGAAGTTCGAGGTTGTCCCCGTCATCCCCTCAATAGTTCTTCAATGTGTTCTCAATGGAACACATAGCAGTGTATTTTTTTTCCCACTGCATGAGAAGTCTGTAGAAGCAAAGCGGACAATCCTAGGGGCATTCTCTCCAGGCATTTTAGTGCCATTAACGTTAGTTTGTTCCTGAACATGACGCATGAACAGGTCAATGTGCATTCTCTTGCACAAAGTTAGTATAAAAATTAATGTAGATATATGTCAGCCCTGCGATAACCTGGCGACTTGTCCAGGGTGTACACCACCTCTTGCCCATAGTCAGCTGGGATAGGCTCCAGTTTGCCTGGGACCCTGTAGAACAGGATAAGTGGCTACAGATAATGGATGGATGTAGATATAAATATCTTCTGCCAAATTATTATGGCCTGTTACAAAAAATAAAGAAAAAATCCAAGTCCTCGTCTCCAATTTACGAGTCCGAATGCAATTAATGCACGAGTCTGAGTCCAAGTCATCAGTGCTCAAGTCCAAGTAAAGTCACGAGTCCTTAAAGTTAGGGCATGAGTCGGACTCAAGTCCGAGTCCTGGACTCGAATACTATAAGCCTGCTGCACAGCCATGCTGATTCAATGGTCCTGTATTAACTGAACTCAGAGGAACTCAGAGTTGAGAAGCCCATCCAGCATCAGGCATTTTCTTCAATTCTTTCTTGTCAGAGGTTGGGAACTATGAGTTAAAACCTCAAGTTAAATGCAACATTAACATTTGGATTTGCCATTTAGTCATCATTTTGTCATTTTCAGGTCTGTAATTTTTGCCTTTTATGGAGTTTGGTTTGCATCACTGTAGCAATTCCGGATGTGAGTGGAGCACAGAAGCACGGCAGGCGAGAGTTGTTGGTCACACACAACCACTATTTTTCTTATTTCAGCTTTTCAGCATTAATTAATTAATTCATTCATTCATTCATTCACTCACTCACTCAACATGCACACATACATTGTGGTTGGAAGGGAGCCCCTTTTCTCGGCTCTCTCCCTCCTTTTATGCTTCGTCCCTGTAACACACACACACACATTAATTGACAGCAGGTGGAATGACTTAGCCACTTACCTTCCCTGACCCCACCTTCCATTTGCAGACTACTGTTTGGCCACGCCCCCGCTGCCACATACCCCCACTGCCCGACTCAGGCCGGGGAGCCATCTGGCCAGAAGCTGACTCCCCTCCCCGACGGGACAGAAAGTCCGCCACCACCATCTGTGCCCCTGGCCTGTGGATCACCTCGAACTTAAATGGGTGGAGGGCGAGATACCAATGGGTGATCCATGCACTGGCATCCTTCATGCAGTGGAGCCACTGGAGGGGCGCGTGGTCTGAACAGAGAGTGAAAGGGCCCCCCAGCAGGTAGTATCGGAGGGCAAGGACCTCCCACTTGTTGGCAAGACACTCCTTCTCGATTGTGCTGTACCTGCTTTCATGCATCGACAGTTTCATGCTGATGTACAGCACGGGGTGCTCCTCGCCCTCCACCTCCCGGGACAAAACGCCCCCCAGCCCTCTGTCCGATGTATCAGTCTGCAAAATAAAGGGGAGAGAGAAGTCAGGGGAGTGTAAAAGTGGCCCCTCACACAGTGCAGCTTTTACCTCAGAGAAGGCCTGTTGGCACTGCTCCATCCACTGGACCGGATATGGTGCCCCCTTTTTAGTGAGTTTGGCTAGTGGGCTGGTGACATCCGAATAATTAGGTATCAACCAACAATAATAGCCAGTCAGCCCCAGAAACCGTCTCACCTCCTTTTTGGTTTTGGGCCTCAGGTAGGCCGCAATCACTGCAGTCTTTTTAATTTGGGGACGCACCTGCCCATGACCCAAGTGGAACCCCAGATACCATACTTCCACCCGCCTAATTGCGCACTTTTTCGGGTTAGCTGTGAGGCCCGCTCACCTCAGTGACTTTAGAATGGCCCTCAGGTGTTCCAAGTGCTGTGGCCAGTCATGGCTGTAGAAGGGAAGGGGCAAGAACACGTCACAAAATTCCTTTTGCAACTTGGCCACCTCCGTGAGTTGGGCCGGTGAGAGGTGGTTTCCACAAGGGACCGGAGTGGTCTGAGATGTTCTCTTTCTCACCTCCGGCCCCAGCTCCGCTTTCTCCGGGACTACCAACGCCAACGCCACGGGGACCCGTGCCTCAGTTCATATTCGACATCCCTGACTCACTGTGTGACCTCGAAGGGCCCTTGCCACTTGGCGACTAATTTGGAGCTCGACGCAGGCAATACTATGAGCACTTTGTCTCCCAGCATGAACCCTCAAAGGCGCGTGCCCCTGTCATACAGCCGAATTTGACATTCTTGTGCCTGCGGCAAATTCTCCTGGGTTAGGTGCATGAGGGTGTGGAGTTTTGCGCGCAGGTCAAGAACGTACTGGATTTCGTTTTTGCTAGGCGAAGGTCCCTCCTCCCAATTTTCCCATAGCATGTCCAGAGGAATGTGACTTAGCCACTTACCTTCCCCGAGCCCACCCTCCATTCACAAACTGACGCTTGGCCATGCCCCCACTGCCACACACTCTGCTTTCAAATCTCTTTCATCATCCTCCAGTTTGAAGTGTTGACTGCACACTCATAAGTATCCATTTCAGTGCTGTATCCGAATCCTTATCCAAACCTCAGAGCATTTATATTGTAGACAAACGTAGGGAAGAATACAGATCTCTTAATGCTTACAACACTTTATTGTGAATGTTATTTTTTCTTTGATTGCAACATTTGAACATTGTTGCACTGAAAGCAAGGATGCTGTTCAGCTAGATGTTGTAAATTCTTAGCCAAGTTACATTTTTGGGAAAGGAATTTAAATTTTTGTTGAATGTGTTTATTAAATACAGTTGTAATATTTTGTTTGCTTGTTAATTAAGAAAACAAAGTATTAAATTTATTATTCTCAAATTTAATTAATTTATTTATAAGTATGCTCCAGTTCATAACTAATAAATAAGTAGAATTTTGAGTGCAAGTATATTTTTGTCAGATCCTGAAAATACTTTGCTGTTTTCTGGCAATTCACTGAAACCTCCATCTGCTGTTCGATTAATAGGCAAATGCTCAGTGACCCCAGTATTTCAGTAAGACAGTGGCAGTGATATTATACAGTTTGCTTTCTCCTTAAATGTGACCTTGTGTTTTGGTGAAAGCGCTCTTCCTAAAGCTTATCTTCAGAAATTAGAGCATGTCTCTGGTAATGTTATCGTAGGTGCAGAGTTGTAAATTCAGCTCTTGGAGACCCATGGGAACAGCAACAAGATGGCTTTAGAATATCTCTTTAGACTACATAATGTTTTACAAGATGTTGTTCATGGTGAGGCCTTGAACTTCTACTCCTAACACCTCTCACAACTCAACCAGTAGGGGCATGGTTGAGTGTCAGCTTCTAATGGAGAGGATGCAGGTTGATTTGGCAGGTGATGATGATTCTGACCTGTCTTATTATTGGTAGTCCATTTAGGTGTGTTTCTTTGTGTTTTTAGACACTTCCATAACCAGAGAGAGAGATAGATAGAGAGAGAGAAAGAGAGAGAGAGAGACATAGCATGGAGCTTGCAACACAGACACACACATGCACGGAGCTTGAACTTTGAAATCGAATGGGGCAAAAGCCATAAGTGACGGCCCATTTTCTGTTGGTTTGAGTGTGTTGAGATTTTGAAAGTGTGCTGAAAAGCACAGTGAAAGATAACTGTGAGTCTAGAGCTCTGCTGAACTTTCACCTTACTCTTTCCCACCCACACACCAGTACTACAGTGGTACCAAAACCCGGGAAGAGGTAACACACCATCATGGAAACTTATCCACTTTGAAACTTTAAGTCCCTTGTAATCCTCAACCAAAAGCAACATCAGACTCTCCTTGACCTGTACTGTGAATGCCAGCAGTGATTTGAGGTAATCACTATGAGTGTTGGAGCAGGCTAAGAACTGATGGGTGCTCCAGATGTTGTAGAAACCAAGCATGCCTCCAGCTGCAGCTCCAGTACTCATAAAGATGTCCTCCACTGACAGAGTATGCAACATATGTAGCTGGAGTGTCAGGAACATCGACAATGCTTCTGGGTCCTGAAGCTCGGCCATCTGTTCATTTTTGCAAAGCAACTCAGGGACTCCTATAGCCAGGGGATGCTGGCTGAGGAGTGGGATGCTAAAAGAATTTTTGTGGTGCTGGAGCAGAGCTCAGCTCCCAGCAGGAACAGCAGAGTGGGTTCAGTATCACCAATCGGCAGCCCAGGACGAAGCCATCCAGCTAGCAGAGAATCACCTGATGGCATCCACAGTGGCAAATCACTGCTTTTTTCCTCTGTGTGTCTCTTTTCCCCCTCTAGTTAGAGCTCTCTGTGACCGATGTGCCAAAACCTTGTCTCATATCTTCCCCAGGTCTCTTTCTCTCCACATAGGAAGAACCTTTGGTTCTTGGTTGTTTGACACTGGATTTAGCCAAGGGGCATTGGCAGATTCCCTTGACTCCAATATCCCAAGAAAAAAGAAAGCCCTTTTCCACTTCACTTGGGTTACACTAATTTGTCACTCTTCCATTTGGTTTGTTTGGAGCCCCAGCATTTTTTCAACATCTTATGGACAGAACACTTCACCTGCACAATGCATATACCACTGCTTATTTATGTGACATAATTGTCTATAGTAATGTTTAGCAGCAACTTTTACAACTTCTGAGAGCTGTTCTGAGATCTTTGAGAAGTGCAGGACACACAGCAAATCCAAAGAAGGCCATTATCATAGGTTTGCGCCTAATTTTTTTGGATGTTACCAGTTTGTTGAATGACCTCACTAAAAAGGGAAGTGCCAGATCTGGTCCAGTGGACAGAGCAATGTGGGCAGAATTTTTGACAAGTAAAAATGGTTTTGTGTGGTGGCCCACTGTTGCATTCTTCTTACTTTTCTCTCCCTTTTGTTCTGTAGACTGAAGCATAGCTGGGGCTAGGGGCCTTTTTGTCCTTGGTGTTGAAGGGGAAGGAGCACCTTGTGTGGTACTTCAGTTATAAACCATTGAGAAGGGGTGTCTAGTCTTCTAGTGAGTTGTCATCACTCTCCGATTCTATCTACTGGGGCACCCCTTTACCCTTTGTTCCAATGGCCCAGTTCCGGTGGCTCCATCGCATGAAGGATGCTAATGAGCAAATAATTAATTGAATGTAGAGCATTGTGTTCTACCAATTAACTAATTTGAATAGAGGGGGCAGCTGGGAAAATATTGCCCTATTGAAGGTATATCGAAGTAGCAGTACAGTTGACTAAAAGTGTCTGTCAAACAAATCCAAAATTCTGTCTTGTTTTCCTAAGACATTTTGTTACTGACTATAGACTTTAGTAATAGTAAACATGACCTTGGCAGTGGAAGCGTGTCTGCTTTCCCCCCCAGTGTATCTAACTGGATTCTCATATCTCTTTTAAGGATCCTACAAGGTGTGACTTGCCAGCTGATTTTTCTAACATAAGGTGCTGTCTGTAAGTATTACTCGCCTGTGGTATCATATATGAATCAAATACACTCACCAGCCACTTTATAATGCCTAATAAGGTGGCCAGTGAGTGTACTACTCCCACGGTGAGCTCTTTGTGATGTGTGTGCGTGTGTGTGTGTGACGGCGGGGGATATTTTCAGGGTCTGAAAGAGGTATATTATCTAATTCTATTTAAATTTTTTAATTAGAATGTATTCTTATAATTAATTAATAAATTTGAAAATAACAAATTTACCACCTTGTTTTGATCAATGACCAAGCAAACAATAATATTACTAATTATTTAAAAAACTGTTTCTGAAAACCTAAAATAAAATAAGCATGTTCATTCACTGATCCACTGCTCCCCTTTTTTCTGCATTTTCAGAGGCAAAGATATAAGCATGTCTGAGTCTTCCTCTATGGGGGGACCATTATATTAATGAAATACTGCAGCCACTGTCTTAGCAGTCTGATGGCAATGAAGAATTGATTGGGACAACATCTTGATTAACTAAAAGTAATCATAAGTACTAATTAAGTAATAATCATAATTCCCTTACTGTTTTTGGTACAGGCCAATTCTTGACAGCAAAGACTTTTTTTCTGAATCTGGTTGAATTCCAACAGCTGATATAACATGATCAGGGTCATTCACAGAGCTTTGGAAAAAAATGCATTTAGATGGAGAAAACGCAAAATCAGCAATCCTGTTCAGCACTCTCCTCTCCTCAACCTTTCCTTATCTTCTGCAAGTGTGTTGGAATATATGATCAAGTCATCAAGAAAAGCAATAACCTCTTGAAGATATATATATATATATCCCTGTCATTACTTTCTCTATTGGTATTCAGAGTATGACTGGAGGGTTGGTATTCCCCTGTAGCATCCCAAGAAACTGCCAATTGACAAATAGGGCAGTAAAAGCAGTTTTGGGATAGTCAAATGGCTGTGTGTCTAGCTGGGAATGACAACAAGCGATTCCAGCCCTATCATAAGTGGCAGATTGCATCTCCCCAAACACACACAGTGGTGCTGAACAGACAGATCCAGCTCAGTACCACTGTAGACAGTCAAGGAACACATGGCTGGGGAGGGGAGAGCAGTAAGAAGACATGGCTGGCAACAGATGATTGCTGCAGCTGTTCCCTCTCTCTCTGGAGCACACCGGAGGAGATGAAAAATAAATTCTGTTCTCAGAGATTGGCGAGGAGAAGCTGGCCAAAAACTAACACAATTTTCTTTTCCTCTAACCATTGCAGATTGAAGCCCAGCTGAGCTATTCCTGCGATTCTTCACTTCCCTGAGATGCTGCGTCACCACTGTTATTCCGCTACAAGGCTGCAGCAAAGCTGAGGTCCAGTCCCACAGCAATAACTGCAGCTCTCACTGCCTCACCTCTGCTAATGGTAACCCCCATTTCCTCACCCTTGAAAGACAATTAAATAAGCAGTTTCTTTCACCTACTCCACAAGTCAGTGTGTTTGTGACCTGCCTTGCTCTGGTGCTTGACACTGCAGCATTCTTGAGATCCAGCACTGTGAATCGTTTAAAATCCAAGAGCAGGGAAAATGTCTCCTCAGTACAAGGTAGGGGGTATACCCCTTTTTTAGTTGACCTATTCAATCAGGGGCGCCGCTAGAAATCTTGGGCACTATGAAAGATTACAATTTAGGGCCCCCCCGGTAAAATTTTCAAGCGCAAGCAACTGAATTTGAAGTCTGTTTTTAGCTGGCACTTCTACTTTACTATGCATGTGATCAGCTACCTAGCAAGTTTAGGTGATACAATTATTTGGTATATGAAC
>JAOBAM010000021.1:33885264-33896423 GCA_025212355.1 Notarius kessleri
CAGTATTTTTCACTCAGACTTAAGTATTCATTTCCCTATGTAATTTACTTAGTTACTTTTAAAATCAACATCAACAAATACACACAACGGAGCAACCTGGCAGCCTGCTGCTAATCCCTTGGAAAATCCTTTGCCCTGTTGCTTTTTGGTGTGTCTGGCTAAGTTTTGGCTGAGCTCAAGTCCCAGCTCCAATAGTTTTGCCACTGAATTAATTCATCCTCAGTAATTACTTTACCCTGGTCAGAGTCATGGTGGATATCCTAGCCTATCCCACAAATATTAGGTCGAGTGGCTTTGTAAGGATACATGCACACATTCCCACGCTGAGTCACACATAGAGGTAATTTAGGGTAGCCAATCCACCAGGGATGTAATTGGGAGGTAGGAGGAAACTGGAGAACTTGGAACAAACCTATGCAAACACAAGGAGAACAGGCAAAGCTCCATACAGACAGTAACCCAAGATCACAATCAAACCAGACACTGGAGCTGTGAGGCCGCAATGCTACCTGTTGTACCATCGTGCCACCGACTGTTGTGTTGTTTTCTTAAAAATAATTTGTCTATTATGTAGCATGAGTAGTCATAATTCAGAAACTGTTTCCTTGTCAGCTGACTAACCTGGTCTACCAGCTTGGCGAGTTCAACCTGTGTTTTGGCTGCTGGTAGCTGATCAGACTAAGCTGGATTTTTCAGCAGGGAAATTATTTAAATTAAATAATTATAAACCTCACATAGGAAATAGGCTGCTTTCAATCTGTTTGCACTTATTATCATTTTACAAAACAGAATTATACGAGTTAAACAGTAAGTTTAATAAATGTCACAGATAATAGAAAAGTTCTAAACAAAACTATGTGATTTAAACAGACGTTATGTGAATCAGTCACAGAATGACTTAAGCATGGTTGATAAAATCCCTTGATTAAAATCAAGGCTAGATTCAAGTGTTATGTGTATACTACGTCTTATTTTACATCATTCTAGGATCGAAGGGCACAGGTGTCATACGCTTCACAGCTAAAGCTGATAATCTTTGAGTGTTTGATCACTGGCAGTAGAAGGTGAGTACACTCTCCTGGTTGCCTCCAACAAGCACCACTGAAGGTCGCAGGTCACATGATAAAGTTTCCAGCCAAGCCATGTAAAAAGCACTTGGACATGCTCCTCTCCGGCCTATAGGCGTGGTTCTGTCAAGGAAAAGGTTAACTCTTTAAGTAACTAACATCTGACATATGAAGGTGAAAACAGAGCGAAAACATAAAATGATGTGAACTTACACAATAATCAAAGCTGCGTCTCTTGAATAGTTTTGTAAGACTTCATTAAGGCGAATCTGTCGAAAAGACTAAAAAGAAAATAAATACACATCAATATTAATTATTAACAAGCAAAACAAAATTAATTGTGTAATCATACTAATTATTATACATACAGGATACTTTTTCGATGGAATAAAAACATGTATTCTGTTCCCTTCTACTGGGTTCCATTCATTTGGTTGGATAGCATGCAATATTGTTAGCATACCACTTATCCTACGTGTATTACATCACTCTACCCAATGGAGAATGAGCGCTGAATATAGTTTACGATATTGCATGGTTGTCAAGACAACATGACGTCGCACATCGGAGACGTAAAACTTCCACGCTAGTGAGCGACTGAGACAGTTTGTAAACAAACATGGCTGCCAGGTTTGCTTTGTTAAATACGGAAGATTTTGAGGGAATTTTGAAAGAGAGAGACGTGTTGAAGACCTGAAAGAAATGTGTATGTGTAATAATAATAATAATAATAATATTGGCTGGCTTTTTTGTGGTATATCAGATATATTCCATTCAGCTACTCGTCTTTGACTCATTCAATATCATGCTAGCTGAATGGACTATATCTGATATACCACTCAAAGCCAGCCAATAGTATTTAAATATACAAGTTGTAAATATATTCTTAGAGTAACCTAGTTTTATATAAACCTATTTCATTCCAATCAGTTGAATGGACAGACTTCAATTACATATTTGCATACTGTTGCCATATGGCAACGATGACATTTTACCATTTTACAAATGACTCGTTATATCTCAACTTGTTTTATTACATGACAGCTATGGGAAGTTGTGGATGAGAACCGAGAGCCTTCGTGAACATTTAGAAAAATTTACGAAACTATCAACCCTGAGCTGGCCTAGTGGTTAGCGTGCCCACCTCTCAACTGGGAGATTGTGAGTTCTACTCATGGTTGGGTCATACCGAAGACCATCATAAAAATGGTACCTACTGCCATCTGACAAGGTATGCTGCAATACAGATGCTAGTAGGGAAGTCAAACTCTTGCGGTTACCAACGACTAGCCTCCTGCTATAACCCTAGCTATATAGGTGAGAGGCTGAGGGCTATGAAAATGGAGATCAGCACCGCACCAATGTGCCTCAAAGAGCTGGCTAGTACTGAGACAGGAGACTGCCTGGAAAAACCAGATCCTGGCATGGAAGTGACTTTGACTCTTGATAAATCTATTAGCTGATTCTGTAAATTTTGACGTCAAGTTGATGGAACAACTGAATGACCAGATTTTGACACTTCATGCTGATTCGTAGTTAAATCGATGCTCAGTGTGCATCTGATATGCCAATGTGACCGTTCAGTTTTAAAAATTAACCACCCTGGGCATGCTATGTCACATCATCACTGTTATGTGATGTAGCAGAAATACACTGACCTACAAAGTAGGCTATTAGTCTAAAGAAGTATCATGTTGCTTTATGACAAATGCCCTTAAGTAAAATGTTTGTCTAATTAAAAAAAATAATTGTTAGCATGAATATCTCGCATGATATAACCTGAATTTGAGCATCACACTGTAAGATCAGTAAAATAGAGCAAATGTTGCCTACAGCTTGGCCAAACTAAAGGGTAAGTATTTGGATTGTAGCTTGTGTGTGCATGCAAGTCGTGCATTAGTATCTAGAGTTTGAATGATGAAGACACACATACTATACACACACTTCAGAGATGATGCATCATGACAGATTACTTATACCCTCTGCACTGGAGCTTCTGAAAGTGAAGCTTCTCACACACACACACACACACACTGGTCTGGCAGGCAGTGCCATGAATGTGTCGTATATATCAAACAATAATTCTTGCATGCTGCATACTAATACCAGGAACAGTATGGAGTATACAGAATGCTTATGAGCATATGCACAATGTTCTCTGAAAAGCAGGACATGTTCTGCTTTTCATCAGTAGAACACAAATTTCACTCTCAGGTCTTGGAAAAGTTGTGCCGAAAATCCATTAAAGTCTTGTTCAAACGCTTCTGACTTCTCTGTTGTCACCTGGGAGAGAGAAAATGCAAGAGAGGGTAAAAGAGAGCTTTTCTGCCTGCCAGCACTTTTGCTACAGCATTCGCCAGCCAAGGTGTCGGCTCAACACACACTTAAATTGCACCATCAAACTTTAATGGAGGCATCAGAGGCCAGCGAGTTTGGCTGCGACGTTCCCATCAAATACTTACATGGAGCATGTGTAGGGTGCAGGGTGCAGGATCCTGCACTTCACATCTCCTTTATCTCTGCCTCGGTGTAATTCCCAAGCCATATTAACTGAAAGCCGATCAGACTGCTTCCTTCCATGTGTGCAGATACTGAACAAGAACATTTCATTTCAATAAAAATACAAACTGTTACATCAGGTTGTTATTTAAATAATAGCCAGACCCAATCCAACTCTAAAGGGTTTGCATGATAAATAGTGTCTCTTAAGGACAACATTGGAATGTGTCTTTCATCACACATCATTTGTGTGTGTGTATATATATATATATATATATGTGTGTGTGTGTGTGTATGCAAGCGAGTGTATCTTTAAAACTGCCTTACAACACCACTTGTGTGTATGTGTGTGTTCAGTCCCTACTGGTTCACAGTGTCAGGATTTGGTTGGACTGGCCATGCTGTTTCCGCCTGATTGGCTAATCCAGAATGACAAGGCATCTCTAGTGAGATGGCTGGGCAGACGGCACACTGAAAAATTCAGTAACAAGAAGACAGAGAGAGAAAGAAAGACACACATGCAGAGAAGGAGAAAACACATCTTTCGCAACCTTGAGGTCAGAAACAGAGCAACATGGCCAGCTTATACAGTACATACTAGGTTAGTGCTGATATGTAAGGAATAAAACACAATGGGACTGGAGCATAAACTGCTGAAAAAGTTAATGTTGGCTAAAACAGAAAGGTGTCAGCATTAACTTTTTCGGCAGTTTGTGCAACGGTAGCTCTTCTGTAGGATTGGACCATATGGGCTAGCCTTTGTGCCCCATGCAAATCAATGAGCCTTTGACACCCATGACCCTGTCGCTGGTTCACTGGTTGTCCTTTGGATCCTTGGGCCACTTTTGGTAGGTACTAACCACTGCATACTGGGAACACCCCACAAGATGTGCCGTTTTGGAGATGCTCAGACCCAGTCATCTAGCCATGACAATTTGGCCCTTGTCAAAGTCGCTTAGAGCCTTACACGTGCCCATTTTCCTGCTTCCAAACCATCAACTTCAAGAACTGACTTCTCTTGCTGCCAAATATATCCCACTCCTTGACAGGTGCCATTGTAATGAGATAATCAAAATGTTATTCACTTCACCTGTCAGTGGTTTTAATGTTATGGCTGATCGGTGTATTTTACACACACTTATGATGCAGTGTGTTCTGGGAATTGGAGTTCTGAGTGGATTCTGACCAATACATGACAGCTGTGTTTGTAGTCATAGTCAGTTTGGTTTGTAAAGCAGCAGAAATTGTCCTAATACATAATTATGATTTTATGACTGGCAGGGTGGCACGATGGCACAGTGGTTAGCACTGCTGCCTTACAGAAGGAAGGTTCTGGGTTCAGAGCTGGCTGGGATTGGATTCAGCTTCATCCATGACCCTGACAGATAACTGGTATAGATAATGGATGGATTGATGGATGGACATATCCAGGCTCTAAGATTAACCCTAGACCTTGTGTACATCAAATTATCAATAGAGTTTGTCCTGACAGAGCAATTAGGCCTAACTTCATCCGACAAAGCCCAGTTAAATTCCTCAGCCCAAATAAGATACCACACAACATAACTAATATTTAGCTCGGCTCCAGAGCAAAGCACTCACTGGTAAGGGGGAGAAGTGAAAGGAAAAAAATGATTCTCTTTAAGTGCTTTTCTGGCAGCATTTGTCATACACCATGCACTTAGGAGTCAAATATTTGGAGTAAGAGCCACCAACGTTCTCGCCCAGTATCGCTGCGTACACTCCAACACTGTGTACAGGCTCCTTCAGATCCCAGATCAGCTCAGAGCAAATAAACAGCTGCAGATTTTGGATGAACAAGAGGAAGAGAGACACAATAGAATAAGTTGGACATCAATTCCTCTTGTTCGATGCAAAAGTCTGATTCCGACACCAAGAATCGTTTTATGTAATCTCTTTTGTAAAACATCTTATGCACTTGTGTGCTGTTTTCTGGTCAGGGTCATGGCAGATCTGGAGCCATGGAGCCAAGGGAACACTGAGATCGGTGTGAGATAGGAGTATGCTGTGGACAACACAGGGCTGTAGCTATCGCTTAATGGTTAGAGAGGTAGCTTTGGGACCAAAAGGTCAGTGGTTCAATTCCCTGGATCAGCAGGAATGGCTGAAGTGCCCTTGAGTAAGGCACCTAACCCCCAACTGCTCCCCAGGCTGCTCTGGGTATGTTGTATGTCACTCTGGATAAAAGCATCTGTAAAATGACATTAATACAGTATAATGTAAGTCATTTATCATTAGTTCATTGTATTTTAGTTCACCACATTTAAGATCTGGTTTGAATTGGTTTGAACTGACACTGCCTAGACCAGGAACTGTCCATTTCCTCCAATATCATGCCTGAAATTTCCAACTACGGAGCCACTCTCCTCCAACATGAGGTCACAACCCCTGGGCAGCAGGGGATGACGCTAATGCCCGGGGGGCTTTGTGGGTAGGTAGTGTCAGATTTCCTCATTTGTCCCGTTTCCTGCTATAATTAGGCTGAATCCATTTGGCAAGAGTTAGAGAGAAGGCACAAAGGATGCTCCAAATGCACTATCATAAGGAAGGCACTGTCTGATGTCAGTGATTCCCTTCTTCTTTGGGGCTTAGAAAGCCTTCATACTGTAAGACAGACTGTACACTTTATTATGTGCTTCCAGGCCTTCACAATGAGGCATTATAGAAGAAACCCTTGATATGTATCAGACTTGTCTTTACATCTTATTCTTTGTTCACTATTTAGTATTGGATGTTGTATTATTCTATATCTTTTGATGTTTCTAACAGATTAATAAATCTGTAAGGTATGTTAAACTACGTGATATTGTGTATATTTGTTTCAGTTATTAGCAATGTGAACAATATTTGTTTAACACAGCTCTAAAAATTTCTAAAAGTTCCTGAACTGAAAGACGTTTCTCTTTTGTATTTTTCTCAACCAGGCTGGCATGGTGGTGTAGTGGTTAGCACTGTCACATCACAGCAAGAGGGTTCTGGGTTCGAGCCCAGTGGCCAATGGGGGCCCTTTCTGTGTGGAGTTTGCATGTTCTCCCCGTGTCTGCATGGGTTTCCTCCGGTTTCCCCCACAGTCCAAAGACATGCAGGTTAAGTTAAGTGGTGGCTCTAAATTGACCGTAGGTGTGAATGGTTGTTTGTCTCTTTGTGTCAACCCTGTGATGATCTGGCAACTTGTCCAGCATGTACCCTGCCTCTCGCCCATAGTCAGTTGGGATAGGCTCCAGCTTGCCCGTGACCCTGCACAGGATTTATGGATAATGGATCGATTTTTCTCAACCGTAAGTTCTAACAAAAGTAAAAAGGGAGACATTTTGACAGCTGGTATCTCATTACAAACTGAATCGTGTGTGCTTGTGTGCATGTTCAAAATGTAATGTGACATTCATGTTCATGTGATGAAATCACACTTGGTCAAAATGATCTGTAAATAATCCCATAAAAATGATGCTTGTTTGAGATTTTGAGCTGAAAAGAAGATTAAGATTTGAAGCAAGGTTCATATTTAATTTCTTCTTTTGGTGAAGTATGAGGAGAACCTGACATTCTCTGCAAATCCAACTAGCGTTGTATCCACGGGGATGAGGCCAAGCGCCGTTTGAAGTAATCTGAATGAGAAATGAACACGATCATGCATCAAGAGATCTGCTTTCTCTAAGCTCACTGCTGCAGAATGAATGACTAGGGAAAATAAAGCTAGCGAAAGCCAAACTAGTGGCCTAGCAATCCTCAATATATCACCATTAATACACAGGCGCAGGCTTTGTGAGGCTTGGCTGTTCCGGTGTAGTGTGACACGATGTTTGGCAAGGCTACAAACAAAGTCCGGGTCTGGACTGAGCTCGGTATTACAACCTTGATTTCCTCATCATACATCTTAGTCTGAAACTTTGCATATCAAATCCCACAAAATCTAACTTGGGAGTAATATGATCATGGTATTAAAGTTTGCGGTGGCTCCACCATAAGCCGCCTAGTGCTTTGCAATTTCGAAATATAGAGGAGCATTCCAGAAAATCCAAGAGTACAAGAAGCATGTTTCGTTCATTGGTTGTGAATAAGTAATATGCTTTTTATGAATTCTATTTCTTAATTTTTAAATTTTTAAAAATTCTTTTCCTGTATTTAAGTTTGAATACTATTATCACTGTTTTGATGTGTACAGTGGTAGAAAGTATCCATGTCATAGCAACAAATTAACGACCCTCTGTCTCTGGGTCATCCTATTGTTCAAATGAAGATATTTTCCAACTCAACCCTTGCTTGAGTTTGCTGGTTTCTGCTGATTCTTCAGAAATCAGAAGTCTTGTGTTGCATTAGCCGTAATGCTAATTGCTAACCATGTCCATCTGGTGATGGTGAGCCCACATCCAGCTGGCCCTCAGGATACAGATAGGATCCTGTTATACAGCAGTGTGTGTGTGTGTGTGTGTGTGTGTGAAGGCATATATCCCCCAGCAGCTGCTGACCCTCACCTTAAAAACACACACGTACACACAAGCACCAGTCCACGTCTGGTTTCTATTTGGGTGTCAGGAGGGCGTGCTGCGCTGCACACACCCGACGGCTCTAGGCGTCAAATCTGTGACATGGCACGCACACACCTTCCCAATTTAGTCCAAATGAAGCCTGACCATTAGCGCTCCAGAGCCAAACCTCAACGCACCACGCTGGCACTTGGAACACCATCGATCTTCATAATAGCAGGAGCTCAGCCTGATAGTATTCCTAGTATTCTTATTGTGAGTCTGATGTGACCAATGACCACCCGAGCATGACCAGTGGGATAAATATTACAACATTAACACCACCTATAATAAGTTTATCCTTAGTGGGGATGTTTAATGCCCATTTTCTAATGAACTCATTTGGATTTTATAGCAAAATTGTACCTTATAAACAAGCTCTGAAGTCTCCCATTCTGTAAACATTCGTACTAGTTCCTTGTTCCTGCAAGTGCACCTGTTTGATAAACACTTAACGTTTGAATACTTGCGTCAACTCTGATCTTTCGTGTTGCTGTTCCTTTCTTGGATAAATCTCAGCTCGACTAATATTATAAGCCTCAAAATAAGGCTTAGTCCAGGAAATAGAGTAGAAGGACGTTCGGTTACCCGAAGAATACTGCAGTTCTAAAGTAGGATAGGAAGGCTAGAAAGCTACATTTTCAAATGCAGCATAAACACTTTGATGGATTCCTGGAAGACTGTGAAACCTTCTTTCTCGCTATGGCTCTACTATTGTTTTTGGCCACTGGGATGTTCAAAAATACATAAGCATACACCGGCAACGTTATGCCTCTACGACTTGATTACACATTTCTAAATTTAAAATAGCGTACACAATCCAGGGGCAGCAAAATGGGCCGATGAGAGTGCATCCGTATGTGGGTTTGTGTCCAAGACCTCTCAACAGTTACGCCTAAAATCTTCTGAACTCAACCCACATGTGGGATCTACTTCACTTGGCTTTCCCAAAACAGCCCTTCCCTGGTGTGTGTGTGTGTGTGTGTTCGTTCACATGCACATGTGAGTGTATGTGTGTTTAAGCTCATCATTAGACTTGCATTAATGTTCAGATCGCAACTCATTCTTGGTGTTTTTGGACAGCGACAAGGCTGCCAAATTGCACTCGCTGTCAAGTTTCCTTTCCTCCAATCACGCCTTACGGTATATGCATGTAATGCTAGAGTTTTTGGCAAGCATGTACAGAGTTCTTATGATCAGGCCTATAATAGCGACAAGGGCCAGAAGACATAGTGAATGTGCCAAGGAACTTGTATTAGCAAACTCAAAAACTCTTGCAAAAGACAGAGTTATTCTAGTTTTCTGTAAACACAGGTTGACCTGTACCTTAATCAGGGTCGCATGACCAATGCTACATGCTACAACTCAAGGGTTGAAGCATCATATTCTGGTTGCTATTTAGCAAATTATGTCCCACTGACCTATGCTACGTCTTCTTATTGTAGTATAGCAATAAGATACCCATTACATCCCGTGTTCATGTAAAATTACATCTCTGATTCTGATTACATTACTCTGATTACATCCCCCATCCCTCTACATCTGGCCATTGTGCGTAGGCCTGTTTGTGGTTAGGCAAAGACAAATGAATGTCATTGCCACCAGCATAGCGACAGCCTTAAACCACATCAGAATGCACCCACCCACCTGCCCAATTATTGACCACAAAACATTCTGCCCACCAAGACAGACAACTCATGGCTGCCCTGTGTACCAACCTAAGATGAAGGTTATCCCTTATACTATGTTTGAGTAGATAAATCAAAAACATTCTCCTCATTTTTTGAAGAAAACTTCACCATATCAACAATTACACACAAGTTTTCATCTGTTTAGGTTCACCATAAAAGTCCCTGTGTGAGTTCTTACTACAGAAACTGTAATGTATTAGAACAAGCACATAAATATAAACCTGTGATATGAAATCTGGATCTTCTTAACAATCAGATTCAAGAATTCAGCAGTGCTTTGGTATAAATATGTGGAGTTTATCCACATCACAACAGCGAGGTTCCTCACTGGCTTGAATTGACATATCCCATGTTTCAAGTGGTCCACTGCTTATGTACATATATACAACAATGCAACATCAAGGATGAAAGGTTACAGAGGTTCTAGCCTGGCCTTAGGAAACAGGGAAGGGTGAAGGCACTGTAGTTGGGTGTGAAGGAAAACATCCCCTCATTTTATCTCCTCCTTTGGGCAATGAAAATCACACAAAGTAGCTGCTTCATCGCCAAAAGGAAGGCAAGACAAAACAGGAAATGTAGTAAGGCTCATGGATCATTTCGTGTTGACAGGAAGGGGTGGTGGTGGAAGAGGAGATGAACTATTAGGCCTGACTATATATATTTTGGTGTGTGCAGCTGTACTTATATATATATATATATATATAACATTTTGAGATATGCACAGGGAGACAAATCACTAGCCCAGGTGCCTGGGGTAAGCAGATTTAGTGTTCAGGCTGTTATCCATAGTTGCCTGCCAGACAAGTTGCTTCATCAACCAGGAAAAAAAAAAACTACTCCCTACTGACTTTTGCAGTTATTTTTAATCTTAATGTGCTCCGTAGTGGTGCAACAGTTAGAATGTGCTGTTCAGTCATTTCCCCACCACCTGCTGCACTACACACGTCAGACAAGACGTCATCTGGCTGACATTACACAAATTTTACTAGGCATCAAATCTCATAGCTGAAATGTTGGATGATGCCTTGCTGACTTTTGTCAAGGTGCAAACACAGTCTGCAAGATGAACATATTCATGTTCATTTCCCTTAATCTGTACTAATGGTATTAATGGTAAACTGGGATGTATGGATGGTGTCATCCCCCCACTCACTTGCTCACTCGGGTTTGTTGATGGTGTGGTGGCTGGATGCTTTATGTTCCAGGGTGCCCTTATGGCTGTGTTACCTTCTGGCTCTCCCCTTTTAATTATGCTGTCATAGTTAGTTTTGCAAGGGCAGTACAGTGGTGTAGTGGTTAGCACTGTCGCCTCACAGCAAGAAGGTCTGGGTTCGAGCCCTGTGGCCGGCGAGGGCCTT
>JAOBAM010000021.1:34113780-34124133 GCA_025212355.1 Notarius kessleri
AGACCTCTCCATTCTTTGTAAGTGGGAAAACTTGCAAAATCGGCAGTGTATCAAATACTTATTTTCCCCACTGTACAGGGATGTGGTGAGAGAGGACATGAAAGTGGTAGAGAAGGATGCAGAAAACAAGGAGCCATGGAGATGAAAGATCCGCTGTGGCGACCCCTAATCGGGAGCAGCCAAAAGAAGAAGAAGGAGTTTGAACTTTTAGAAAAGTGTATTTTAGTGAAGCAAACTCTCCTAAGAAAAGATCAGATTTGGGTTTCCCTGTATCCAAATCTTTCTGAGTAGTGTAACTTTATCACATAACTTACAAGGATTTTGTATGATTCAATATCAAAAAGATTCCTTCAACCTCAGAGTTTATCTTGAGACATTAAATCAGACTTTAAATTTTATTATTATTTTTATTATTAGGGCTATGTTTGCAGGGAATTTTACGAAACGCGTGTGATTTGTCCTCTTCAGGTTGCCGTAGCGGGGTTTCTTCAAAATGGCGGAGAAGAAGATAGCAGGTAGGTGTGTTTGTTTATTGTGGTGAGCTGCTCCTAATAACACGGTTTTTATATTTTGTTTAAAGGTTTGTTAGCTAGCTAGCTAGATTAAAAAAAAATTAACTTTGGACGCTTTCTTTTTTTATTTGCTAATTAAAAATGTTAGCTAGTTACGGTTTAGTCAGTGCTAATGAAACCCAGTTTTTAAACGCTGAACTGAATTATCTGACTAACTGAAAACCAAAGCTACATGTTTTTATCGGTGTAATAAATCATGCTAACTGGTGATGCTGCTGGAATTTTAATTTCCCTGAGGGAACCTTCCCAAAGGGATCAATAAAGTTCTATCTACTCTTAAAAAAAAAAAAAAAAAAAATTGGTGTTTTGGCGTGACACGTCATGCTAGCTGGGTGGCTTGGCGTGGCACGTCATGCTAGCTGGGTGGCTTGGCGTGGCACGTCAGGCTAGCTGGGTGGCTTGGCGTGGCACGTCAGGCTAGCTGGGTGTTTGTGTTCCCTCAGTGCGCTCTCAGGACCCGGGTCAGCGGCGTGTGCTGGATGGAGCGACTCGGCAGCGGAGGCTCACGCGGCAACTCGAGGCGCTCGAGAAGGACAACTTCCAGGATGACCCGCACGCAAGCCTTCCACCGCTGGTGAAGCGACTTCCGCATTTCGACGAGAACGATGAACCCGGTACAAACGCGTTCACACTGCTCCGGGTGTTCTGCTTCTTAATTCGGTCTTGTTATAAGGGCAGGTTCCCAGCATGTGTTTCCGTTTTACTGGGTTATGCGTTTTAACCCATGAACTGAAGTAAAACTACCATACAGGACACTTTTAGAGAATACGATCACGGTTTAGAAGAAAAATATCACGGGTTTACGGTATTACTCGAGCATTTTAAAGACACCCAAGATGGTAGTGAAAATATTTTTATTACGGAATCTCTGCAAAAGTCTTGTATGTGATTCTGAAGTAATTAGGACACATGGTAGAGTAGGTGTCTCCCATAACCTGGTACGGAAAGTATGAAACGGAACAGGATGGCACGTTACGTTTTCTAAATATTCAGGGGTTTCATGCTTAACATCTTGTACTCGCACGTATCACTGTCATGTATTCTTTGATTGTCCAGTCATATTGTATTAATGATATTTTCAATCGAAGTTGATCTAAAAGCCTGGAACTCCAATTACGGAATATACCTCAGCGTGATGTCACAAAGAAATCCGATGTGGTGGAACGAGCGCCATCTTGAGTAAAATGTGGTTTCGTACTGATTGTGAAAACGGTCATAAAACAGAAGTACAGATCAAAAAAAGGTAAGAACTTGAAATGTATGCAATGTCAGCTGAAGAAACAAAAAGGTAGAGGAAGAGACAAGAAATTGTAAAATAGATGAACAAATAGTTATGTTTTGACAAAACAACTAAACAATACATTGTTTTTCTTCTAACTTTATCATACATGACGAGACAGGTTCATGTATAAAGGCGGGATGACTAATGTAAGTACTGATTAATAAAATGGTGGACGTGACTGATGTCTCTGTGAAGCTGGAACAAAAAGGGGAAGATTATACATTAAGTAAATGTCACAAAAATGGTATTGCGGAACGGAACACTTGTTGTACATGGGACGGAACAGCATATAAAAACCCGGAAGGCAAATATAAGAATACTTGACGCCACATTAAAATGCATGACGGTTCTGTTCTGTACCGGGTTATGGGAGATGCAGTAGAGTGCACATCAAGCCATTATGCCTGTATCTGACATTATGACACCGAGGTCAAGACCTTGGTATTTTTTTTTTTCTTCAGGTTTCGTATTCTATGAAAGTAGTTGATGAGACAGTTATCCCTGCATTAATGCATCATCACATGACGTGTAGTTGCAGATACATATGACTTCTCAAAATGAAAGAACAGCAGAGATGTCCACCAGTGCCGGAGACCGCCGGTTTTCTCAGCCGACACAGACGGTCTGCGCCGGCTATTCAATCCCGGGGGGGGACTTGCTTTCAATGTTCAAGTGATTTTATATTGTCTCTGCTGCCCATCATTTGCTGCAAATCCAATTATTCCACCATGGAATTGTCTTCGATTCGGGTCTAGCATGACCGGAAGCAATGTGAATTTATTGATCAATTCTTGTGCTCTGACTGGCTTAGCCAGACCACGTGACCATGCCATAGTGTATGTAGTTATGGAGGGTAACTACGTACTACAGAGGATAACTGGGGAAGCCAAGCACGCATACATCTGGAGGGAAATTTCATACATATTTTGTAACTATTTTACAAGGAAATGGTTAGCAATTTATTAGCTGGGAATGCCCCAGAAGACATGTAAATTTCAAATTTTCTTGGGGGGTGGGGCATGCCCCCAGACCCTCCTAGCATCCATGGCAAATTCCAGAGCTGCCTACTACCTAGTGTGGCTTTTTTTTTTTTTTTAATAAAACCAGCTACTTCAGATTGTCTGGAGAGCCCTGCACAGTAATGTTAGTTGGAAATCGCGCAGGCAGAATGCGTTCTATTTACAGACCAGATGCCTAAACTAATGAACGAACGCAACGTAGTCTCTCACAGCTCACGTAAACTTCAATACCTACAAATTCATTATCCAAAGTAAATGAACCTGATGCTATGCTAATTTCTGCCCAATGTGATCTTCAGTTGCCTGAATAAAAATCAGTGAAAGGCTGCAACAAAGAAAGTTAATGTTTTGGAATTGGAAAGCTAACAGGCAAAGAGAGAGAGAGAAGGTGAGAAAGTAATGATTAAGTAGCCTATAGTAGGCTACAGATATGGTAAGGCGATAATGATTCTGATAATCAGAAAATGTGGCTCGGAATATTGGCTCTGGTTATTGGTCGAGCCAATAATCAGTCGACCCCTAATTCTTATGGTAGGGAAGTGCTTGACCAAACGGTTGTCTGGATTTCTTTCAATTTCTCTAATGTATATTACTCTGATTACATGTCTTACAAGAAAGTCAATAAACAAATCCTGCAATTATTCTAAAATTGAATCGAGAAGATTTCCAGACATGTGCCTACTGAGTAATGTTGCCAGTCCAGAGAACATCTGTAGTAGTAATCATCAATTTGTACAAAATTCACAAATGGAAGTGTCTTAATGATGTATGTTTTGGTTATCATTCTAAAAATTCCATGCTACTACATACTATGTTGACTCAATAATGGAAATAACTCATTTCCAGTAATGTTTCTGTTCACAGATGAGATTTTGTCAGTGTTTTGCCTTTACTCCTTTTCTTTAACTTGACACTTTTGTGTAACTTGTAAGGGAAGCGGAGAAAGAAGACCAGAGGTGACCATTTCAAGCAACGTTTCCGGAAAAACTTCCAGGCCCTGCTTGAGGAGGAGGTGGGGCTTTGATCCTTTGTATAGAATAATGAGTTAGCTCAAATTTAAGTCAGTACTACTCAAGTAAACTCCCAAAGTTGGAATATATTTAGAACTGAATTCTGTAGGAAGATAGATGGCCACAAAGAGCCACAGATATGGTGGTGTTTTTAAAAGTTCTTCAGTGGAATGTAGTGGATGTGTGATGGCCTTGGGAAAACCCTTTACGTGGCATGGTGCAATTTTAAGATTTTGTTCTTGATATATTTCATGCTGAAAGTGTTTCTTTTTCACGTACATTTAAAGATTTCATTCTGACTGCAAGACAGGAGCATCACTGACAGTGTCTATGGGCATAGTTTGTTCATTTCACTATGGCATGTAACTAACAGCTTGATCAAATCATGGTCTTCAGTATGTGAGGAAATCATAATGTGCTCAAAGGGTTTTTCTTTTTTTTTTTTTAAGGCAGCTTTAAGAAATCTGGGGTGGGCTTCCCAAAAGCATTGTAGCACAAAGATCATCGTTAAATGGTACAGCGAGCATCACAATGAAAACACACCTCTCCTAGTTAAGATGCTCTTAACACTAAGAGACTTTCGGGAAACCCACCTCTGACCATTTTTGTACCACTATGTTTTTAAATCAGCTCCTTACACAATATGATCTTTGTAGGAAGGTAGCCGAGGCAAGAGTATAAAGAGAAACCTTTTTTCCCCATTTTATTTTAGTTTAAAGGGAAAAAAAAAAAAGTTACTTAAAGTTGAGGTGCCGAAGTATGCTATAGGCAGAAAAACAAACTAGGCCAATTTTGACTCCTACTTTATCATTTAAGGGTGTTTTCACATCTGCGCTTTTTAGTCCAGTTAAATCAGACTCTGGTTCTTTCCCTTGATATGATTCATTTGGGCAGCTGTGAACACAGTAATCACGCTCCGGTGTGGACTAAAATAACTGCACAACGACCTTTTAAAGGAGGTGGTCTTGGTCCAGTTCTAGGCGCACTCTGGACAGGTTTGTGTGATGGGAACGTAATCAGACCTCTATCCAACCCAAGTACCACATGTATGCTGTAAGCCTGAGAGCTAAACGAATCCTGTAGTCACGTGTGCTTTGCATTCAGTGATGAGATCGAGCACACAAACTCTAGCAGCTAGCTGGGGAATGAACCAAGGGGTTGAACTAGCAACAAGGCAGTACAGCTTCTTTGCAAAGTGTGAAGCAGCATCATATATTTAAGACGTTTCCTTGAAGCGCATTCAGCATTCTGCTGGTATAATTTTGCTTGGTATGTAGCCCAGATAAATACAAGAGTTATGAACAAATGCCAACTCTGTCGTTGCAGTTTATGAATGAAGCATAGCAGTGTCTCAGAAATATGCCCTAATCCAAGCTACAGGACCCTTCTTCCTGTATTTACGTTCTTCCTCCCACCTCAGACACATCTGACCAATAAGTAGAATGAATTTTTATTATAAATATGAGTGGGGTTCTAATTATCTCTGTTCCTGTCCAGGACTTGAGTGTGAGTGAGGGTCCAAATTATCTGACTGCGTGTGCAGAGCCATCAAAGCTTCCGCAGCGTCACTTCTGCGCCGTGTGCGGCTTTCCGTCCAACTACACCTGCGTGTCCTGCGGAGCTCGCTACTGCTGCATACGCTGCTTAGCAACACATCATGAAACCAGGTAACGCACACGAAGTTATGTATGGAAAATACATATAAAGTGATGAGAAATATTAGATATTACAACGACTTAACATTTTCAGTATCATAACCGTATAAGATACATTTTTTTGTTAGATTTGACATAACATGCTGTTAATCCTCGAAATATGTCTGTTTTGAAGCAAATTGACTAATATATTACTACTGTTTCATATTAATAATACCATTATGAGGACTAGCTACAGGCCAGGAGGAAAATCTACAGGAACCCAGGCTTCAGGAATAAGAATTTATTTTATATTATTAATTTCAAATATACCAAGTATTCTATCATTCATATCATTATTGGACATTTTGTTTAAACCAGGATTTGGAAGAAGAAGAATTTTTTCCATGTTATTTATGATTGAAAATATCACACTCTGGTTCTCCAGGCTGTATCTTGATTTTTTTTTTCCTCTTTTCTCTCTTTCTCTGAAATTAGGTGTCTGAAGTGGACCGTATGATCATTGAAAATCCATTTCACCATCGATCGATCTGTGAATTAAAACTGTGTGTTGGGCAACAGTGCTGATGAACCAAGGAGCCTGGTTTTTTAATGTTTTCATGTACAAGTATGAAGAGAAACCGGGTTCCTTAGTGCAGTTTGGGACGAGCTGCTTAGCGCAATGATACGACGGCAAGAGCAGGCAAACTTGCAAAATAATCATGGTGCAAGAAAAACTGTGAAACGATCATCTCAAATGCTGACGTTGATCTTGACGTCCACTTGTGTTTTTTAGAAAAGCTATGCAGCTGGACTGCAGCTTCACGGGATCTGATTTTCTCCAACGCCGACGGATTTGGTCGTTATACTCCTGAATATATGGAGATGCAGAGATGAACATATTGTCTGTCCGCAAGGCTAAAGTAGCTGGTCTGAATTTTTTTTTTTTTTTTTAAATATTTATTGTAATGGTATTTTGTGCTTCTCTTATTTCCTCATGGTGTCAGTTTTCATGACCACATCGACTCCACTGTGTGAAGGAAATTGCGAGGAAGTGTTTAAAAGACAATAGAATGATGGATTACTGAATAACTTTCACTCTTTTCCTTAAGCAGACAGGTATGTACTCGTTAGGCTAGCCGTAGGACAGATAGAGTAAACTTTTGCCTCTGACTTTGTCTTGTTGCTTTACTGATGCTGAAATAACTCTAATAAATATTGTAAAAGGATGCTTGCTTGTATTCTCATAACATTACATGCTTTTACAGGCAACAATGGGTGTCAATTTGCAAAGGGTGCAAACAAAATCTGAGCAGGATTTTTACCACAAAATGAGACAGCTTTTTTTTTTTTTTTCCTTCAAATATAAAGATGAGAAGCACATCTACTTTTTCCTCACCACTAAGACCATGACCACAGGTTATTCCTTCCTGTTGGCCCACAAAACCAAGACTCCTGAATTAACAGGTCAGTGTAGGCATGTGCCCGAGTGATCATGGTAAGACAAACATGTTTCTAGAGTCTTTTATTTTGTGCAAGTCATAGCAATTCACTGGTGTTCTCACACACGAGCATAATTGAACTTTTAAACATTAAAATAAAAACAAATGTTATTCTTGTGCACATCTCAGTTCTCAGAGCTCAGTCTATGGAATTTAAACCATGTCCTTAATACAGAGCACAAGGGCGACAGCTTCTGATCTCAATCTTACGACAATGAACAATTCATACTTAATATTTTTCATATTACACTTATACTGTTTTTATATACTGAATGTCACCACACTGTACATACCAGTGAGTAATTATTTACATTAATCAAGCACATTTAAGCCATGTTCACATTAATCTCAAACGGTTACCGAGAAATACATTTTTTTTTTAAATTATAATCCACAAATTCATAAGTCAGACTGCCCTGATTTTCAGTATAGATCAGCAACTTTCAGCCATTTTTAAACACACAATTCAAGATAAATACAAATGTGTGAATTTTTAGTAAACAAAATTAGCGTTTAAAACTTCACATTTCCCTGGAGCTAGTTTCTATTCAAACTGCTTTCGTGACTAGCATAATTCAATTTTAGAATATGTAATCTGATTTCAAGAGTAATTAGTAATATCAGGTAAAGTAATACATGTAAAAGTAAACACTATTGTACCATTTATAAAATATAGTCATGAGACCATTGAATGCTATGAACTGAAATCTGTAGAACTGTTCAACGTGTGTACTGTTTAGATGATGTGTAGTTGGTGTGTGTCGGCCAGTCCACAGCTCGTTTTGTGTGTGTGGAAGAGTTTGGACAGAGACTCCATGTACAGCTTGTGATAGTGGTCCACTTGCTGCACGGATGGATTGCATATATGAGGCACAGAGATGGGGCTTCCAACTAAGAGAGCAAGAGAGAACAATTAAGTATTTATCTAATGCATCCACAGGCAGCAGTGCTTTTTAAAACAACTTCTGTCCAACATGTGCTGGAGGTAGAGGAAAAAAAAACAGTAAGTGCTACAAAGCTGCCTTAAGCTCTATTCGGACTGGATTAGTTTTACTTGGGTAAGTTGATAATACAGTTTTTACCAGAGTCTATCTGGGATTTTAGTCTTGTCAATAGAGTTTTTTTTCACACACACACACACCCCAGACTGTATGCGTACATGTGGAAAGATTACTCAGTGTTTTATATTTTATACAATGACAAAAAAAAAAACCCCAGCATGATCGTAGAGACAATTGAGGAAGCATAATCTCCCACCAAACCCAAAATTAAACCAAATACTGTATAAAAGATTTTGTCTGAGAACCTGTGCATCCAAGGATTTTAGTTAAGTTTAATTCCTAGCACAAGCTTAGCCTTTATGTGAATATTATGGCCTACTAATGATCAATACGACTTGCACAGCCACAATCCCAACAACAATCAGATTGCCTTAATATGAAAATTTATGTAGTAGCTACTCACAGAACTACAGAGTGAAGACGTGCCCATCTCTGTGATTTATCCAGAGAGCACTTATCCCATGTTGGGAATTGAATTGAAATCAGCAATGTTACCGAACAGACACAGGAAAACGAGATCGTCAATGACAGCGTAGCTCACTCCGGCCCTGTCTAGTCCAGAAGGAATGATCTAAAGTGGGCCACCTTGTACAATAAATGTTGCAAGCTATATACACCCTAGGAACACCAACCTATTTGCCAAAAAGAATCCAAAACGGTGGAGAATTGACTGAGAAGAAGCGATTTGTGTGGAAACTGCTTGTTAGGGTTTAATTACTCCATATCTTCATTATGAATTGCAATTATGCAACTTTAGGTAGAAGCTACATGCACCCCAGGCAGGCCTACCTTCCTGCCAAAAATAATCAAAATCGGTGAAGAATCGAGAGAAAAGAAGCGATTTTCGTGAAATGTGGGCGACACCAGACGGACCACTCATGATGGCATAAGCTCGCTGCCTGTCGGCCGGATGAGGAGGAGATGATAATGCATTTTGTTTATAGGCACCTTTCAAGGCCCTCAAGAGCACCTTACAATACTCAATAAAAATCAACATACAAAGCCTAAAATACAAAAATGAAATTGTAAAAGTCAAACAAAATAGGCAAGCTTGAAAAGGTGTGTCTTAAGGCAGGATTTAAAGGTTGGAAGAGAATCAATATTACAAATGTCGTGAGGAAGAGCGTTCCAGTAGTGAGGTGAGGGGGTGACATGAGTGAAGTAAACCCCATGGTTTTCAAATGAGCTGGAGGTGTAACAAGATCTAAGAGTAACGAGAAGGTGTGCAGATGTCAAGTAAGCCAGAGAGATACGGAGGCGCTTGGTTATGAAGTGCCTTAAAAGTGAGAAGCAGAATCTTGTAGTCGATACAGTATTTAACAGGAAGCCTGTGAAGCTGCTGGAGGACAGGAGTAATGTGTTCTACTGAAAGAGTTCTAGTAATGATACAGGCAGCTGAAGTTTAAGAAGTGACGAGGACCAGAGTGGATAGAGTTACAATAAGCAGTGTGAGATGTAACTAAGGCGTGTATATGAATTACATCCGAACAGTGCTTTAGGTTTCCGTTTAGTAAAACAGACAAGAGAAAATTAATATTGATGCCGTAATGTGGAAGAGGAACATCTCTGTGTCACCGTATCCAAACTTGATATTAAAAAAATAAACCTCACTCACCCACAGTAGTAATGGGTCTCCTGTGAGGCAGGAGCAGCCAGCGTCCCCCAGTGAAGAGACATGGTGCAAAACCCATCACCTGCTTAAACAGAGCCTGAAGCCTGCGGCCTATGCTGCCCTCGGACAGCAGCACCTGCGGGAAGAGCTCGTTCTCTCCGAACGAGTATACTGGAACCAGGTCAGCCCTGAGGACAGAAGAAGTATTGCATGTACAGTAGAAGTATTCATATGCTACTGCTAAAAATATGTAATGAATAAAACATGTGGGGGTGTGCTATTATAGGAATGCAATTAGCCAATGGGATGGGGTCATGAAACACATCTTGTGCTGTAAATTTTTTAAAGTAGCTTTTTTTTTTTTGCTTGAGTGAAAGTCTACAGCTGCTGTAACATGCGATTTCAGTAACTAACTAGTTTCACTGAGATTCCACAACTATGTTGTACATACATGGATAAAAACTATTAGTATAAATACAGAGGTGATTATAGGAAATCATGCATGCTGATTGGTCAAGAGATTCAGACTATTTCTTGATAATCACCTCAAACGACTTGGCAAAATGGTGGCCAAGGGCATCGTTACCATAAGTGAGGAAGAATTACAAATTATGAAAGAAAATGCTGTTCCTAAAAGCACTAAAGATGCTATGAAGTTTGG
>JAOBAM010000021.1:34201469-34211767 GCA_025212355.1 Notarius kessleri
TAATAGATCTTTATGTTTGGTAGAGTAGTAGACCTCAATTTTTGGTAGAATAATAGAACTTTGTTTGGTAGAGTAGTAGACCTCAATGTTTGGTAGAGTAGTGGATCTCCATGTTTGGTAGAATAATAGACCTTTATGTTTGGTAGAGTAGTAGATGTCCATGTTTGGTAGAATAATAGACCTCTATGTTTGGTAGAGTAGTAGACCTCTATGTTTGGTAGAGTAGTAAACATCCATGTTTGGTAGAATTGTGGATCTCCATGTTTGGTAGAGTAGTAGAACTTTGTGTTTGGTAGAGTAGTAGACCTCAATGTTTGGTAAAGTAGTGGATCTCAATGTTTGGTAGAATAATAGATCTTTATGTTTGGTAGAGTAGTAGACCTCAATTTTTGGTAGAATAATAGAACTTTGTTTGGTAGAGTAGTGGATCTCAATGTTTGGTTGAATAATAGACCTTTATATTTGGTAGAGTAGTAGTCCTCTATGTTTGGTAGAGCAGTAAACCTCAATTTTTGGTAGAGTAGTAGACATCTATGTTTGGTAGAATTGTGGATCTCCATGTTTGGTAGAGTAGTAGACCTTTGTGCTTGGTAGAGTAGTAGACCTCAATGTTTGGCAAAGTAGTGGATCTCCATGTTTGGTAGAATAATAGACCTTTATGTTTAGTAGAGTAGTCATCCTCAATTTTTGTTAGAGTAATAGATGTCTATGTTTGGTAGAGCAGTAGACCTCAATGTTTGGTAGAGTAATAGACATCTATGTTTGGTAGAATAGTGGATCTCCATGTTTGGTAGAATAATAGACCTTTATGTTTGGTAGCGTAATAGACCTCTATGCTTGGTAGAGCAGTAGACCTCAATGTTTGGTAGAGTAGTAAACATCCATGTTTGGTAGAATTGTGGATTTCCATGTTTGGTAGAGTAGTAGAACTTTGTGTTTGGTAGAGTAGTGAATCTCCATGTTTGGTAGAGTAGTGGATTCTCCTTGTTTGGTAGAATATTAGAACTTTATGCTTGGTACAGTAGTGGATCTCCATGTTTGGTAGAGCAGTAGACCTCAATGTTTGGTAGAGTAGTAGATGTCTATGTTTGGTAGAATTGTGGATCTTCATGTTTGGTAGAATAGTAGACTTCAGTGTTTGGTAGAGTAGTGGCTCTCCATGTTTGGTTGAATAACAGACCTTTATGTTTGTTGGAGTAGTAGACCTTTATGTTTGTTGGAGTAGTAGACCTTTATGTTTGGTGGTGTAGTAGACCTCTGTGTTTGGTAGAATTGTGGAGCTCTATGTTTGGTTGAATATGAGCTCTCCATGATTTTATGGTGCAGATATTACATAAGACTGAAATAGTATTCTGTCATGCAGCTCAGGAAACTACAATATAATAGAGAAATCATTACAGAATTATATGAATTGTACAGAAGGCAGCCTCGGCATCATGGACTAGGTGTAGCATCATGATATTTTAGAGCTTGTTTAGCTGGACAATGATGGAAGAATGCTGAAGACTTCTAAGATCTTCAGATGGTTCTATTTCTCTAAATATAAACAAACTAGTGGCCTAATATAAAACACCACAACCCTGACCAGGAAGTTACCAGGAAGATGAATGAATGAAAGCTGTAAATGCTTTCACATCACATTCATATTAATATACAATGTGTTTTGTTTTGTTTATGTACGGCTAGCTTCATCTCTGAGTGCTCACACATACCTAAATGAAAGTAAAAATCCTCCTGCTTGTGCAAATTTTTTTTCTTGCATCATGTGGGATGAAAGTCCCAATGCATATTTCTAGTCTCAATCAGACTCCATATGAACAAAATTTCTGGCAAGCTTTCTAAAAAGATTAATAGTGTACTTTTCTATTTGGTTACATCCCAATATAGAACTCATCAACTCAGTAACGCATCAAAGTAAATGTTCGACAAAATTATACAAGGTATCGAATTGAAGGATGCCAGTAAATGGTACAAATATTAGATCTTTACATCTGGTATAACAGCAGAACCTTTGCATTTGGTACAGTAGCAGTGTAGTATTGCTTTCTGCCCTGGTCACAACTCTGATCTGACCCAGTTTTCAGTATTTTGACTTCAGAAGCAATTTTAATGAGTTATTATGTCTTTTTTTTTTTTTCTTTTACTGCTTTAGTGATGGGACAAAAACAACGGAGGCTATACATATCTCTTCCAGAGTTTATATATGCACACATTTTCACACACAATCAGGAACTCTCTGGTCTTACAACACCCCCTCCTTCCAGAATAGCACAGCAGCTGACAGCAGTGTCCTTCTCAGCCAATCAGAGCGCTTGCTTTCACTAGTTAGTGCTCAAACTCTTCGCACTCTGTAGCATATCTGCCTCACAACAAGGCTCTCTCTCTCTCTCTCTCTCTCTCTCTCTCTGTATGAGCTCTAAGTGACAGGCCGCATTAGGAACTACAGATTCAGACAGGCACAGCAAGGGCAACCCGGGGAACCTACAGCCAACTCTGCTTGCTTTGATACTCCTCTGTTAAAGAGAGAGATGCAGAGAGACAGAGAGAATGGGAGTGAGGCAGGGAGTAAATGAATAAGAGAGTATGGGCAGAGATAGAAGGTAAACATTAGCATCTCTGATCGACATGGTGATGGATATACAAGGCAATTATGGAGCTATACAACAGTGATGGAGATGATGACAGAGATATGAAAATGTAAAGTGATAATGATGGGGATATAGAGCAACAGTAATGGCGGTATAGTCCAGAATTGAGGGATATGACGATACAGGCCGATACTGATCGAGATGGAAAGCTATAATGATGGAAGCGGGCTGTGGATTCAGTGTTTAAAGCAGTCTGCACAAAAAAATCTGCATCTTCATGTGCTTCCATGTAAAAAGGATTAGACATAACCAAACTGAGATTATTTGAAACACTATAGTATTAGCCATTATATTGTCGATTCTTTATTAAGCTAGATATTATATTTCTTACGTAGCATAAATCAGATTTGTTTGAGTTTCTAAAACAGCATTGTTTAGATAATGGTGAGCATGATTGCTATGAGAAACAGACTAATTCTGTATTTCATGCATATGGTACAGTTACAGGCATATACTCGTGTGCTCAGTGCCATGTCAGTTTTGGTCCCTTACCAAGTTTAAGGTTACTGATGGTACTTTAAGCTGTTTGGCTTATGCGTGGGTGAATGAGGCCCTACTGTTCAGCACCTCGCTGGAGAACGTTCGGTGACTCACACATTGGCTTCATTCAGCGATGCTACCTACATGTCCTCAAAGCTCAGGAAAAAGTTAGACAACGCATTGTGTAATATTTCCAGCAGGACAACTGCTGACCTTTCTTACACGTCTTCCAAGCCTTCCCTTTTGAGAAATGCTTCAGTATGATTCGATGCAAGTCCAAAAGACAAAGGACTATTTTTTCCCTATGGTAATAATAATATTGATTTCTAACCCGACTGACGGCTGTTATTTTGTTCTTGCAATTTATTACCTGTAGTTAAAGAGTACAAATACTTTGCATATGTCTGTATGTCTTTTTTTATACTTGGTAGTGCTGCTGACCTTTATCCCACTCAAGAGCAAATTTCTCATATGTGAAAATTTGGCTAATAAAGCGACTCTGATTCTGATCCACACAAGCATTCAAATTGGACTCTGGATCATGGTATTTACTTCCTGTGAGAATAACAGCTAGGCAAAGGCACTAATCATCATTCTGTCATCCTCAGAACTGTAGCTCTCTGATTTCATAATACTCGCCTTAATCAATGTAACTATTTATTTAAGGGTTGTAAGTCCTACTGTTCTTCTGACCAATCAGAATCGAGAATTTAACAGCACTGTTGTACAACGACAAGCGATCCTTAGATCTACCAGTTCCCCAATAACTCTCTCTCTCTAAACTATTTCTTTAATATCATGTGTCTCTCTAACAGGTAACTGAGGTGGGGCAAGTGGCACATAACCCCACCCCCTCACCCCACACACACCACCCTACCCCACCCTCCCCTATCTCTCGTTGGTCTTCTATACCATGAACTCTGGCTCTGCCCAGGATGTGGCGGTGGAGCATTTCCTGCGTGACATAGAAAGGCGGGGCCAGCGGTTGCACTGCGCTGTGATTGGCTGCGAGGAGGCGCCTCTCCGTGGCGACATGAACCTGCTGTACCGCAAGAGTCGACTGGACTGGAGACACCGAGATCAGGAGGGCAAGAAGAGGTGAAAAGTGCAAATCCAAATGAATCCAGAGAGAAATAAAAAAAAATGTCGAAGTGAAATTAGAAGGCAGTGGCTTAGAAAGAAAGACCGGCTTTTATAATTCATGCGAATTGTATCCTCCTTCCACTCAGGACAGATAGCAAGAGAAGAAAGTGTAGGAGTGTGGCCTATATTCCAGGGACAATCTGGCCCTTTGGTGTCCCAGTAGATCATAAATACACTCAAGTACGCACACAAAATGCTTGTGTTCACACACACACACAGTCTCTTGAGCACAAGCCACAGTGTCTTGCATAAGACATATCCACCCAACGATATTACTGGATTCGCACTAAGAACAGGTATTAAACAGGTAATTAGTTCTTCACAAAGGTTCATCTGGTCTGTCATATTTATCCTGAGCAGGATTCAGAGAGCAAAAGGTTATTAGCAGTGGTCGATTAGTAAAACAAATGATCAGGGTTGATGGTGAGGTAAAATGGCAGACTGTTTTTAGCTATGGAAGGAAAAATCCTGGCTACTTTTGCTAGCAAGTTGTTGTTTCCCCTCACAGATGTTGTTAAATTTCCCATGAATTGCCTTAAAATCCACTTAACAAGCTAAGTTCAGAAGTTAATCTTATTATGCTAGGTGTGTAATATTTCTACGCAGGAAATAGTCCACATTGATCAATTACTTTGCTTGTTAGCTAGGCTAGGCTAGGCTAGGCTAGTATTGTAATAGCAAACAAGCAGAAAGGCATTCAGACCTGCATTCAGGTAGGTTTCAGATTTTGCTGCTGTAAAAGTGTGTTTTGTTCCACTGCTGGTTTGCTGAGTTAGCTGTGGGCTAGTCAAAAGTAGTGTAGTCATCATGTGCAGATTAGCAACTAGCTATTTTGAAATGTAACGTAGCTTGATTAGTGACTGTTTGTTAGTGTTGTATGAGTTCACACAGACCTAGGAGTAAACCTGGTGAAGATGATGCTTATAGATGAAGATCAGCACCAGGTGATAGCTTGTTTTAATTCTGCGGGTCACTTCTACACTCTGTGTGTGTGTGTAAGAGCTGTGTGTGGGAGATGTTATGGATTCATGACACATAGTGAGCTCGCATCCCATCCTGACCTAAAAAAAAAAACAGGCCCGCTTTTAGCGGCCTCTGGTTAAGCTACACACACACACGGAAACACACTACAGGAAACAGGCTATTCACTCGTTCTCTCAGCCTCCCACTCCTCCTCCACTCGGTCATTCCATCCTCCTCCGTCTGGCTGCTGAATTTAAACAGCACCGTTTTGCCCATGCATCCATCCGTATAGTTGAACATCCATCCACTTATCCATCTGTCTATCTCTCTATCTACCTCTCACTTACCCTCCAGTCATTCTGTCCTCATTCATCACAGCTACATTTAAGCAACGTCCCTTAGTCCATCCATCCATCCATCCATCCATGCATGTATTCATCTGTCCATCCCACTTCCCTCCATTCATGTATCCATCCATTAATTGATCGATAAGTTCATCCATCCATCCATTTACCCATCCAACTATTTATTCTTCTTCCCTTCCCTTAGTCCAGCCATTCATCTGTCCATCTTCCACCTATTCATGCATCTATCCATTCATTGTTTAATTGATGGTTTAATTGATTCCTCAGTTGATTCATCCATCTATCCATCCACTCACCCATCTACCCTCCCGCCATTCTTGAATTCATCTATCAATTTCTCTTCCCTCCATTTATGAATCCATCGATCCTTTCTTCACTCTTATCTCCCCTCTATCCATCCATCCATCCATCCTTTTTCCCTCCATTCATGTATTCTTTCATCCATCCCTTTTCTCTCCCTGTCTTTATCTATCTATTAATTAATCAATCCATTAGTTCATCCTCCCATCCATCTATCCATTCACTCACCCATCCACCTTCCTTCCATTCTTGTATTCATCCCTCAATTTCTCTTCCCTCTATTCATCAATCCATCTATTAATCAATCCATCTATCTATCCATCCACCAATCCTTCCTTCACTCTTATCTCCCCTCCATCCATCCATCCATCCACATATCACTCCTCACTGCACCTAATCCATCCATCTATCCATCTGTTTTCTTTCCATTTGTGTATTCTTCCATCAATCCCTTTTCCCTTCATGTCTTTATCCACCTATTAATCAGTCCATGAGCATTAGTTCATCTTTCCATCCGTCTATCCATCCACTCACCCATCCACCTTCCCTCCATTCTTGTATTTATCCATCAATTTATTTTCCCTTCATTCATGAATCCATCTAATCAATCAATAAGATCTATCTATCTATCTATCTATCTATCTATCTATCTATCTATCTATCTATCCTTCCTTCACACTTAACTCCCCTCCATCTATCCATCCATCCATCTATTGTTCCATCCATCTGTCCATTCATTACCCTACCCATCCATCCACATATCACTCCTCACTGCATCTAATCCATCCATCGCTTTTCCCTCCATGTTTTTATCCATCTATTAATCAATCAACCCATTAGTTCATCCATCCATCCATTCATCACCTTACCTATCCATCCACATATCACTCCTCACTGCACCTAATCCATCTATCTGTTTTTTCTCCATTCATGTATTCTTTCATCCATCCCTTTTCCCTCCCTGTCTTTATCCATCTAGTAACCAATCAATCCATTAGTTCATCCATCCATCCATCCATCCATCCATCCATCCATCCATCCATCTCTACCCATTCATCCATCTCTCTGACATCTGTTCTCTCCTTCTTTTTAATACTGCATTAGTATCATTCTTATGGACTGTTATTTCATTCATGTGATATCACTTCTGCTCACTTTAAAACAATAATCTTCAAACATTCCACAGGGTTCACAACATCATTTAATGTCAGTAAATAACCTGAGGTTCTTGAGTCACCTCCTCATACCCTCCTTTTCTCTTTCTAAGCACAGTCCCACTGTTTTATCAGCTTTGTGTTGCTGAAATGAAATGAACTCATTTTGCCAGCTGAGAACTGAACTGGCTTCAGAGCGACAGAAGAGCGCAGCGTGCTCGAAAATAAGGCAGCGTGTTGGTGGAGAAGCATTAACTGTTGTGGGAAGTCAGTCTGACCCACTGCAGATCACACACGCACGCACACGCGCACGCGCTACTATCAGGTGCCAAGAGGAGAATTTCAGATTTAAAGAGCAGGAAGAAACACAGTTCAAATTTATGCAATGTTGCGTTGCTGGTTTTGTTTCAGGAGCAGCTTAACATATTAAAAAAAATGCTGTGACATTAAAACAGAGCATACAGGAGTTTTGTGTCCTTAAGTGTGTGTATGTGTGTGTGTGTCTAGAAATGACAGAGTGTGTCTGGTGCTGGTCGGGTTGCGTTTGTGTGCCATCACTCAGTCACCTGAAACAGGACCATCTATGTTTTCTGTGTATTGACAGGTCCTCCTGTGTGTGTGTGTGTGTGTGTGTGCGTGCATATACACATAGTAATATCAATGTGTAAAAACTGTGTCTATCTGGGCCTCATGCACCGGACATTCACCAAAGTCAGAGAGAGAGACAGAGAAATTGGGAATGAAGACAGAAAAAGAATGAGTGTTTTCTGAATATAGATACATGCTTCTCAAAATGGAGGGCTGGAGCAGAAAAGGAAAGAAAATAATATTCCAAAAAAATTGACACACCCGTTGAAAAAAAATGCAAAAATGCTTTATGAGCATGTGTGTAAACATCATCACTTGTGCCCCCTGGGTGTGTGTGTGTGTGTGTGTGTGTGTGTTCCATTGATGAAAGCATGTCGCCTTGCCAATATGCTGCTGTGCCACACCTAACAAGCCAGACAGGCGACATTTGGATGTGTGTGTGTGTGTGTGCGTGCGTGCCAGACAATGTGTACATGGAATTATATGTTTGAAAAAAAATTATTGGTAAACAACAACCAAACTGCGGTCTAGTTGCCGTGGTAACAGATGGGGCCAGTGTTTGTGAGGAAAGGAGTTTGCTGCAGGGAAAAATGGAGGGAAGAGGGGGACATGCAGAGCAGAAAAGAAGGATGGAAGGATGGGGAAAATGGGTGGACAAAAGGGGAAAAACAAGTGGATGAAAGGATAAGAGAGAGAAACTTATAGATGAGAGGAAAAGAGAGAAACTTGGACGAAAGGATAAGAGATGAGAATAGGTGGGATAAAGAAAAAAGAGAAGAATGAGTGGATGTGAGGATAAGCGAGGAGAATGGTGGATAGGTGGATAAAGGAGGGGGGATGGATGGATGGATGCAAATGAGGAGAGGAAAATGGGCGGAGAAAAACAACAGGGAACAGAGTGTGCTTCTCACTGACAAGGGTGCACAGCTTGTTCTTATTGCATTGTCGGTAAAGTGGAGATTACGCTACACATGTCAAGTGTGTGTGTGTGTGGATGCATTTTATTCAGGAAGAAATGCACAGTGTGTGAGAACAGGAGTCAAAAATGAAATCGACTGTGATATATTTAAAGCGCATTTTGGGTGAAAGAGTGGGGAGTGAGGGCCAGAGTGTGGAAAGAAATGACAGCAAAATGAGACTGTAAATGATGGTGAATTTTATAGAATCTGATCCATAGTGAGAGAAATGTTTTCCCCTCTTCCTGACACATAGACCGTAAATAATAATAATGCATAATGATGCCAATGGCAACAAAATCACAGTAGCAACTCTGTGCCAATTGTTCTACAGCTGTAAAGATGCCTCCTCAGCGACGGTTGGGAAGGTGCGTGACCTGGCATCGTTCCGCCGTCATTTCCGCATGGGCTTCATGACGATGCCCGCATCTCAGGACCTCTCGCCGCATTCCTGCGCCGCCGCCATGGCGCCGCGCTCTCAGTCATGCCACGCCGTGGGCACTGGTGAGGGAGAGGGCCTTGAAAATGGCGACGACCCTGACTCGGATGCTCAGATGCCCTCTCACACCGGACGATGCCCCCCAGCTAAGCCCAAACGTCACCCGAGCACCCGTCTCAGCTCCACGCCGCAGCAGGAGCACCCAGTCCGTGGCGGACATGCACCACCTGACGCCCCTCCACCTCCACCACCCCAACACCCACCCAAACACCCTGAGAAGAAGAATGGTGAGTGCGTCAGGGTTATGCGTGAACTGGGCTGTTTTTAATGTTCTTAGTTCCTGGGCAAGTCCCCGTTTTTGTTTTATGCAAAACCGATGCAAATTCTTGATGTTTACGTGAAGCATGAGGCAAAAGTTCAGCAACACAGTGGACATGAAGTCATGCTATTCTTTATGGTTTAGCGTTATTTAGCTTGTTAATACAAATAGGACGTTGACATTAATGTACCTTTTCAGCCCGGCTGCTTGCATAGTTTGCATTTGTGCCATTTGTTGTAAGTCACTAGCAGCACAAAATCAAGAAGCTCCTAATATGACAGCACTGAGGAACCATTCCTCTATGCCAGTTATGTTGCGCCAAATATGAAACCAGCTTTACCATTATACATAACTGGCCTTGATTCCTCTGGTGGAAAGATTTTCATGATTAAAACAAAGGAAGCAAAAGAAGCAAAGAAAGAGCCTGACACGAGTCAAGACAAGAAGGTCTCTTCTTACCCTCTGGTTTACTAATTACAAATTCTATTACATTCTCCATCCAGGGAGTCAATAAAAGTTAGCAAGCTATGATGAAAGCAAAGAGAAAGCCAACAAAACCAGAAAGTGCCATCTTTTATTTTTGAACTGCACTGTGAAGCCTTTTAAATGAATTTCTAAAGAGAGGTGTTTTTTCACAAGTCTTGGGTTTTTTCAAAAGACAAAGTAGATAGGTTTGGGCTTTGACAAAATTTAATTCTTTGACAGACTGTTAATGAAGTGGTAAAGTCAGCAAGCACAAAAAAAAGCTATTAAAGCATTCAACGTCCTTCCCACGCCCTGTGGCGCATCGGGCGGCGCCGATCTCCATTTCTGTAGCCCCCGGCCTCTCGCCTATTACATAGCTAGGGTTACAGTGGGGGGGGGCAAGTCCTCTGGTAACCGCGAGAGTTTGACTCCCCACTCGCATCTGTATTGCAGCGTGCCTTGCCAGATGGCAGTAGGT
>JAOBAM010000021.1:34681184-34702184 GCA_025212355.1 Notarius kessleri
CCATCAAATACTTTTATTCCATATTTTGTTGCTCTTTTTTTGTATTTTTTTAGAGTTCTGTTTTTGAGTAGAGTTTTTATTTCGTCCTCGGTTGGTTCAGCAACGTGCCGCCATTTTGTTTTTCTCTACTCACGGTATATGAGCTGATAGCCTAGTAGTAGAGTAGCCAATGAGAGCACGCGATTGCTCATATCCAGTGAATGTGGATAGAATAAAACTTGATATCCTCACACAAAATCTGTATCAAACAACATTTAGCATAGTTGTAGTGTTCGTGTTGCTTGCCTGGATAGACATACATTATATGGCCAAAAGATTTGTGGACACCTGACCATCAAACCCATATGTGGTCCTTCCCCAAACTTTTGCTACCAACTTGGAAACACAATTTTACGCTGTAGCATTACAAATTCCCTTCACTGGAACTAAGCGGCATAAGCGTGTTCAGCACGACAATACCCCTGTGCACAAAGCAAGCTCCATCAAAACATAGTTTGCCAAGGATGTCACGGAAGGACTTGAGTGGCCTGCACAGAGCCCTGACCGCAAACCTGCTGAACACGTTTGAGATGAATTGGAACGCCAACTACATGCCAGTCTCTCTCAGTGCCTTACCTCACTAATGCTCTTGTCGCTGATTGGGCACAAATCTTGACAGCCACGCTCCAAAATCTAGTGGAAAACCTTCCCAGAAAAGTGGAGGTCATTATAGCAGCAAAGGCAGACTAAATCTGGAATGGGATGTTCAATAAGCACAAGGCGGTGTGATAATCAGGTGTCCACATACATTTGGCCATACAGTGTATACGGGGCATTGCATTTTGAAACCAGATTTTAAAGGAAGAACATGCAAAACAGAAACTTGTACCCTGTAGTTTTCAGAACTAAATACAGAAGAAATTTGACCATGTGAGGGATTTCCTCAGGTCATCATAGATTTATTGTCGTTGGTGTGTGCAGGCTTTTAATCCAGCTGAGCACCAAAAAAAGCTTCAGATCCATTCATCAATACATTGCTAGGGTTACTGATCTGAAGTCAGGTGTGTAACTGGTAGTAGTCTATGTAATTGAAGGGATGGACTCCTCTGATGATGAAATTTGGTGAAAAGTTGCCATATCATAAACATCAATTATTTTCTCGTAAGGGTTGTGCATGTTCAAGGAAACATCAATGTGTCAATAATACCTGACTTTCCACATCTGTACAAAGATTATTCAAATTGTACGAAAATACACTCTGATGGAACATGTGTACTGTCCTTTGACCCACTTTCTTCTGAAGGGTTTTGCAATTCTGCTGAAGTCATGCTGAATTCTACTTTTCACTTCTTCAGTCTGGGCCATAAACCGATACATTTTCATTAGACAGCAGTATTCCCAGGCTTGGTTGGTTGTATGTGTCATCATCAGTGTGCTCTCTTACTTGTTTATGACACCATTGAGTGTTTTTGACCTCAAATGTTCAACATGCATCCTATGACAACCAAAATATTAAACTACAAACGTTGATGGAAAGGATCTCTAGAAAAAACATGTCCTGTTCAAATCCTGACAGGAACCAAGAGAGCAAAATTGGCCATACTTTCAGCCCTCTGTCAATCCCAGGGACACTTGCCAATTCTGGGAGTCTGTGTGCTGTATGCTGAAGAGGCCAGACAGCACTTTCCATGAAGTGTGTAATGCTGACTTGTGATTAAACACGAGCACAAGTTTAAAAAAAAAAAATGGTTGTCTGGTTTCATATGTCTCAGAGGAAGCATCTATTAACCTTCACGCTTCCTGGTTGTTAGCTGGTGTATGATAAAGGAGAGCTGGCTAGTGGGTAGTGTGGCATGGTGGTGTAATGGTTAGCACTGTTGCCTCACAGCAAGAAGGTTCTGGGTTCAATCCCAGAGGCTGATGAGGGCCTTTCTGCATGGGTTTCCTCCAGGTGCTCTGGTTTCCTCCAAAGACATGTGGGTTAGGCTAATTGGTGGCTCTAAATTGACCATCGGTGTGAATAGTTGTTTGTCTCTGTGTTGACCTGGCGACTTGCCCAGGGTGTACCCTGCCTCTTGCCCATAGTCAGCTGGGATAGGCTCCAGCTTGCCTGTGACCCTGCACAGGATAAGTGGCTACAGATCAAGGATGCATGTTCTTACCATCAAATACGTTTATTCCATATTTTGTTGTTTTTTTTTTGTATTTTTGGGGGGGTTATTTTTGAGTAGAGTTTTTATTTTGTCCTCAGTTGGTTCAACAACATGCTCTGCCATTTTGTTTTTCTCTACTCATGGTAAATGAGCTGATAGCCTAGTAGTAGAGTAGCCCATTAGAGCGCGCCATTGCTCATATCCAGTGAATGTGTATAGAATAAAGCCTAATAGCCCTAAACTATAATATTACTAATATTTTCTAAACCTAATGGCAATATACAGTGCGTGACTGATGATTAAAGAACAGTTTATTTATAATAAGCATGACGATTAATTGTGGCTGTTCATTTGACATATACTACAGGGCCAAAAGTTTGTGGACACCTGCCCATCACACCCATATATGATTCTTCCCCACACTGTTACCAAAAAGTTGGGAGCACATAATTGCTGTATATAGGATGTCTTTGTATGCTGTAGCATTACAATTTCCCTTCACTGGAACTAAGAGGCCCAAACCTGGTCCAGCATAACAATGGATCAGTGCACAAATCAAAGACCATGAAGACATTTGTGAAGGTTGAAGTGGAAGCACTTGAATGGCCTTTTCAGATCCTTGACCTCAACCCCACTGAACACCATTGGGATGAACTGGAACACAGACTGCATCCCAGACCTGCTCTCCAAACATCAATGTTCAACCTCAAAAATGGGCAAATCCCAACAGCACAGTTCCGAAAGCTAGTGGAAAGCCTTCCTGGAAAGTGGGATCTGATGTTCAAAAGCACATGTCGATGTAATGGCCATATAGTGTATGTATGCGTTCTGTGGACAGAATTTATTTTGGATTTTAGCTCTCACAAAATATACAAGCAAAATATTATGACACCCTGATGAAGACCTAGAGTGACATGTTGGTTTGTTTGTCTGCCTATTTGCTTAAACAATAAATTAATAATATTATTGCACCGGAAGATGGAGTGCCTACATCCATGGTTGTCCCCCATGGTTGTCTGCATTATCCTACATCGAGCAAGACTCCTGGGATTTAGTGCTTTTTTAAATAGGCAAAGTATTATAGTGTGTGTGTTATTAAATTAGTAGAAACCATATAGTCAACTTTAACAGTATATTCTACTGTAATTTTAGTCTATGTTTCTCCCAAATCTGATTGCAAAGCAGTAAATATAACAAGTGATGTAACGTGAAATTATAATATATTAAAGTCGACAGTGATTAATTTTAAAAGAGCCCTAGGAAAGTTGCATTGCTAACCAGGCAAAATGGCTCAAAGATGTCATTGTATGGTAAGCCTAATGACAGTTCAGTTTCATTTCTACTGGTGCTTTAAGCACCTGGATGTTCATCACGTGTACATGCAAGTCGAGTGTTTGTATCAACAAAGCCACCTGCGACCTGGGTGACGTATGTCCCCTGCCCCGGCACTAAAGGCATGTTCACCCAGGAAGTGACCTCTTGCCATCTTCTCGTGTTGGTAAGTAGGTTTCAGGAGTGTACAGGCATTGCTGGTAATCTTGTAATTCGAGATGAGTTGGAGCTGCAAACTTTTGCCCTCCAAAGACTGCGATTAGCCTTTTATTTACAGTTAAGTGTGTTCCGTAGGCTTTTGAGCAAACCAAGGATAGTGTTATACGACAACAGGTAAGTAAATCTTTTTTTAAAGCTGTATATGAATGGACTCGCTCTGATTCGGCAGTCTAAGAGGAATAATTAAGTTTGTGATCAGGTGGTGTCTCTCGCCTTAACGCTGATCTCGAATGCAATTAATTTGAGTATCAGGCTGGGATCTCCTCTTGTAGAACTCCATTATGAGATGCAAACTATGTTAGCATAACAGGCCTTTGTTTGAGAGTTGGATGGTAACTATCCACTTTTATGTTAAAGTGTTATTGAAGGGTTATTCCCTGCGATTTTCTTTTATATTGTAGAATTGACACATTGTTTGTAGGAAAGTCTAAGTATGTAATTAATCTTTGTTCATTTATTATTAAGTAAGTGGAAGGTGGTTGTTTGCCCCTAACTGCACCAAATACACTTGCTGCACAGTATTTCACTTACATAGCTACCTCAGTGAAACCCTCCGAATAGGCTAGTAATTTGGCTACTGCATCAACCTAGGTTTAGTGGAAGCAGTACTTGATAATGTTTACAACGTGCATTTATTGCCAAGCCGTTCTTGAGCCAGATGATGGCCATGATCAATGTCCCTCTTGCCTTGTGGTTGAACACTTAAGGCAGGGACTGACAGGGCTCATGTGCATGAATTGCAGCTGCATGAGTCTAGCAACACGGTCGGCCAGGCTAGCCTAGCTAGAGAGCAAAATGAGCTCTCAATTGCCCTCTGCACAGAGGAACAGCACTGTGTCTCCTAGTGTACACAAGCACTGCAGATCTGAGTCATGGGTGGCCCCCTTTAGGGGCAAATGCAGGAAAGTAAATCCCCTGGCCCAAAAGGTTGATACTTTGGCCTCTGAGTTTGCAGACATTAAGACCCTCCTACTCAATCTGCAACAACCTAGTGCACAGCCTGGTAGCATACCTACTATAACCACACAGTCTTGTTCTGAGGCACTGCCTCCGGCACTGTCACTGACGTTTGAGATCCAGGAGAAAGATGTCCTCTCCACTAGGGCTTTAGAGAGCCTAGTTCTCAGCGGTAGGGGGGTTGAGGAGGGGGTAAAGGAGAGCTCCCACTTCTCTCATCCCAAGTCCCAGGAGACAAGCCACAGTTCAGTGAGGGACTCCGAGACTAGCCAGACATCAGTCAGGCCTGCTGTGAAGATGGCTCTAGCACGTCTGGGGTTGGATACAGCACCAGCCCAGATGACTCCTCAAAGTGCATTTTTCAAGAAGACCTCTCGGTCTGCATCTTTCTCTGTCCCACCTTCGGCCTCGTATACTGAGGAGCTGCAGAGATGCTGGGCTGACCCCAGACATTTCTCTCATCTCCCCAGTGACTGCAGAGTGCTGGCTAGCATGCAGGATGCAGGTGATCACAGCCTAGACCGCATGCCCAATATGGAGCCAGCTGTCGCTGCCCTGGTGCTGTTGCCTGACGAAGCACTTTGGCCTGATGCGTGCTGTCCCTGGCCACAATGTCGTTTGACAGATGATCTGATTGTAAGGAGCTACAACACAGCAGCTTGTATTGAACACACTGGGAATGTCACACCTTACAATTGCCCTGTCCCAAACATTGCAGACCTCTGAGGTCAACCCTAATACCCAGAGCCTGAGTGATGCCTCCTTGCAGGCATTCGCCTGTATGACCAGAGAGTTGGGTAGGCTAATGTCTTCACTAACCCTTGCTTGGCATCAGGTATGGCTTGCCTCATCGCTGCTTCTGGAACCCTGCAGGAAAGCCCTCCACTCTCTTCCTGTCATTCCTGTACCGTTGTTTGGGCCTGCTGTGCAGCAAGCTCTGGAACGTAGCCTACAGGTTACACAGACCAGACAGCTGTTTGCCAGTCTGCACCATGACACCCCCTCTCCAGACAGATGTTCTCTGCGGCAATAAATACAGCTCAGACAATACTATGGCCAATAATACAGCCGAGGGCACAACACTCAGACAGGCTTCACCAGTCAACCCACACCCAGCCCCCTTGCTTGGTACAGCATGGCCAGTCTTCTGGCCGTTGCCCCTCTAGGAAGGGGTGAGCAGGCAAACAATGATTGTAGCTATCCTGCGGTCAGGTGCTTCACCAAGCAGTAGTTCAGGTGCTGGGAAGTGCTTACATCAGACCCCTGGTTTGTGTCAACCCTGTCACAGGGTTACAGCATTCAATTCGGATGTCGACCGCCTAGTTCCATGGGGTCAAAATGACCATTGTCAAGGACTTGAACAGGGCTGTGGCCCTATGCCAGGAGGTCTTGAATCTCCCGGAGAAGGGTGCCATCGAGCCATTAGACAGTTGTTCACAGAACAGTGGATTCTATTCCACTTATTTTATAATCCCAAAAAAGGATGGTGGACTTTGCCCCATACTGGATTTGAGGCCTCTGAACAAGTGCCTTGAGGTTTTCAATTTCCATATGTTAAGAACAGTGGATGTGGTGCAGGCATCAGGTAGAACGACTGGTTTACAACCACTGACCTGAAAGATGCATACTTTCATGTTCCCATCATACCTCAGCACAGGTAGTTCCTTTGTTTTGCCGTTGAGGCCAGGGCTGACCATTTTCATGTGCTCCCATTTGGAATCTCACTAGCACCAAGAGTCTTTACAAGGTGTGTAGCAGCAGCAGTGCTGTCCCCACTACAGGCCAGAGGGATGCGCATTTTCCCATACCTAGATGACTTGCTGATTTGTTCCCAGTCAAGGGTAGACGCTTTAAGGGAATAAGGTTCACTGATCTCCCATGTCACCAAGCCAGGGCTGACAATAAATTATGAAAAGAGTTCCCTTATACCCAGTCAGTGCACAGTGTTTATTAGCATCCAGTTGGACTCACAACTGATGACTGCCACCCCCTCTCCATGGCAGATTCACAACATCCTCCAGCTCATCAGTCACTTCAAGAGAGGCAGAGCCCTGGCCTTCAGATAATTTCTCAGACTGCAAGGCATGCTCACAGCAGCCTCATCTGTGATCCCTTTAGGCCTTCTGTTATTGAGACTTCTCCAGACCTGGCTGAACAATCTTTGTCTGCACCCCACTCAATACAGATGCAAGCTGGTCAGAGTCACTGCCAGCTGCCTAAGATGCCTCCATCCATGGAGGAGAAAAGCATATCTCACCCAGGGTGTTCCTTTAGGGTTCATACCTTCTCACAGAAAGGTTGTGGCCATGGATGCCTCCCCAGCAGAGTGGGGAGCAGTGTGGCAATGCAGAATGATCAGAGGCCAGTGGAGTCTTCAGCACCAGAAACAACACGTGTTGGAACTACAGGCTGTTCTGCTTGCCCTCAAACATTTCCTCCCAGTGCTGGTAGGGAAACATGTCCTTATAAGGACAGACAACACATCTGTGGTCTACCATATAAACCACCAGGGGAGCACCAGGTCCAAACAGTCCTTAAGGATAGTGCAACAGCTATTACTGTGGGCCTATACCCACCTATTGAGCCTGAGCGCAATACACTTACCAAGCACTCAGAACAGGGCAGCAGATCTCCTATCCCAGCAATGCCCCCATCCTGGGGAATGGAGGTTGCATCCAGAAGTGGTACAAGATATTTGGCAGAGATATGGCAAGGCGGAGGTGGATCTTTTTGCCTCACAGGAAATAACACACTGTCCCCTCTGGTATTGTCTGTGGGACTCAACAAGCCCCTTGGGTCAAGATGTGCTGGCTCATGTGTGGCCAGATCAGCTACTGTACGCTTCACTACCGTTAATACTGCCCACATTCAACAGGATCCTCAATGGGAATAACAAGGTGTTACTAATAGCCCCCAGATGGCCCGGGAGAGTGTGGTTCCCAATATTACACAAGTTACTGGACAGGGAGCCCTGGTGCCTTCCTGTACATTGGGACCTTCTCTCACAGCTGGAGGGTCAAATCTGGCATCCCAACCCAGCTCAGCTGCAACTCTGGGTCTGGCCTTTGAAGGGCTCCTTCAAAGGCTTGGGATCCTGTAATCCAGCAGTTGTGCAGACCATCAACAGCTCCCGGGCACCTTCCACCAATGCACTCTATGCTAACAGATGGAATCTTTTTTCTGAATAGTGTCACGCACAAGATCAGGAACTGATACGCTGTTCTATACCAGTAATCAACCATCAACCTGCACATTTGCAAGATTCTATAGGGTTACTGTGGTCTCTCACATCCCAGTGGCAACAGCCATTCTTCATACTCCTTCACAGCTCTCTTAAAGGGGCAAGTAGGTCTTCCTCATGACCTTGTTGGTATTAGTCATCCAGGTGCTTAAAGCATCACCTCTGGCAGTCAGTAGAAATTAAATAGAATGATGGTTACGTATGTATATATGGTTCTATCAATTTCAGATGACCGCCAGAGCTTGCCAGTCACTCGGAATACTTGTGAGAAGAATGCCAAGAGGTCGTTTCCTGGGTGAACATACCTTTAGTGTTGGGGCAGGGAGCATATGTCACCGAGGTCACAGGTGACTTTGTTGATACAAACACTCGACCTACACGTACACATGATGGGCATCCAGGTGCTTAAAGCACCGCCTCTGGTGGTCATCCGAAATTTATAGAACCGTGGTTACATACATAACCATTGTTCATGCAAATACTAAAGTGCATGCAAATGGGTAAACACATCATCATTACACACCCTTTTTTTGTGGCAATGTTTAATTTTAATGTGTAACTGTGGGGAAAAATGTCATATAAATTCATCCAGTGGTTCTGTAGTACCACTGACTATTTACATTTTGTTTTCCCTTCTTAAACCCACCAAGTTCAAGCTAGTTCAAGGTTTTAATTGAGTTGACAGGGTGAATTATTTGAGTTGGGAGTAAGAACAATACCAAAATGTGCACAGTGGTGGTACTCCAGGGTCAGGAATGACAAAACCTGAATTATATTTGAAAGCCAGAACTTTTAATTAAATAGAAGTATTTTAATGTATTTTAAACCAATGACCAATATTGTGATTTTTGACGAATTGAAAGCCCATTGCCGTCTGCGATATAATACTAATGCAAATATAAACAAAAGCTCAACCAGCAGATGTCGTAGCAGCTCAGAGTTGTGACTAGTCCTGTGTTGCCAGATCGTGAGTTTTTCCTACACTGAGCTATTTCCAACAGCATTGCGTGAAAATGGCTTTAAGATGGAGGATATTTTATAATATTAACAGTTGTTGTCGTTATATTTGTTTTGTCAACATATCCCTTTTAATTTTGTAAAATATTTTTGAAATTGTATCGATTTTAAACCGATATTAGTTTATGATTTAAGGAATCCAATCTGGCAACCCTGTCTCCAAAAGATACGCGCAGGCTTGCCAATGAACATGGAAGGGGTGATCCTGCATTTAATAATAATAATAATAATAATAAAACCCGATGTAATAAAATAGTGAAAATGTACAGTTTCTGTACATTCTGTGAAAACGAGTTGTCAGTCATTCTATAATGTTGATATTTAAGACATCAAATATGAGAAAAATACAGAAGGGGGAAAGGAAGAACAAGAAGATTAAACCATGGAAGCCTATATTATCATGAGGCTACGGCAGACACGGGGTTGCCAGATTGTGACTCGAAAGATGGGTTGTGTTAAAAAGTGCTTGGGTATGTTGGCAAAATTTGGGCTGTTTCTTAAATATCTAGTTCTGAGCTAAACTAAATTTGAGGAAGTGGGTTGAATTAATTGAGTGTATTGTTCTGAAGAAGAAGGTTGCTATTTTTGTAGATATACTTCTAATTACAGTATTTCAAAGATTAATGTGAATTTATACTGTTTCGGTATAGGGATGTCTTATGAACAATATGCTTTATGGATTAACTTTGGGCAATGGATAGGATGGAAGATAGAAAGCCAATCTGGCAACCCTGCGTACAGTAAATAGTTGTGGTGCGCTCTGTCGCGCGCGGCACGGCCTTCAGTGCAGACGTCGCGCGTGCCGCATGTGCGCGCCCGTCGGCTTGGATTCGTGTTTGGGTTGCACAGGACGCCAGAGAGACTGGAAGGAAAACACACCTGCTCTCTTATTTCGAGGGCACGATGAGGGAGAGAGGAGGAGAAGGACGAGGACGATGAAGACCATAGCGAGCATAACGATGAGCGAACGTGCAAAATAAGGATATTTGGTCAGGAGAAAAAAAAAAAAAAAAGAAAAGAAAAGAAACCAGCAATGGAGAACCAAGCAGCGACGGAGCCGCGATGCTATGAGGACGTGCGCAAGAGTGGTTACCTGCGCAAGCCGAAATCCGCGCACCGGCGCTTCTTCGTGCTCCGCGCGCCTTCTGAGCGCGGCCCTGCCCGCCTCGAGTACTATGAGAGCGAGAAGAAATTCCGGAGCAAGTCGCCGGTGCCTAAGAAGGTTGTCGACCTGGAATCGTGCTTTAACATCAACAAGCGAGCCGACTCCAAAAACAAGCACATGATCGTGCTGCACACCCGCGGAGAGAGCTTTGCCGTGGCCGCGGACACTGAAGAGCTGCAGAACGAGTGGTATCAGGCCATGCTGGACCTGCAGTGCAGAAGTAAGCGAGAAATAAAAGAAATACACCCGTATGGTCTCGGTACCAAATTCGCCATAGATCCGCCCATCAGTAATCCTAATGCACATCCCTGCTGCGCGTGCACAAGCATCATATGTCAAATCCATTTCCCCACACCCTGCTCGCATTTTGATGGATAATGCATGGCACGGCAGGTTGCACGCGCTGTGTTTCAGAGTGCATTTTTGATATTTACCCATGTGCAGTGTTTTGGTGCAGTCGGGAATCACTACGGTGTGTGTGCGTGCGTGTGAGAGAGGGTGTCGCATTGTGCAACGGAGACTGCTGCAGCGCGCGCGGTCGTCTGTTTTTGGTTTTGAGCACGTTTGGTGCGCGTAACCTACATTTCCGTGCCACAGCACCGCGTGTCGGGGAGAGCGTCCGCAGCGGCGACGTGTTTTCATTGGGAAACGGGGTTTCCTTTGCACGTCTCTCGTGTTTTGGCTGCTGCCGTGCTCTCCCACCCCATCTTTGCACGATCACAGGGTTGAACGAGGGCACCGTATCGGTGGGACGTGATTAAGCGATTTGCTCACCAGCCAAAGCCGTGTCCTTGCCCGCTGGATTGCCCGTTATAAACCTTGCTTTATCTGCTTGCATGCATGTAAACGCCCTTGTCCACTGTCGACTTGTAGCCTACTCCCGACAAGCACGTTTACTATACGCTGGCTGTGTGTTGTTTTTTTCTCTCCCCCCAGTGCATCAAATTCACAACTGATGTGCAGTACAAACACATGCATAATATGAACCATCAGAAATTATTTCAACATTTAATTATTTCACTTTCCTGAAAATGTGCATTACCTTGCATTATTTATTTAAATTTAGTGCATTCATTGATTTATCCTTTCCAGCGGAAAAGTGAATTCCAGACTTGTTTTTAATCATCAACCAAAGCATTCAACATTTTGCAGTTCGTTCGTTCATTCATTCATTCATTCATGCTCAGTAACTGCTTTATCCTGGTCAGGGTCACTGTGGATATGGAGCATATCCTTGGAAAAACAAGGCAGGAATGCACCCAAAATGGGATGCTAGACCATTAAGACACACACACACACACACACACACACACACACACACAAGCACACTTATGTGTGTACACGTACATAGCCAATCTACCTACCAGCATCTTTTTGGGAGATGGGAGGAAAATGGAGAACCCAAAGGAAAATAACACGGACACAAGGAGAACATGCACTGTAAAACCTCACATACAGAAGCTCAGTGTTTTCTGACACACTTTATAAGCACCGTAGACTTCATAATCAAAAAATATACTAATCCCAAAATTATGTTTCTACAGTATGCTATTTGTATGCCATTGTGTCATTTTAGTTGTTCTTTTGTGTCTGTTGTCACTGCAGGTAAGACTCCAGATGACTATGGCAGTGGAGGAGAATGTGGACTGCTATCCCCTGGACCTACTTTTAAGGAGGTATGGCAAGTGAAGCTATGGCCCAAGGGCCTAGGGCAAGCAAGGAACCTGATCGGCATTTACAGACTCTGCCTTACTGATAATACGGTCAACTTTGTTAAGCTCAACTCGGATGTACCTGCTGTAGTGCTTCAACTGATGAATGTGCGTCGCTGTGGCCATTCAGAGAACTTTTTCTTCATTGAAGTGGGCCGTTCAGCCATGACAGGACCTGGAGAGTTTTGGATGCAAGTGGAGGATTCTGTAGTTGCACAGAACATGCATGAGACTCTTCTAGAAGCTATGAAAGCCTTGAGTGAGGAATTCCGTCAACGGAGCAAAACCCAAGCAGTAGGTACTTCCTGCGGAGGCGGCACAGCCTCTAATCCTATTAGTGTGCCATCTCGACGCCACCATCCAAATCTGCCACCTTCCCAGGTAGGCTTCTCCAGACGGGCTAGGACAGAGACTCCTGGTGTGCCTCACAGCACCAACACGTCTCCAACATCTCGACATGGTTTCTCCAGGTCACGCACAGCCAGTATTGGTGCACGGACAGAGGATAGCAGTGGCAGAATGACTGCTCTAAGCACCAGTCCAAGCCTCAATGGCTCCTCTTGCTCCACCACCCCTACCTTACGACCTAAACCTACAAGAGCGCCTACCCCAGCCAAGATCACACTTAGTTTGGCACCATACACCCCTAAGAACCCAGCACCTTCCCCAGCTCCTAGCCTCTCCTCTAGCTCTGGCCATGGATCAGAGTGTGGACTGACTGGAGCTCCATTAGGGACAATGCCCATCTGCACCTATGCTCGGATCCCACAGAGAGTATCCATGTCAGGTTCTCCAAGTGACTATGGCTCCTCTGATGAATATGGATCTAGCCCTGGTGAGCATTCCCTTCTTGCTGCAGGTCTCTCTACTGCATTAGTAGATGGCTCTACTAGCTGCATATTAGTGGGGCACAGAGACACGCCTCACAAGAGAGTGCATGGGCGCAGGATTCTTCGACGCTCCTCTAGCAGAGAATATGAAGCTGAGCGTAGGTTACTTAGCAAGCGTACTTCTCTTCCACCTTCCACTGCTCAGGAGCGCATAGTGCCTAATTGCAGGGAAGAAGAAGATGAAGAAGATGAAGACTATGCAGTGATGTCTCGCAGCACCAGCAGAGAATCATTCACCTCTCGTCGAGGCTCAGGAAGCTCAGTAACTCCAAGTGCGCAAGTGGAAACTTCAGCAAATAAAGGCGTCAATACAAAGGAGGGTTTGGAGAACACATCGATTGACAGTGGCTACATGTCTATGCTGCCAGGTGTTACAACTCCTGCAAGTCTGTCCCTTCCAGTGTCTGAAACAGAACCAAAGGGAGGGGATGAGTACATGACTATGACCCCTAACAGCAGTGTTTCACCCCCACAGAACATCCGAGTTCCTGTCTCTGAGGGCTACATGATGATGTCCCCCCACAGCAGCTGTTCACCAGATCTACATGGCATGAGTGGGTGCTTGTGGGGTAGCAGGAGTAGCATGGAGAGTCGAGCAGGTAGCGACTACATGAACATGTCACCCATTAGTGCCAGGTCAGCCTGCAGCACACCCCCTTCACACCCAGAACAACATCCTCTACAGCCCAAAACAGTGTACTCCTACTTTTCCCTGCCACGGTCTTACAAACATACTACCCTCTCTACTCGCTTTGAGGATAATTTGGGAGATGGAAGAAAGCCAGATGCTATTTCTCGGGGAGAAAGTGTTTCTGGGAGGAGGACTGGACGTGGTGGTTATCCCAATAGAGCTGACTCTTCTGCTGGCCCCAATGGAGGTGGAAACCTTTCCCTGTCCTCCTCATCATTCTCTTCCAGTTCAGCAAGCACTGAGAGCTTGGAGGACAAACCTCTATCCTTGCCTGCTGGTGGAATTGGGAAGGCCACCAGGTCAAGCACAGGACACAGGGTAGGGGGTGTTCACCCTAAAGATTCAGCTCACCAGCAGAGACGAGGGCCAGGTGTCCAGAAACAGGGTCATCCACAGCAACGAAAAGGCAGGCCCTTTAGTCTTTTTGTGGACATGTCCAAAGCCAACACCTTACCGAGAGTCAAAGAGACTATACAGCCATTAGTACCCCAAAGCTCTGGTGAATATGTTAGCATTGTTTATCAGGGTGATCAGGGAACGTGCAACAGAGGGGTAACGGGTGTAGATCAGGAAACCACTGTAGTTCAAGGGCATTCAAGAGCCTTATACCAACCATCTTCATGCCAAGTTGGTGGTAACAATCTGCCCCGCAGTTTCTCAGCACCCCTCTCCACTTCCACCTCTGTATCCTCAGAGTATGTTAACATGGAGTTGGGCCATTCATCATCTCCTCTGTCCTGCACGTCTCTCACTTCTTTCAGTCCCACCCCAGCAATAGCTCCAAAAACAAGAGAGAATCATGCGAGGGCTCCTCAAGTGGCACAGGAAGCTGAAAAGGGACATATAAAGAGTAGTATGTCCACTTTGCCCTCTGGGGACATGACTGGTGCCCCTTTCACAGACTACACAGAAATGGCATTTGGATTGGGTATAGTAGAAAGCCCTTTACAAGGTTCTAAACCAGGGCAAACAGCTGAGCCTTCCTCTGTTGAGCAGGAACAAAGCATGGATTTCCATTCACCCAAGGCATTCCCCAAATTAGACCAAGGTGCCAGACTGGTCAGAGCAGAATCATCAGCAAGACGACGGCATCGCTCAGATACCTTCAAGGCACCTCCAGGACTGTCTCCCTCTTCCTCCACCTCTGCTTTTGCAGAAGCTCCCCAGGCTACTACACCTCGATGCCATGGACTAGAGAGTTCCCTTTGGGCTACTGGGCAGCCATCTGCTGCACAGTGCATTGGTGCTGGGCTGGTAGCTCTAACTCCAGCCCAGGCTTCATCTTTGTCACTGGAGCAAGGTCTAAACTACATTGACCTTGACTTGGCTGGTAAGGACAACCCTCAAATGAGCCTGGATGGATCTTCTGGGCCACACTTCACTGTCCTGGGAGAAGGGTTAACAATGGGATTAGGTGGAACAGCAACTGGGGGAAGCAGCAACTCCAGCATCAACACATATGCCAGCATTGACTTTTTCAAGTCAGAGGAACTAAGAGTCCACCAAAATACCAGGAAAGACAGCAAAGGTTTGTAATTGAGTATAAATTTACAATGCATCACAGAATTAGTGATTATTATTTAAATTTACAAGATAATCATCCCAGAGGAACGATTCCCAGTGATCACAGAATTTCCAGATGATGACCCAGAATGATGCATAAATTGTGATTACCCAGGGAAATAGGTTAATATTGATAGGGTATTTCATAGGAGTTAATTTGCACACTCAACAAACGTTACTTACCCTTGGAATCTCTGTTATTGTAGTTTATGATGTATTGGATTTATTAACCGCATGTTTTATATCTTTATGAGTCCACTATGTTGAATATGTACCTATTTGCGCTTATATTTTACAATGTATACCTTACATACCACGTTTGTTATACATATTGCTTTGAAACATATCGGGATTATTTTAATTTGACCAATATTAATTTTAATTTTATGTTATACGCTAATGATAAATGTGTGTTATGGACATCTCTGCTTCAGTGTTTGTTTATTTATTTATTTATGGAACAGGCAAACACAGACATTGGTATTTTAATTACAGTATGACATTGTTTGCAGCTTAAATATTAGTATGTCTTTCAGTCCTTTTGGTATATTAGTATTTGGAGACGAGGTGTAAGAAGAGTGAAAACCTGAAGGTTTCCATGTAGTGGCACTAACCAATGAGCGTGTGTGTGTGTGTGTGTGTGTGAGAGAGAGAGAGAAAGAGAGTCAGTCTAAGATAAGGGTGTTAAATCTTATGAAGCAGTACTGGGTGAAAGTAGTAAGCATGGGTGTGTTTCTGTAAGGGTTTCCTTAGTATAGCCATATACTATGCCATTTAAAACATGCTCTGTGATTAGACATAATTAAGAAAGTGTAAAAGCGTGTGTGGGTTTGTGTAGAATATAATGTTTATGAGACGGCATACACGGCTGAAACTGTGAAGCTGTTGTTCATCACAGCTGAAGTTGTGCAGCCATTGTGTGTTGGGACTGGGCCAGATATTTTAGGTGCTAGCTACTAAGGGATTCCGCTGTGCAGCCTTATAGTTGAATGCATATATTTAATGCACATGGTGATTGTGGATAATTACGGCCATTTAGGTTCACTCCTGCTGCAAATGGCCCTGATTATTGCTTAGTGTTTTCAGTCTCTCTCTCTGGGTGATTTTACATATGCTGTGCACCTGAATTGAACCCTGATATGTTTAGACCCTTGACATTTAGATAGGTGTGAACACAGCAATCACAGTTGGTACAGGCCATGAGAACCATTATCTGCTTAGTTTCTTTCTTTATTATAATATCATGTTCATAAGTGTTTTATTCAGATTAAACCACAGCAATTTGCCAGCAATTCCATTTTTTTGTTTAATAGTCATTCCTTGACTTTCTCTTATTTATTTATTTATTTATTTATTTAGCATTTTAAGAAAATTAATCAAAACATTCTGACCAATCAGAAGGCCACTGTTAAAAGTGGTCTCTTAACTTTTTTCCATCGCTGTATTTTGCCTGAAGGACATTAGAAATAGTCAAATTCTATTTATCACATTCACAGCCTCACAGAGAAAGACTGTTGTTCCTGTAGGAAATGAATGACTTTCAGTATGTCGTGTCATCTGTAAAAAGCAGTGAAAAGGTAGAATAAGTGCAATAGTTGATATTATTATACATCCACAACACTTTCGATGGAATAAAAAGGTGTTCTATTCTCTTCTAGCGGGTTTCATTCATTTGGTTTGATAGCATGCAATATTGTTAGCACGTCACTTATCCTAAGTGTATTACGCCATTCTACTTAATGAAAAATGAGCATTGAATATGGTTTACAATATTGCAAAGTTGTCAAGACAATATGACGTTACATGTCAGAGATGTAAAACTTCCGCGCTAGCGAACAACTGTGACAATTTGTAAACAGACATGGTTGCCAGGTTTGCTTCATTAAATAGGGAAGATTTGGAGAGAATTTTGAAAAAGAAAGACGCATTGAACACCTGAAAGGAATGTGTATGTATAATAATAATATTGGCTGGCTTTTTTTTCGTGGTCTATTAGATATATTCCATTCAGCTACTCATCTTCGACTTGTTCATTGTCGTGCTAACTGAATGGAATATATTTGATATACCACTCAATGCCAGCCAATATTATTTAATTATAAGGAGTGGGAATATATGTATTGAAAGACTAATACTAAGACAGACAAATACTACTAAGAAAAAAAATACATGTGTAAGTTTTCATGGAAATGAAGAGGAGGTAACCAGTCTGGATGCAGGAGGACAAACAGGGACATGAAGTGTAGAGAAGGAGACAGTCACTGAGTGCAGAGTGTAAGGTGTCGTTGTGAATGAGGCATCACAGACGTGCAATGAACCCCAGTACCGAGGTGAGATGAGGTTAAGTGATGTGAGCTGAGAAGAGAAGAGGCATCTGTAGAATGGCAAAGGTAGAAGAGAGCAAGAGTGGAATAGGACTAGTAACGCTTGGGCTAAAAGGTGTCCCAATTTTCGCTGGTCTTAAATGATTACCTTCCCAGATTACCCTGTGGCATGGGATGTAATCTGAGTCATGGCTGCTCCAAATTAAAATATTAAGCATGTTCAATATGTAAGACTCAGCATCCTGTAGTGCATATGGAGCAAACAGTGATCTGAAAGCAGAAGCACCGTTTGCAGTGTTTGATTTAATCTGAAGTCACGATTGTTCATGAGACATTCTGTGAGAAAACGGAAGGCAAGAATCAAGGAGTGGGAGGCTGGCTTGATCCAGAACTGTCCAGACAGTCAGCTTGCTCTGGGTCAGAGAAGCCATAAATAAGCCAGACAATCAGTGGTCCGAAGAACACTGCTGTCCATTATACATGATTATTTCTGACTAACATTTTGCATACTGCAAGAGATAAAGAGAATCTGAACCCTTATAGAGGTATGTTTTTGTAGCATATTAGTGGGTGAGTCTCAGAGTAGAATAGAACATGGATTTTCAAACCTTTTACAGTCAGATACCTCTTTAATTAAAAAAAACCCGTCCCAAATCCCACTGATCTTTATTTACTGGTGATGTTTTTACCTTTGCTCTTCCTCTGTAGTCTTTTTGTCATGAGCATCTGTGACTTTGTTACATGGAACCCTTTATCTCATTTTTTAATGGGTCAGTTTTTCTCAATTTATCACTTTTTATGTGAATATTTAGTCACAATATAAGGACATTTTTCTTGTCTATCTGCAAACCAAGGACTTTGCTGATACTGATAAAATGGAATATTTACTGTGGAAGAGCAAACAGCTTGGCAATAACAGTGGTACTCAAGGACCTCTTCTGGCTACAACCAATGCACCTCATAAACATCATCAGCGATAATGATGTTTTAGTATCAATAAAAAATGATTGCATTTAAACAGAAAGCACTAATCTATAATGTGCTGTTGGGAAGTATTGTTCTAAACTTACTGAAAACTGTCCAAGCTAACATCAATAGCTTACCATTATTATGTCTCATGACTTGCCCTAAGATTATTGAGCAACTTGATCCCAGTGTAACATGTGGGAGGTTTTGGCAAGACGCACATGTGCAGTAATCTACATGTACAAATATTTAATTACCTCTGACCGTTACAAAGTGCACACAATGGAGACTTCTTCCGTAAATGCTAAATTAACATCTGAAACTGAATACGAATGTCCAAATCCACACATTTCTATGCATTACTTTGGCTTAATAACGTAGCGAATACTACAGTATTTTAACATTCCTTCCACTACTGTAGTATGTAGATTGCAAGGATTTCAGAATAATAAAGATAAATTGGTGGTTCATGACACCTATGACTTCTTATTGCTGCATTCCATTAGTGCTAAGGCTGTTAGAATATCTTAAACTCAGATAGTGTCAGGCATTTTCAAAATATGCTTTGTAACAATATATATATTTTTGTTTTTGTCTTTGCGTCAGTAGCATCAGACCTGACCATGACCTTCAGCGTATAACACTGAGCACTTGGCCTCATATTCTCTCTGTGAGCTCTGATGAAAAGGCTTGAGGCGTATTGTTGCACTTTTTGATTTATCATAAGGAAGTGATGCCAATGATATTCCCTCTCTATTTCATGCTCTTTTCTTTGGCTACTGTGTAACTGCATACATTTACGGGGTTTGGGATATGGATGTCTTGTTGTTTATGTAGGTTATATTTCCGTATATAAATCTTCACACAAGTCCGTGTTTAAATGAGATGTGATTGGATTGTGAACTGATCTGTCTGCTGACCCATTTTACACACACGCACACACACACACGAATGCATACAATCTTTGATTACATTTGTGAGGTATTTCTATACTTAGTATATTCCGATGGCAAAAGATAGATCTACATGTCACTTGAGGCCCAGCAAATGACCTCATAATGACCTCATGTTGATTTATTGATCAGGTTTCACATATTTACAATTCAACAGTATAGAATTTCAACAGTAACATCTTTCCAGAAGTGGATCCACAAGCTGAAATTCTGGGAAAACCCCTGGGATAAGAGTTAATACAATTCCCAGGAAACTGTAAACATGGCCCCTGTTTGAACAGAACAAATACATTACCAAGATAGGGCATGATGTCTTATTGATTGTTTAGCACAAAAGGTTAAATAGCACCATGAAGAAACGACAGGAGGGAAAGCCTAAACTAGTTGTTGTTGGCTAGTCGACCTATACAGTCATTAGTTGGCACTGTAGGAATGTCGCCTTGTTGGTGAGATGGTCACCTGGCCTCTCCTACTGGTCTTCCTACTGGCCCCTACTACTGGTTGCCTGGCCCTTCCTCCTCTCCACTCCTGCCCAGCCCACTCAGGAATGCTGTCTGTCCTGGCTCCCTGTTGGTGGAATGACCTTCCCACTGAAGTCAGAACTATTGACTCTCTGACCACCTTCAAGCGTAGACTGAAGACTCACCTCTTCAGGCTGCACCTCTCCCCTTTTTCCCTGCCCATTGTGCAACTGCGTTTCAGTCTCAACCAACCCAGGCTGTGTACGGTCTAGCGTGGAGTTAACTGCTTGAGTTCTCTACTTAGTTCTCTACTTAGTTGGTTTGTTTCCTTGGCTGTTTGTATATTGGTACTTCAACAGAACATTACACTTTGTATTACTGTCACTTCATGTACCTGACTTTTGCGCTCATTGTACATCGCTCTGGATAATACCATCTGTTAAATGCCATGTAATGTAATGTAATAAGAAAATAAAACAGTAACAAGGCAGCCAGTAAAGAAATCAGCCTAGATTTACTTTGTTAATCTGGAATGGTGGCACAGTGGTGATTAGAACTGTTGCCTCACAGCAAGAATGTTCCGGATTCGAACCTCACGGGGGCCTTTCTGTGTGGAGTTTGCATGTTCTCCCTGTGTCTGCATAGGTTTCCTCCCACTTCAAAGACATGCAGATTAGATTGAACTTGTTGTATGTCGCTCTGGATAAGTGTGCCTACTAAATGCCTGTAATGTAAAATAGTTCAGACTAGATGAAGCCAATTCTACAGTCTGCTTCCAAATAATTCTTTACAATCCTGCTTGTTCCTGCAGTTATTTTTGTTGTCTTTGAAAGCTAAATATAATTTAAGTAAAATTCTTGCGCTGTTGCACAGTAAATTCCATCACTGTGTGAGCACATTTGGTGCCATCACTATCCAAGCCCACTCAGCTAGTTTAGATTGTGTTAGCAGAGCATGCATTAGACAAAGGCTGATCCAGACTTGTTTGCAGATGCTTCTTAGTCTGGAATACCCTCCCAGACACTACTCTAGACATAGCAACCAAGGAAGCTCGGTCACTGAGCTATACTGAGGGCTCTGTTGGTGGACACGAGCTTCCATGCTGCGCAGTCTCAGTTTCAGAATCATCTATTTCAGCTGAGTCACCAGGTCATCCACAGAAGTGCATTTTTTAAATTGGTACATCCTTAAATGGTGTAATATGATAGACTTTATTTATTTTTTATGTTACTAGTGGGCGGCACGGTGGTGTAGTGGTTAGCGCTGTCGCCTCACAGCAAGAAGGTTCGGGTTCGAGCCTCGTGACCGGCGAGGGCCTTTCTGTGCGGAGTTTGCATGTTCTCCCCGTGTCCGCGTGGGTTTCCTCCGGGTGCTCCG
>JAOBAM010000021.1:35456709-35469239 GCA_025212355.1 Notarius kessleri
TGTCCTGGCTTGTGGGGACATGATATTTGTGCTTTTTTTCAGCAATCTGACTGTTACAGAATTTCGCTCCAGGGTCCTCTCTCTCTCTCTCTCTCTCTCTCTCTCTCTCTCTCTCTCTCACTCACACACACCAGTTCACATACTCTGGTTCTCTCTCTTCCCCCTCTCTTTCTCATGCTCTCTCATCCCCCTTTGTCTTTCTCTCACAGATCTTCCTGCTCTCCTTTTTCTCCTTCAAATTCAGTTCTTTCACTGCAGATACAAGTTTCTGCAAATAAAACATGATCTGCTTGAGTTGAGAATAACTGAGCATGACAATATGATGAGCGGCTCAGTGTCATGGTGTGTGTGTGGACCAGCCCAATATTTTATTAGATGATAATTTTGAATAAATACATGGTGTTGGATATCCTCTTTATAATGTGCATCAAACTAAAATTCATTTTATTTGTTCATTTTTGCCTCACAAAATCTTCGTCACATGGTTCAGCCGCAATACTGTAAAGAGAAATTTATCGACATTTCTTATCATTTTCATTGTGTCCAATTCTCTCTCTCTCACACACACACACTGATGCAATATAGCTTATTTCAGAAATACAGACATAATTGTAATACTTTTGGTTACAGTGCCAATGGGGGGACAAAAACTTTTTCTTTCTCCCTCCCCACAAACACAGTCTATAACACAAGTAGGTTACTGAAAACAAATTTTTCAGAGTCAGGTGCCCAAAACAGGAAGCAGCTGCTTTCGCTCTCTTGCAGCTCAACTTATGAAGTCGGGTTTGTTATAATTTTATGCTGCGCGTGACCGAAACTCGTAACTGGGACCTCCGAGTAGGAAAAACAATGAAAACACTACTTCGATTTGGAATTCTGAATTGGGAACTCTGGATGGTCAGGAGGTCCGGTCAGCAAGCGACGTGGACTCGACAGGATCAGCAGTGAATGCCAGCATTCAGACGTTCGCCTGTGAAATCCGTCAGAACATCGACGATCTTCCGAACTCCCACTTCTGAGGTAAGTGGAATGCTGATGGGAGCCAGCGGGCCGGTCCGAAAACTACAGGAACGGCTTTGAACTGGGAGTGTTGGGTTTTCAGGGTCACTGTGGTTTAAGATATTCATTCTTCAATCTTTTAGAAGATTGAACCAACAAGTGAAAGGGTGTGTGGGAGTTGAGTCCAGTGTGATTGTTTGATTTCTCACACCCATGCAAAGTCAAATACGGACACACACATACACAGCTCAGTATCTTTATCTCTCTTCCATTGAGATGGTTGATTTTGTCTTTGGGTGCTATTTCTTCTACTGATGGGTAACACACACACACACAGGAAGAGAGTTTCATCTCTTGGCTGATGTGTCTTTCTCAAGTACTTCCTGTCTTAACGACTTGTTTCTGTTCCACACACCAGACATGGAGGGGGGAACCTCTTTCCAGATCTCTACACACACACACGCGCGTGCTCTGTTTCTCTTGGATCTCCATCTCTCCATGCCAGTTCAGTGGACTAATCTGGCTCCTGTTCCCCTCCTACACCTTTTGAGATGGTTTAACCCGCACATCCACACCCTCCCCTCTCTCTCTCTCTATCTCTCTCACTCCACCCCCCACACACACACACCTTATGCAAATTCAAGGCTGAGAGAGAGGGAGTTCTCAGAAAGAAGGCAAGAGCAGAAGGCTTTGTTTACTTATGCAGCCCACCGTGGCGAGCTCAAACAAGGTGTGTGTGTGTTCCTGTAAAACACACACCGAGGCACGCTCGTTTTGGAGGGAAGGCAGAAGCTTTGCATTCTGAAGAGGAGAGAATAGAGTGGCCAGGTCCGTACAGGAGGAAAGTGGTGGAAGCAGAGGAACAGTCTGTTCATTCTTTTTTTTTTTTTTTGTTCTGTCCTCTGGGTTTTACGGTGAAGAAAGGAAATTGGAGAAGAGTGGAGTGTTTTCGGAGATGGCATGGCACGGAGTTTCGCGCTCTGATGAAACGCGTGCTTCCTGTGGACGTGTTGCTTGAGCGAACCTGCGCACAGCCTGCTGTAAAACTGGACTCGTGCACCTGGATAGACGTGCTCTGAATTTCCTCACCTGTTTTGGCTTCGGGGCTGGGTTTTTTTTTTTGGGGGGGGAGAACGTGGAAAGTTTTGTTTAAAAAAAAAAAAAAAAGCTTTTCAACTAGCAGAGTCCTAGCATGCCCTGAACCTTTGCTGTCTGATTTGGTTATTCATAACAGGAGCAAGCTAGTGTTTGAGTGACTGTAAGGGTAAAAGGAAGGGGGAGAAAATATCTGAATATATATATAGAGAGAGATGGAGTGCGGGCGGATGGAGAGGGAGCCGTGTCTCTCTCCCGCTGCCTTCGTCAACCAGGTGCAGTATTCCAACATCCTGGAGGGCCGTTTCAAACAGCTGCAAGGTAAGGCGTTTGGAGGCATTTTCACATTCTACCACCTCAAACAAATGACTTTTTTTTTTTTTTTTTTTTTCTGGCTGCTTATAATCTCTTCACCAAAGTTTCACACGAAGGTTTACAAAACTAGCAAGTTCAGAGAAGAAATTGTGGTGATCAAAGTCAAGGAAACTGGCCCACTGGCTAAAAATCAGCACTTGTGGACAGATCTGGCAGGAATCTGATTGAGACGTGAAGAAAAATGAAAGTCTAAGAAACTGGGATTCATTATGGAGTCTAGCATAATCTAGCTGTTAAAGAAACTAGCACTTCCAACAAATTAGTACTCGTGAGATTCTCAGAAAAGAAACTATCACTCGGGTAAGTTTAATGAGCTAATGATCTTTGGTCAAAGTCTACATAACTTGTCCTTATCAACCAAATTCCAAGAATCTTGCTCTTGTTTCAATATCGTTTGACTTGCGCTTAAAAAAAAAATATCAAGAAACTTGTAAGAGAAGCTAGTCATCAACTTGGCTAGCACTCAAATATACCACCTTCACTATCAATGAACTCAGACGAACTCTTGGGACTCAAGAAACTTGCACTCATCAAAGGTTTTGCTCGTCAACCAGTCTCGTCCAAATCCCATATATCTACTAAACACATTTACTCCTGAATGCTTTACGCTTTTGGTGTTAAGTTCGACCTGTGACACCACACGCTGCACACACCCACCTCGCTAATCCAGTTCAAGCATGTCATTTTATATACACCATTGTACGGTATAGGGAAGCGTTCAGACTCTTACGATGATGCAACACATGATCAGTGTGTAGTGTCGTGTGTGTGTTGGCTCATTTTGAGGCGTTAAGATTGAGAAAGTGAAGCTGACCTACACAAGGTCACGCCTCGTGAAACGCAGTTTGTGTGTGTTGAATGTGGCCTTGTTACAGATATTTTAGATTTTACCGCAGGCCCTGTTGTCCCAGATCTCACCAGCATAAAAAAAAACAAAACCCCAAAGCAGAAAGACGCCATGTGTGTGGGTGTGGACATGTTAGATCTTACCGGGGGACCAAATTTCCCCACAATAGTAGGAAGACGAAGTTTTGACCTTGTGAGGACCTGCAAGGAAAACTTATTTTTTTTTTTTTTAAACTAAACAAAAACTACACCTTTTTATTTAAAAAAAAAAAAAACAGAGCTGAAGTGTTTTCCTTTTTGGTTACTGAGGTTAGCATAACAGTCAGGTTTAGGTGTAGCATACTGCATGATGGTTGTGTGTGTGTGTGTGTTTGAAGTACAAGTAGATAAGAACTGTATTTTATTTGAATGCGTTCGCCAGCACGCACGCAGGATCTGCAGGGTGGTTTGTGGTCAAAAGAGCTGACTAACATGGTTTATCACTCCCACCCTAAATGTTTTGCATGCTTTCCTGTTTAAATGATATTTGTGTGTGCACGCATGCATGCGTGTACACTGTGTTCACTGCTATACCTCACAGCAAACAGAGAATGTTATCAGAACATTTAGACACCAGTTCAACAGGTTTTAACATGGCTAGGTTGTGAAAATGTAAGAAATGCTACAAGTTTGCCCCCCACTGCCACCAAGATTGCCCGAATTCTCATGTTAATATTGCGACAGCTAGAAAATTAGAGCCCCGTCAGATTTCATCAAATTGTAACGGTCAGCATAAAGGACTCGGAAGGTCCCCACAATTCCAGCAATACCAGCCAAGATATTTACACAGTCCCACACAGGCAGGGTTGAATTACAAAACCTGTGAGGTCTTACATTCACTCCAACAATGTGGTAACAAAATCTCCCAAAACACAACCCTGCTTTCAAGCAAGAGACAGTCTGTGAAACGAAACCTTATTAAAAACACGGATACAGTAAAATAAAGGCGATGCTGTGGGGACTTTCTGAAGGGGGGTAAAGCCCTTTGTAAGATGGCAGGTCCTCATAAGTGTAGCAAGATTTCAGATACACAGTTGTCAGTTTCATGTATATGAAATGGAAGGCGGAAAAGTAATGTCATGTTGAAAGATGTATCGATTTGAGGAACGTATCAGCAGTGACGCATTCCATGTTTAAACTCTGTGTGTGGTGGAGGTCATGGAAAGTGTGGTTATCTTGCTTGTGTGCTAAGGGTTGAAGAAAGATTCGCATAGTACATTTTTTTTTCATCGTTCCATCTGCTGTGTCTGCAGGGAAAGCATGGCAATGACCTACACACAGACTCGTGTTTGTCTTTGTGAGGACCTTCCACTGACACGGTGATTACTGTGGCGAATTAATTCCATGCGTACTACATAACCTTTTAGCCTATTTTAGTTTTTCAAATAAAAGCTGTAAAACCACTGGCATTTTTATATATTTTTTATGAGGACGGGGTGGTGGTGGTTTTTATGAGAACATTTGACACTATTCTACCATTGTGAGGACCTTTTTGGTCCTCGCAAAACGTGTGTGTGTGTACGTACACACTTTGTGCTAGACAGATATTGCCAAACTCCAAATCTCCCTAGAGTGTACTGTCCAGTCACTCGTTGTTCCAGCGGTTCCAGTTTTCTTGTCCATTTACCTCGTCATTCCAGTCCTTGGCTGTTTTTATATATTTGCAATTACTGATTCATAACTTTGCGCTTTTGAAGATGACATTTAAATGTCCCATTAGCGGCACTCCAGCATCAGCTGGATGTATTCGATGACGCCCAAACTCCAACGTTGGAACTCGTCTGAATTTCCGCTACGACAGCCATTTTGCACAGTTGAACTTGTAAATTTAGATTCCATCCACAGTGGTGTCATGCTTTGCATGTCTGAAAAATGAGTTTCTTCATGGCTGATAAATATTTTAATGAATTGAGAAGAAACTCTGGGGGGGGGAAACGTAGGTTATTTAAAAAGAAAAGCAAAGATATAGTTCAAACCAAGATAAAATAAGCTTCCGTTTTGATAGAAAATTCACTAAAGATCTGATTTTTCTGAAATGAATTCTTAACCGAAAGTGGGAGGTTTGGGTGGATTTGGTTGGAGAACCTGCTCAAAGTTTGACATGAGAAGATTGTGTGTAGCCGAAACAACGTTTTCCTTATTTGGACCATTTTCATCATTTCAAACAAGCAAAAAATCAGATTGCATTTATTTGAAGTAAACTGCACCTGTGCTTTTAAATGTAGTGGCTAACAGTACCGTACCACGTACCTCGGAAATGGAAAACGAAACCACTTTATTTTCATCCACGGAGGGTTTGAGCTATGCGTTCATCTTTTATAAACAACCATGTCAAAACAGTGAACTGTACAGTCAGTGTTGTAGGTTTAACATGTTTGTATGTTGATGGCGCTAAAGCTAATACTTAGACAGCATATACAGTGTAACGCCTTTAAAGGTAAGAAACGCTACTTTTGTTTACTTTTTTTTTGCAGCCATGTCCATTTGTTGTCACCTTGTTAAATTTGGAGTTGATCACGAGTAGGAATTCCGAGTTGAGGGGGTGTTTTTTTTCTTTGTTCAAGTCAGGGGACTGAATTAAGAGTTCTTGGAGTTGAATTCAACATAACGGATGCAAATTTCCCATTTAATTCTTATGTCTTAATTTTTACAGCAAGACCTCAAGCTTCTGTCTTCACACCTGTCGTTTCAGATCTCACAAAACTAATTTCGAAGTGGAGGATTGAATGAAGTGTTAAAGCACTGTTAGAGTCTCAAGCACACCTGAGGCTTAACTAGTGAATTTCCATCATTCAGCTCTTTGGGAATTTACGTTTATAACCAGTACACTATCACAGATTTCTTATCACACCTTTGTTCGCAATCTTACTGGGTCACTCAGACGTTCATGTTAACGTGTGATAATGGCAGTAATGTTTTTTTTTTAAGGTTGCATCATAAAACCAGTTGAAAATTTCTCACGTACTTTCACTCTGCCTCGGACTTGCATTTAACGGATACACACCGATTAACTTGGCTATATCATGAAGTAACTGCAATGTACCATATATACATACATACCTGGGTAATTTCAGTCAGGTCATCCTTTGGCTTACTCTTTGGGGAAACCAGGTGACTCCTTCTCTTCTCAGATCCTGTGTTTGTGTTATCATAAATAGGCAGTGGGTGTGTTGGCACAAAAAAAAAAATCAGGTCATCATTCTGCCTTTCTTTATCTTTCCCTTGTACTAATGTGGGGCTTCTTGCCTCAAGTTTGTACTTAGAAACTCCAAAGATTCTTGCAGAAAGGTGCTGCTTAAAAACGCTGACTTGGCAAGTTGAGGTTTTGTGCTGGGGGACAAATTTTTGGAACGTTGTTGCATAAGCGTGTCAGAAGTGTCTGAATAATCTAAGAAGTTAGCAAAAAAAAGCCAACTTAGTGAGTCTGAATCTGAATTGCTGTACGATTTTAAGGTGGTTGTTGTACTGGTCTTTTCAGCATGATGTGCCACGCCTACTTTATTAAGACGACAGGTTTACTAACCACACCCTTTTTTCAGAGAAACGTACAACGTCTAATTTCTCTAAACAGTGTATTAGTAGTAAAGATTGTTCCTTTTTTAAAAACATGGCTGAAGTACACAGGCTTGGACCTGATGTTGCAACGGCAGACCTGAATCTTACTAATATATGATAATTATAGCTTGTTCCATGGAAGTAGTTTTAACAACATAAACCAACAGATCCTGAACAGCTGTGGATCCATAAAACCTGGAGCGATCCTGGCCGTGGGTGTTGGGATAACCAGTGCAGTAAATTCTTGGTGTCGCTTGCTTGACAAAAATGCACAGAAATGCCAAATCCAGGCGCCTCAGCAAAGACGTTTCTCGTTTCCGCTCTGACCAAGCAAATGTTTAGAAGTAAATAAATAAAGGGAGCTAATTATATGTAGCTTGTTTCATGTTGGCGTTTTTTTCTGCAGCTTTTATATTGTCTCTTACTTCATAAGCATTCAAGTTGTCGTGTAAACATTTGTGCATTACAAGCCTTCTTATGTGAGTTTAGAAATGAAAGCTAATAATGTTATAGAATCACAACATCAGTATTGATTCAGTCGCCATTTTCTTCCAACTTTTCTCCAATGCTGAAGATGCATCAATGTTGGACTGGTTTGCCAATTTAATTTGGAATATGAGATTTTCCAGCTCTCTTCCCCCCCCAGTGGTATTTCTATCAAAACAACTCCGCTATCAGTCTGTTTACACAATTGAGTTCAGAAGCATTGAATATTTGCTCATTCTGCAGTACACATTCTGTAAACTGGAACTGATAAAAAGGGGGTGTGTCTAGATCCAAAAGGTCGTCCACCTCTATGCTAACCACCCTTTGAATCGAAAACTGCATCCCTCCTTGTTTTCCTGAACTTTTCAGAGAATGCCATAGAACAACAATCTCCAGAACTTCGGAGTCTTAAATCGGAGAAGGAATGTCCTTTCAGATTAGGTTTTGCTAGAACATTTGTTACTGGTATGAACAGTCATGATATCCAGAGTATGTATAAATTGACTTGTCTGTTCATTAAGATGAAGGTAATGTTGTACAAGTTGAGTACAAGGACTACACGACATACAGTAATATTATTCTAGTGTTATCTTTTGGCATTTCGGTCGTATTGATGTACCATTTAAATAAGAGTCTCTTGACAGAGTAGGGCTGGTTGGTAGCTTCCAGTGCCAGTTTTGCAGATGAGCTAATAGGGAACAGCTCGTACCCTGCTTTCATTGTCCAAAACATTTTCAAGGACAAAAGTGTGTGTACGTACAGCAGCTGATGAGCCAAGAGCACTGGTAACAGATCTGTTCCCATGAAAGTTTTTTTTTTTTTTTTAACTATAGTGAAGCTCTTTTACTGAACAGGATGAACAAAGTTTTTAATTTATCTGCATATGATGATCAGTTATATTTATGTAGCGCCTTTCTCATACCCAAGGTCGCTTTGCAATTATAGAGGAGGGAAAGAAGTCCACCAAAAGGAGGTCAGGATGTAATTCCAATGGCGTAGCTACCACAGTCTCGCCAAAAGGCACATGAAAATAAGTCCCATACTGCCCTGACGCCACTGGGCAAGGTTGCTCGGAACACAGTGCCATGGATCCACAAAGTGATCGCAGAAGCACCACCACGCAGGGTGCTGGTACGTCCCAAACTGCCTGCACAGCCGCTCTGACTCCACCAAGCAACATCGCGCCCAACACAAAAGCACTGCCGCACAGAGTGCTGGACAACCACTATGTTAAAAGAGCAACAAGCTCCCTGCAGTCCATAGCGAGGAGCACAGGCATCACCCATGGCACACCAAGACCTGGAGGGAACGGACACCCAAAACTGGTTCCAGAGCTATGCCACAACCAGCAAACAAACCTCAAACTACACAAACACAAAGGAAAAACAAAAGGGGGTGGAAGCTCCGGTGAGAAGTGGCAGCCAGAATGCATACAGTGTACTCTCAACTGGAAATGGGAACAGGAAAGTATAAAATATTAACCTCCTGATTTTCATACTTTCCTGTTTAGTTCATGATTAACTCAACATCAAATGAAGTTAGATGTATAAATTATAAACCTGTCCAATTTTCTTTTGATCATTTTATATCAGTGCTATGATTAAGTTTATTTGTCCTGCAATATTTGGACCTATAGTATGATTTTTGGTTGAAGCCAAAAGGACCTTTTATTCTTCTATCTCAAGTTACCAATACCACGAACCTTCTATTGAGTGAAAAGTCTACATTTCTGAATGGAGTTTAAGAATCCTGCTGAGCCAACACCCTGCTAGAGTGGAGTTGGTATTCTGGAGATGGTACTGCAGTGAAAAACAGTACAAGTCTAGTAATCGAGTAGTTTATTTCCCCATTTTCTCCTTAATTTGGTCTTGCCAAATCCTTCCAACTCTAACTCTGATCACGCCAACCAGGGAGGATGAAGGTGAACAAGTGCTTCCTCTGCATCAAAAGGCAGTGTAACCATTCAAAGGAAAGTGCCATCAACCACCTTCTGCATACATTAAGCTTCTAGATGCCTGCCATTGTCACTTGTGCCTCGTGTTACTCTGAGAGATTCTATGCCAATCGGTGCATACCTTTTTATCCAGAGAGCATGGCCAACTTTGCTCACTTGAACTGCAACCACGGATAGCTGTGGCATTGTTGGAATTCAAATTCACAGTCTTCTGACGAGCTAGCGTGGATGTTTTTTCTTTTGTGCCACTTAAATTGTTCATTTATTTTATTTTATTCACTGCTAATTAACGCACATGTTGAACTTCAGTCTTGATTTTTGAAACCAACCAGAAGAAATTTCATTCCATCACCTGGGTGCCAGTATGGAGTAAAGTCTCCTTGATGTATGCTGCCCTTTTTTCTTTTGACGGATGGTTGTCGAGGTTAAACGTGACCGATGAAACCTTCTCAAATGATAATGGGTTTGTGATGGTTTGATGACACCCTTATGGGGGAGAGCCAGTGCAATGGGCCATAGTTAGTTATTCATGATTTTGACCTTGTTCCGGACCTGCAGCAGGTATTCGGGAACATTGGTGGTCCTGGTGGTTGTAGATACGATCTTGGGAGTACTTTTGTTCTTTTGCTTTATATCGCAGTACACATGGACACTTTAACACACTCTGTGTGAATGCAACACTGTATGTGTGCATGTTTTTAAACCTGTATCCCTGACGGAACATCGGAACACCACGCCTCGTAGCTGAAATGTTGGCCAATGGCTTACTGACTTTATCGCACAGACATGATCTGCTAGATGATGGTATACTAATTTGTCTTAATCTGTATTAGCGCACATAACTAGCTCACTGTATGTTCTTACATTTATGCTAGCTTTCACTTTTTAGACTAGTTAGATTTCCAGGCAATGAAACGGTGAACCTGTGCAGTACACCGGAGCTTTGACTTGCTCAGAGGGTTAGTTAATGAATTTATGATTTGTCAATGCCTTAAGCTTGCTCCTAATTATTGTTTCTTTTGTGCTGGAGTGTGTGGTGACTTGGCTTGAGATGTTAACTACAATCGTCAATTTCTGTTGCATCGTAACTGGTGGAGGCCTAAGCGAAAACACCACTTGTGGTTGAACTGTGGAGTCATGGTTACGCGCACAATACAAGAAGAAAGTACATTTGGCTGTGATGTAACTTCCTCTTTTGGAACATTGCACAGTTTTTGTGTCAAAGGGTCAAACCCAGTTTCTTCTGAAATAAGCTAACTTATTCAGTGAAGAACACCAGCTCTTTATAGCAGACGCTCTTATCCAGAGCGATGTACAACGCACCCGGAACAGCCTGGGGAGCAGTTGGGGGTTAGGTGCCTTGCTCAAGAGCGCACTAGCCATTCCTGCTGGTACGGAGATTTGAATTCGTGACCTTTGGGTCCCAAAGCTGCTGCTTTAACCCATGGGTTGAATAGGGAGATTAAGTTTAACGTTTTACTGCATGAAATGCTTTTTGTTTACAGGTTATTTTATCAGTAATTAGCGATGCTATGCTTGTTTGAGTGCAGTAGGATTGGTGCCATGTACGATCTTCATACAATCATACAAGGATGCAGCCATGGCCTGAAGGTCAGGGAAACAGCCTTGGGCCAAAGGGTTGCCGATTTGATTCCTGGGACCGTGAGGGGAGTTGAGTGAATGAACAGCACTTTCTCCTCCCTCTGTATGATGTCTGAAGTGCATTTGAGCAAGGCACCTGACCCCAGGCTGCTCCCCGGGTGCTGTAGCAGAGCTGCCCACTTGTGTGCATGTGTGTGTTCACTGCTTCAGATGGGTTAAATGCAGAGGAGCAATTTTGCTGTGCTTTCCTGACCAAATAAAGGCTGCTTCTTCAATCAAGTCATAAATTGCTGTGAAACAGTCCAAAGAAGCTTCCCAAATTTAGAGAACTTGAGTGGTATAGTGGTTAGCACGGTCACTTCACAGCAAGAAGGTTCCAGGTTTAAGCCTCACAGCCGACGCAGGCCTTTCTGTCTGGAGTTTGCATGTTCTCCCCGTGACCATGTGGGTTTCCTCTGGGTGCTCTGGTTTCCCCCCCCACAGTCCAAAGACCTGCAGATGAGGTAAAATACCCAGCCACTGGGTTGCACAAGCCAGTGTATGCTTAGTGCTGGTCCCAAGCCCGGATAAATTGGGGAGGGTTGTGTCAGGAAGGGCATCCGGTGTAAAACCTACACCAAATCAAATATGCGGAACAGATCCGCTGTGGCGACCCTGAACGAATGGGAGCAGCCGGAAGAAGAAGGAGAGCGTTTTCTCTGGGAGTAATGTGTCAGAGCGGATTTGCTGGCTAAACATTAACTTGATTTAAATTGAAGGTATTTTGCATTGCAAAAGTGTCTCTGTAGCACACCGTGGTTTTTGAAGCTGAAATTGCGAATGTATTATTAAATGGTTAATGAATAACTCCTCAATCCGCCACTTGTCACTGATGATCTCTAAAAACAAATGCTGTGAAAAATGACTTAAAGTAATGTCTCGGTAGCATTCTGGAAAGCTGAATCCCGTGTGTGTGTGTGTGTGTGTGTGTGTGTGTGTGTGTGTGTGTTAACATGTAGCTTCGGAGCTCAAAGTGTCAAGCCAAGTCTGGCCCAGGCTTTAGTTAAGGGGGTTGTTCTTCCGCTTCAAAGCTCAGCCACATTCCTGGGAGCCTGAACATTGTTGGAAAAACGAGCATTAAAACACAGACAAAACATCTTAATGATTTAAAAATGCATCGCAGGTAGCGTGACGTCAAGATGGGCGCGAGCGGGTGAGGTTTCCGCTTGCACAGGTGTTAAACCTCCTTGCTTTTCATGTTTGTGCTGTGTGTGGAAGTAAATACATGCTTCTCTTACCTACAGTTGTTGACTTGGTTTTGCAGTTGTGTTCTCCAATAAGAGGACTGATTCCACAAGCACATTAGTGTTGACACATTTACTGACAATCCAGATCAATATACAATACTGTGTAAAAGTGTCGACCAAAAATGGCTTAATCAGTCATCAGTGAGCCATAATGAATGAAAGTGTCAATGTTTGGTGTGAGACGACCCTTTGCTTTAGTCTCAGGTCCAGTGAGGTCAGTTTTATGTGGAAATGAGCTGTAGGTTTTACTGAGCATCTTACAGAACCAGCCGCAGTTCTTCTGGACACTTTGA
>JAOBAM010000021.1:35496641-35508776 GCA_025212355.1 Notarius kessleri
CGGCCACGGGGCTCGAACCCGGACCTTCTTGCTGTGAGGCGACAGCGCTAACCACTACACCACCGTGCCGCCCTGAAAATAGATCAAAATCATGTAAGATATAGGGGAGTTCTTATGTCTATTTGTTTGAATTTTGAGACAGGCCAGATTCCGAAGTCCGACTTCAACAGTGATCTCGCAAATTTCAGGCGCAACTGTTCTCTCAACTAGTGACGTTAGTCCAAGATGTTGTAACGCTGAGGCATACCCTGTGCATGTCCTATCCAAGATTATTCTACAAGCCCATTTCTGGATACGTTCAAGTTTGTTTGCTTGAGTTTTTTTGTGATTCCAGAAGACCAGGCTGGGACTGCATACTCGAGGATTGGTCTAATATACGCTGTGTAGGTGGTTGTCAGATGACCTTAAGAGAGATTAAACTTCCTAATTTGTTTGAGGAGATACTTTTCCCAACCATCTGTTTCACTTGTTTGTCCCGTTGAAGGTTTGGCTGGACATAAAGACCGAGCATCATCTTCAGACATGGAACAACAGCTAAAGGAATATTATTGATCTGTGATGGCGTATTCCGACAGAAAGTAACGTGCATGGCAAAGCATTTACTAATATTTCAAAGCATACAGAACCAATTCAGACTGTAAAAAAGTTTGACAACAAACATGGCGACTCTCAAGAGCGTCGTAATAATGTACCTGTTGCAGAGGCAAAAGCGGAGGAAGTGTTCTCGACACTAAACATCATAGATGTTTAAAATTTCTTCCGAAATCGCACAGATATTTCTTCGTTGTGTCTCTCTTGAGCTATTGGCTACACTGCCTCCATGATTTCCAGTGGTCGTGCGGTGTTTGGTCCGGATCTGTATGCTATAAGAAAACATGCGTGAATACCAATGAAAAAAAATTAAGAGTAGAAACAGAATGCTCCATCTGTATTAGGGCTGCACGATTCTGGGAAAAATGTGAATCACGATTTTTTTTGCACAAAATGTTTATTGCACTGTTTATAACATCTGCATTGCTGAGGTTAATTTTTTATTCATCCTGTTTGTTTTATTAATTTTATAGGCCTGCTTATTTTTGTCTACATCATGTATTTTCTTCATCTGTTATCCTGATTTTTTGTGGATTTGTTAGATTGGACCTGTTTTATATACTTCTATCTATATCTTTATCTATCTGTCTATCTATCTATCTATCTATCTATCTATCTATATCTATAAGTTAAGCTACGATGCATGGCTAAATGTAACATGAGGGGAGAATGGATTGCGTCATTCTTATTTATTAGTTTACGAGTTGAGTTTCTGCACTACATTACACACATTCATATTAGTCTTACAGTTGCATCGACTTTTTTTTTTGTTGTTTAAATGATACTTAATGAGATTAATGTTTGTTGTTAATGATTAATACAGGCCAATGCTGGATTTTGGTTGTTTAAAATACCTAAGGGGTACTTTAGCCCACCCAGTTTTTCTCAACCAGCCCAAGCCATTTTTTGCCCGCAAAGTAGAATTCAAAGCTGCCCAATCTGGCAACACTGGTTTCCACACACTCAACTGCAGGCGGGCTTCCTCCTCTGACTGAATCACGTGTTGTAAAGATGCTTTACCATCGGTCGAGGGAGGAGTCAGCGGCAGTGCTGCCTTTAGGGACGCTTGAAAAAATCCGGGAAGAAATGGGAGCGTTTGTTTTGTGATGCTGCTCGTGAAATAAAATGCTTAAGAATTGTTTCGAAATGAGATCACGTGTGTGTGAATCGAGATCGCAATGCGAGTTTTTATTTATTATTTTTATTTATTATTATTATTTTTTTTAACGATTTATCGTGCAGCCCTAGTTAGCATAAGTATGTAGGACAAAAAGTGAACAGAAATCCAGTTGGGACGTGTCCAGTTTTACTTGGATCACAGATTAGAAGTGTAAAATCGCACTTAATAGAGATGAGTGCATCACTATGGATAAGTAAATGCCTTTAACACACAGCCCACCTCACCCCATAATATAATCAGACCACACTAGCAAAACTGTGACAGAAAAAGGTAAAGAAAGTAGCTCATTCATGTCATCATGCTATTTTCAGGTTAACCTTGACCTCAATGTCAAATCAGTCTGTGTAATCACTAGGCCTCCTGCTGGCTCCAAGGGTTCATCAATCAAGAAAGTATGAATAGTGAGAGAAAGTCTATTAAATCACAAATGGTGGTTTTTCTTCAGCATTGGCTTAAAGATGTATATTGCAAGTGTATATTAGATTGATAGACCAACCAGGTGTCGGGGGGGGACACATAGGAATCACCCTGTCTGTCCATGTGTCTTGTAAGCGCAACTCCTCCTAAACAGTTTGATGGATTCTGATGAAACTTTACACAGTTGCAGTATACCACCTGAAGATGTGCATGAAGTAAAATAATCCTGAACCAAGGTCTTAAAGATACTTATTTTCTTATGTCATTTTATTTTTTTCGCAGTACAAATCCTGCGCTCTGATTGGCTGGCGAGCGGGTCCGTATCCTATGGTACGGACCTCTGGTGACTCGCTCGTTCACAACAAACAACATGGTAGCATTTTTTGTCAACATTTATTTATCTTTTATTTTTATAAGATTTATTTATAAGATTATCAAAAGTCTTAAATTTTTGCCAGCATTTCTCAGGAGAATAGCATTAATTTTACATCATGGATGGTGATAACGACAGTCTTCACAGCTTAAATGAGTTTTACTCCCCTGAGGAAGAAGAAATAAGACAACATTTCAGGAGAAAGCTTAACCTGTAACTGTTACTAACGCTGAGCAAAAACATGGCTGAATCCTGAATGACTCAATTTTGTATAAATAGGGGACTACATAGGCGGCAAAATGTAGTTTTTTTCCTGCCATGGAAGTGCACTTGTATACTGAGGAGGAAGCCATTTGCATTACAGCCGTGAATGAGGATTCAAAATGGTGGCTCGGCTCAGTTTTCCCTTTCAGGCGCTCTCGTTTTCTGTTAGAATTTGGTAAAGAAAAAAATAAATGTTATTTACCAGCTTAAGGTCGGTCCGTATCGTGAAATACCGTGGCCCAGAGGGCCTCGCTCAGTACTTTCAAGACCTCAGTCACGGTATTTCACGATACGGACCTTGCAGCTGGTAAATAACACGTTTCTTCTTGCTTTCTTTCCGTTACTGTAGTCGGTCTTTCACGTTTCATTCGCACACTTGCGTCCTCCATTTTTCTGTTTCAAATCTGTATCCCACAATGCCTTGCGCAAACGGTGAAAGCCCACCACGTGACGTGATGCATGACGTAGTGTCTTGTATTGGGTCATGGTGAAGCAGGAAAAAATAGCGGAGAATTTCGGGCCACGTGGAAAGAAATTCATTAATTGTTAAACTAATAAATTGGACAGACGTCCAATTTTTGGACGTAGCTTTTGGTCACTAAACAAAAATAATTAGGTGTTGTGGAGGGGAGAAATTCTTTTTATGACCTACACTTGAAAAATCTGAAAGGCAGTCTCAGTGCTGTGTGTTAATTATTAGACGACTGTGTAAGTCATGACACAATAACACTCTCTCTAACGGGCTGTTTGTCCTGCAGGTACCCGAATGTCAACGTGCACAATTTCACCACCAGCTGGAGAGACGGCCTGGCGTTCAATGCCATCGTGCACAAACACAGGTAGCCTACTGCGCGCACGCACACACGCCGGGACACAAGGTCATTGTCCTCATGCTTCCCAATGCAGATATGAAGCTAACTACTGAACAAAATCTCTCACACACACTCACTCACTCACTCTGCTTCATTCTTTAACATGTCGATGCATAGTGCCACGCCTGCAGGGGTTCAGGTCAGGTCCCGTAATCCCCTCCTGCTATGCGCTATAAAATCAAAACCACACCGCTGTTGTTTTCTCTAATCCGATTGGTCAGAAAGTATTGATTTTGATTTTCTGGAATGTTTCGATACGTTATCGTTTCTACAGGAACAGCTCATTTGTAGGGGCGGAGACTCTACGTGAAGAGATTAAAAACATTCCTGTTTTTTTCTGGAAGGAGTCTCCAGTGTCGGAGGTAAAGCTGGAGCTTGAAGTTCTCCGACGTCTTTACGTTAATGTAAGCAGTAACTCGATCGTGGGCCGTTCCGCAACATGAACTGTTACTATATTTGGATGTAATCGTCTTGTACGATTTTTTATTTTTCTTCTTAATGCCTAAGCCTTGTAAACACGGAGTGTTTTTATTCCTCACATTCTGAATCGTTCATTATTTCCATCCTGGACGAGAGACTGTGAAGATGTGAGCTGTGGAAAGAAACCATCTTGTGCTTGAGGGATGAGGTGTGTGAGAGAGAAACGTGTCTCTCCAGTATCAGAGTTGCATCGTTCTCTTGCACACCTCATTCATGATAGGTTCGTGACCCACCGCCTCTCCTTTCATCCGTTTGTCTGATTATCCTCCTGCTCGCGGAAGTGGCCCTCCATCCATCCGTCCACCTGTGACGGCTTTTCTATTTCTTCTTGTGTGTTTACACACCTTTGGCAGAAAAGGCTGCATGTTTTGACCTACATAAGGAGAATAAATGATCTGCCGCCCCCCACAGACACACACACTGCAGTTCTGCACTGCTGACTGACCGCCGCCCTCTGCTGTTGGCTAAATATACTGCAGTGTGTTTGTTTTTTCGTCTAACAGGTGTTTTTTCTCTCTCCATCTCTCAGGCCGGATCTGATCGAGTTCGACTCGCTGAAGCGCTCCAACGCTCACTACAACCTGCAGAACGCCTTCAACATCGCGGAGAAAGAGATGGGGCTCACCAAACTGCTGGATCCTGAAGGTACACACGCAGAGTCTGCACAAACCGAAAACGCACTCGCACAACTACGTTCTTTCATGTTTTTATAATTTTTCATTTGCGTCTTATGCAGTAATACATTTTCATATGTGTATATATATATTTGCATGCGAGTAGATGTGAACGTGGATCAGCCAGATGAGAAGTCGATCATCACGTATGTGGCCACGTACTACCACTACTTCAGCAAGATGAAGGCGCTTGCTGTGGAGGGCAAGAGAATTGGCAAGGTGTGTGTGGTTTCTCTAACAAACGTTATTGATGATTGAGGTGGTCATACTGGTTCAGTCATCATCACAGCCATACTTTTGAGATGTAGTAAGAAGCGCGCGTGTGTGTGTGTAGGTGCTGGACTATGCCATCGAGGCAGACCAGCTGATTGAGAAGTACGAGACGTTGGCCTCAGAGCTGCTGCAGTGGATCGAGCAGACCATCGTTACACTCAATGACCGGCAGCTCGCTAACTCCCTGAGCGCCGTCCAGAACCAGCTGCAGGCCTTCAACACCTACCGCACTGTGGAGAAACCACCCAAGTGTGTACACACACACACTATATAGCTTATAGCCTTTTGGGAGATCATTGTATGTTTGTATTGCATTTCTGTCATCGTGTGTGTGAGACAGATTCACAGAGAAGGGGAACTTGGAGGTTCTCCTGTTCACCATCCAGAGCAAAATGAGGGCCAACAACCAGAAAGTCTACATGCCTCGAGAAGGAAAACTCATTTCCGACATCAACAAGGTGCTGTCTCCTTTCTTTCTATCTCTCTCACACACATCGACATGGCAAAAAATGTTCTTGCATTACCAGTTCATACAAGCAGCACATTTCTGAGACCGACGCCCCTTTGTGCGCTCTCTGTGATTGGCTGAGCAGGCGTGGGAGCGGCTGGAGAAGGCAGAGCATGAGCGCGAGCTGGCGCTGAGGAACGAGCTGATTCGCCAGGAGAAGCTGGAGATGCTGGCAGCACGATTTGACCGCAAGGCCGCCATGAGAGAGACGTGGCTCAGCGAGAACCAGCGTCTCGTCTCACAGGTCAGAAAGGAAGCGCTTTTCTGTGGTAACTCGGGTGTCGGAAAACGCGCTGGTTTTTGAGAATATTCATTCCGTTCTTTTTGAAATCAGGACAACTTTGGGTTCGATCTTGGCGCAGTGGAGGCGGCCACACGGAAGCACGAGGCCATCGAGACGGACATCGGCGCATACGGAGAGCGTGTGGCTGCCGTGGAAGCCGTGGCCCGTGAGCTTGAAGCAGAGGGATACCATGACGTGCGGCGCATCCTGGCACGCCGGGACAACGTGCTGCGTCTCTGGGAGTACCTGAAGGAGCTGCTCGCGGCCAGACGGGAAAGGCTCGCGGCACACCGGGACCTGCAGAGACTCCTGCAGGAGATGAGCTACATTATGGACTGGATGGAAGACATGAAGGTGCGTGACGAACCTCGCTGTAATGCGCTTCTCATGACTTCTGGTTTAGTCTTCCAGCGTCCGTTGTTTGATCGATCTAAGACGTTTGATGCATCTCATAATTATTAGTTTTTGAAAAACTGGCTTCCTATAACCAACATGGGGTCTAATGCCACGTCAAGATTCAGCCTCAGAAAACATGCGTTAAAAATTGTGTGTATATAGGGTCGTCTGCAGTCTCAAGACAGCGGGAAACACCTTCACGACGTGGAGGACCTGCTCCAGAAACACACTCTGGTGGAGGCAGATGTATCGGCTCAGGCAGAGGGGATCCGGGCGGTGCAGGCCGCAGCAAATCGCTTCACCTCAGACGAAATGAGTGAGTGTTCTCCTCATATGCATGGAGACACGGGTCGTTGCAGTGCGCGCGCACAAAACAAACGCGCTCGAGTATCTTGTTGCGATAGATCTGACTCTGAACTTTTGTCCTCTTTACATCTCCCTAATTTCCATTTCCTCCTCTCTTCTTCTCAGCCTATAAGCCGTGTGAGCCGGCGCTGGTGGAGGAGAAGGCGGCGCTCCTGGGCCAGGCGTATGAAGAGCTGGGCAAGCTGGCGGCCGAGCGACGGGCACAGCTGGAGGACTCGCGGCGTCTCTGGCAGCTGCTGTGGGAGCTTGGTGAGGAAGCAGCGTGGATGCGTGAACAGGAGCAGATCATGGCGACAGAGGAGTGCGGGAAGGATCTGTCCTCTGCCCTACGCCTCCTCTCCAAACACGAGGCGTTCCGCGATGAGATGGCTGCCCGCTACGGCCCGCTGGGGAACAGCATTGCCTCCGGAGAGCAGCTGGTAAAGGAGGGGCACTGTGGAGCGCCGGAGATCACGGAGAGGATCAAAGAGATCAAAGCTCAGTGGGACCGACTGGAGGAGGTGAGGAAGAAGGGAGAGAGGAGATGGGTGGAGAGATGGCGAGTCAGGCATGATGGATGGACTAGTGGTTGGATGGATGGATGGATAGACAGGCATGATGATGGAGAGTCCAGCATGGTGGATGGGCAGATGGATGGTTAAATTGAAGGAGAGTCAGGCAGGTTGGATGGATGGATAGTCAGGCATGATGATGGATGGATGGTTGGAGAGTCCAGCATAGTGGGTGGGTGAATGGTTAAATTGAAGGATGGATGGGTGGAGAGTCAGGCATGATGGTTAAATGGAAGGATGGAGAGTCGGGCATGATGATGGTTGGACTTATGGATGGAGGAGTGTTTAGATAGATGAATGAAGTAGAGGCCTTTCTTCATAATCTCCTCTTTCTGTCTCTCTCCATTTCTTTCATCCTCTCTCTCTCTCGCTGGTCCCACTAGGCATCTCGTTTGCGAGAGCAGCGTCTGAAGGAGTCTGTAGCTTTCCACCAGTTCCAGACGGACGCCAGCGATATGGAGGCCTGGCTTCAGGAGGCTCTCAGACAGGTAACACACTCGTACTGCAAATGATGCGACTGTAACTGCGATGTTTATAACGGTGCTACAGCGATTGTAACGATTACAATATGCTAATAACCTGTGCGTGTTGTGGCAGGTGTCCAGTCAGGAGGTGGGCCATGACGAGTACTCTACGCAGACGTTGGCACGGAAACAGAAGGAGGTAGAGGAGGAGATCCAGAGCCATCGCTCTCTCATCGACTCGCTGCACGAGCAGGCTCAAACACTGCCTTCAGAATACGCCCAGTCTCCACAGGTACGTGTGCCAGGTAACGATTTCAACTGCGTAGTCAGTGTTTTCTGGTAGCCTCGTGGTCGACCCTGTCTTTCTCTGGGCGTTTCTCAGGTGGAGGGTCGTCTCCCTGCTATCGAGCAGCGCTATGAGGAGTTAAAGGCCCTGTCCTCAGCACGGCGCGATGCCCTGGAGGGGGCTCTGGCTCTGTACCGGATGTACAGCGAGGCCGACGCCTGCCAGCTGTGGATCGGAGAGAAGGAGCAGTGGCTCCTCACCATGGAGATCCCCTCCAAACTCGAGGACCTGGAGGTGGTCCAGCAGAGGCGAGTGGGCGGATGCCGATCTGAAATTCACACTGTCGAAGTTTAAATGCACGACCGTATCAAAACTTATCACGATATGAAATATTTCATCGATTCTTGGAAATGGTGGCTAACTGGATGCTTTTTGCCTGTTGAGTGTAACTTGGTGTTGCGGTTGTTGTGTAGGTTCGAGACTCTGGAGCCGGAGATGAATAATCTTGGCTCTCGCATCACCGATGTGAATCAGGTCGCCGAGCAGCTGCTCAAATCCGACAACCGCAACAAGGAGCAAATTAACCAGACTCAGGATCAACTCAATGACCGGTACACACACCACTGCGTGTGAGCTTATTGCATTATTTTTCAAAACAGGTTCCTTGTAAGATTTTATTTGCTCTGTAGGTGGTGTGAGTTCCAGCGGCTGGCAGATGAAAGGAAGCAGGCTCTGGAATCAGCGCTGAACCTTCAGAATTACCATTTGGAGTGCAACGAGCTGCAGAGCTGGATGAAGGAGAAGACTAAAGTGATCGAGTCCACCCAGGACCTCGGCAACGACCTGGCTGGGGTCATGGCCTTACAGCGCAAGCTCACGGGCATGGAGAGGGACCTGGAGGCCATACAGGTACAGTGCAGCACAGCACACATGCTCAGACATGTAGAAGTGCTGAGCAAGCCAAGAGCCCTGGAGCCTCCACACACGCGCACAATATACACCTGTGGAGGCTCAGAAGCCTGCTGAGAGACCTCGTGTCAAAAGATTGATTCATGAGGCTCATTATGTTCACGTAGACACGCTAAGGTAGTGACGCACCCCCACTTTCTCATGTCACGCCGCTAGGGGAAGCTGGGTGGCCAGCGTGCCGAGGCTGAGAAGTTGGCGTCCGAGCACCCCGAGCAGGCTGAGGAGATCCAGGCGCGGCTGGCCGACATGGAAGAAGTGTGGGAGGAGCTATGCGGCACCATGAAGAAGCGCGAAGAGGGTCTGGGCGAGGCCTCCAAGCTGCAGGGCTTCCTGCGCCACCTCGATGACTTTCAGGCCTGGCTTTCACGTACGCAGACAGCCGTGGCCTCCGAGGACACGCCCACATCGCTCACCGAGGCAGAGCAACTCCTGGCTCAGCACGACGCCATCGAGAACGAGATAGACAACTACCGCGATGACTACGAGCGGATCAAGGCTACTGGTGCAGAGGTGAGAAACGATACTTTTTCTTTGTTTATTTGACGGCCCACACAGAGAGAATATGTAGATTGATTAAAGAAAAAAATTAGTAGGCATGTCGTTCAATATAACGTGTGTGTAGGTGACGCAAGGCCAGACGGACGCTCAGTACATGTTCCTGGCACAGCGGCTGCAGGCTCTGGACACGGGCTGGCAGGATCTGCGCAGGATGTGGGAGAGCAGACAGTGCCTGCTGGCCCAGGCCTTCGACTTCCAGACCTTCCTCAGAGACGCCAAGCAGGCTGAGAGCTTCCTCAACAGTCAGGTTAGAGACAGAGAGACGAAATTTGAGAAAAGGACGCTTAGCTGTAATCCTCTGACATCGTGTCCGTCTTTGTTTCTTCAGGAGTACGTCCTGTCACACACGGAGATGCCGTCGAGCCTGCAGGGGGCGCTGGAGGCCATCAAGAAACATGAGGACTTCCTCACCACCATGGAGGCCAGCGAGGAAAAGATCAACGGCGTGGTGGACTCGGGGCGGCGCCTCGTATCCGACGGCAACGCGAACGCCGACAAGATCCAGGAGAAAGCCGACTCCATTGAGGAGAGGTAAGGAGCCTGCAAAATAAAACACAATTATATAGTAGGTCGTACATCACAATAACGATGCTTCATGTATTTGTATTAGGGAAGAAAAGGGCAGCATCTAGTGTCATGCGTGTTCGCTTATTAGCTCATCTAGCCGACAGGTGATGAGTTTATGCCCTCGCGTCGTCCACGTTTCACGAAAATCGCTGCTTCTCTCGGTTCTTCGCCGATTTTTATTCTTTTTGGCAGGAAGGTAGGTCTGCCTGGGGTGCATATACAGTACCTTCAATCTGAGTTTGCATAATCGCAATTAATAATGAAGGTATGGAGTAATTAAGCCCTAACGAGCAGTTTCCACACACATCACGACTTCTCCCTCAATTCTTCACTGATTTTGTTTCATTCTGGCATGAAGGTAGGGGTACCAAGGGTGCATACTGCTTGCAACATTTATTGCGCAAGGTAGCCCACGTTAGATCGTTCCTTCTGGACTAGACGGGGCTGGAGTGAGCTACGCCGTCATTGACGGTCTCGTTCATGAATTTATTTATTAATGCGTTTGTTTGTAAACATGTGCTGGCGCTCTATTGGCCCCATCTCTGCTGATGCCAAGAACACCAGGGAAGTGTAACGTCAGCTGATTTTGTCAACGCTGCATTGGAGTGCCTCTAAATATTTCCTTCTGTTCTTCAGGCACCAGAAGAACAAACAGGCTGCTAATGAGCTGCTGGGGAAACTGAAGGATAACAGAGAGCTACAGCACTTCCTCCAGGACAGCCAAGAGGTACACACACACACGCACACCAGAAACCTGGCAGTGTGCTTCCCCCCTCACTGGCTGCTGGTCCATTACCAAAGATTCCAGTGGGACTGGTTTTGGTTAATTAGTAATAAACTAACAGACTCTGTTTCTTCTCTCTCTGGCTCGCTCGTCATAGCTGTCTCTGTGGATTAATGAAAAGATGTTGACAGCCCAGGACATGACGTACGACGAGGCCAGGAACCTGCACAGCAAGTGGCAGAAACACCAAGCCTTCATGGCTGAACTGGCCTCCAACAAGGACTGGCTGGACAAAATCGATAAGGTACACACGCGTGCGCGCGCACACAAATTCATCCAAAGCTAAATGATCAATGTTCTTGCTCTGCCTTTCTCAGGAAGGTCAAGCTCTGGTGAAGGAGAAGCCCGAGCTGGAGGAGACCGTATCCGAGACCCTGCGTGAGCTCCAGAAGCAGTGGGATTTGTTGGAGACCACCACGCAGACCAAAGCGCAGTGTCTGTTCGACGCCAACCGTGCCGAGCTCTTTACCCAGAGCTGCTCAGCTCTCGACACGTGGCTGCAGAACCTCTCCGCACAGCTGCAGAGCGATGACTTCGGCAAGGACCTGACCAGCGTCAACATCCTGCTCAAGAAACACCAGGTTACGCTCACATGGCACCGAAGTGTAGGGAAAGGAGCGTGCTAACCAGTATACATATAATATATTAAGCAGTTATGAACACATTTGAGGTTTAAAAAAATAAAAATCATCTCAACCAACCACTCCTTGAGATGTTGCTGATAGCAGGTGTGAATATGGATTGCTTGATGCTGTGTTTGTGTGAATGACAGATGCTGGAGCACCAGATGGAGGTGCGGGAGAAGGAGGTGCAGTCTCTACAGTCGCAGGCTCAGGCCCTGTCTCAGGAGGACGCCGGGATCGCGGAGGTGGACGGGCAGCAGAGGAGAGTCATGGACACCTTCGCTCAGCTCCAGGAGCCTCTCAATCAGAGACAAAAACACCTGCTCGCGTCGAAAGAGGCCCACCAGTTCAACAGAGACCTGGAGGATGAGATAGTGAGAGAGAGACATACACACACACACTTGACTGAGTCCAGGATTTTGAGACTTTATTTAAAAAATGTCTTAAGCCACTGATTATGGCACGTGTTAAACGTAAGCTAAGGGATAGAGAGTCAATTCACAAAGCTAAGAGTCATTTTAAGAGTTGATTCATTGATTCCAGGCTTTGAATGAATGAATGGTTTATTTCGGTTACAATCTACAGTACGAAACTTAAATTTTGTGCACTCAGCTGACAAAGAATTATAATGCATGCTTGCACTAAACATTTTCTCA
>JAOBAM010000021.1:35574201-35587611 GCA_025212355.1 Notarius kessleri
GCTCCTGTCATTTCGTCGGCTTGTTTACATTCTGAGCAAAAATGATTTTGTTGGACATTTTATAAAAAGTTTTTATTTATTGAATTTGTAAAAAAAAAAAAAATACAAATAAAAAGGCTGTTTCTCAAAATCCAGTGAATGTGGATAGAATTCCACTCCGTCTCGTCGTACATGGTGTATAGACAATTCGGTGCTATGCGCCTCGTCAGCTATCAGCTCACGTACAACTTAATTTCATGGAATAACCGTTAAATATGTTAAAAAAAAAATCGTTCACGTTGGCAGTTTGCTCAGAATCAGAGGAACTCGAAGGTATGAGTTTCAATTAAAAATCCTTCGTTATATTCGTTACTGACTCGCCAGGTAGCAAACAATGCGCTAGTTTGCTGTTTTAATTTTTTAATGTCTGCTATGTCGTAGTATAAAGCTGCACAAAAAATATAATACGCACATTGCTGGTGAGGGAACGACGTAACGTATGTGACAACAGTATTAAGCGTCGCTATAAACCGATAAAATCTACATTTTATTTTTTCCATTTAAAACACATTGCAACAGTTGACGAAGTTCTGAGGTACAAGAGGAATAAAACATTCGAACGTGACGCATTTCGATTATTTTCTCCTCATAGCACAACCGGGTATTCCAAGTACTACATCATGTATTTCCTAAATATTGTAACATCAGGAAAATATTGTGTTGTGCGATTAAAAATGTAATCTCCACACACACACACACGCTGAGCAGAGAGCAGCCTTTGATCATCTCTGAGGTTAGTCGAAGGAAATGAAACGCCCTTGATTATGATTTCACCAAACGACGTTGGAGTTCTGCAATAACGAGCGTTTGGAGAGAGATTGTAGCGTGAAATCCTTGTGTTTTAACCCTCAGGCAAATCCGACCCTGTAAGTAAACGGATCCGTCAGTCAAACGACGCGACCGTGGTGACACTCGTAGTACAGAGATTGTGCCGAGTGTCATTCTTCCTGCGCCGTCTGACTTGACTCGACTTCTCTTTCTTCATGATGTTGCTGTTTTTGGTCGAATGCGTCTGCTTTGCTGAAACCTTGCCCCAGTCCTCATCTTTCTCCTCGTCAGTCTCTTCATCCTCCATCTGCTAAAAATGTTCTGTCGCTCATCACACCTTCATTCCTTCTTCGCTTCAACTTGGTGAATGCTTCTAAGAACGACTCCTGCTTTTTAGCGATTTAAGACAATGGCTTGTATAAGTATTCACCCCCTCTTGAACGTTTTCCCTCCATTTTGTAGCATTTGAACTGAACCGAACATTTCTAGAGCACCGTTGTGGCCGTGAAGCATGGTGGTGGGAGCATCATGTTGAGCTTTACCCTTGACTTCATGGGGTGGTGAATGTGTATGCAAGCCTCTGTTTTGTTGCATCTCGTGTTGAACCTCTCATCCTCCAGGGTGTGTGGATTATTACGAGTATTAAGAATGTAGCAGGTTGATTTAAAAATTTTACAGGAAGTAAAAGAATTAATCCAGTATACGGATCTGGGACCACTGGTGGTTCCTTGGAGTTTAAGAGGTTGAGTGAGCGCGGAAAAGGAAAATGATGCATGATGGTGTGCGAGAGACTCAGACTGCTGTTCTCATAGCTCAGAGGAGAGGAACAGAAACCACAATCTTTGCAGAAGACACCCCTCCCGAGTATTTTTAGCCTTTAGATTTATTCTTGGTTTACGTAGACAGTAAAAAGTTTTGAGTGTCAGCAGTTTGCGTAACTAAATGTGGCTGTGTGTGTCAAGAGTGAACAACATGCTGTAAGGATGGAAAAATAATGAAATAGACATGCTAAATTGTGTGTGTGTGTGTGTGTGTAGTCTGTGGGAAGCGCTACAAGAACAGACCCGGATTGAGCTACCATTACACCCACTCTCATTTAGCCGAGGAGGAAGGGGAGGAAAAAGAGGAGGTGGAGCTTCAAGAACAGACTCCACCCCCACCTGAGGAGCCTAAGAGTAAGGAGCTCGTGCCGAGCTTGTTGCATATTGATGAGTACATCGTTTAATAATAATCCTTGAGTTCATTTCCTGTCAGAAGTAATCCTCCACGTCACAGCAATTTACAGCCACCATTTGTGAAACGTTTCCTTCTAGCTCCGCCCCCTCGCCTCGCCTTTCTGGAAGCAACTCCGAGTATTAGGTCTTTTGTGACCTGAGAGATGTTTTAGTCTAAACCTGCCTGTTATAATTGTGTGTGTTGATTTAGACGCTGTTCGATATGACAAAAATGTCGTATCACGATATTTAAATATGTTTCTGCGATCCATAACATGTGTTAAAACACAAGATGGACGCGGACGGCGTACATGCAACACAACACAGGACAAAGTCGATACTGTAATGAAATTTCAACAAAAATATGATTTATGACTGAAAAAGTGGAACAGCCTGGAAATTTTAACACTTGACGATATTTAAGATGCATCATCACAATACAGTAACGTCTAATCAGCTGCTTTTGAGCTGAACTGTTATTTAAAATGTTATATATGAGAAATCTCAAGTGTATCATGACACGATAATGATCTCACACGATGAGACTACAACAGTGTTGTAGTCGAGTCACCAAACCTCGAGTCCCCAGTGTTCAAGTCTGAGTCGAGTCCAAGAACAGGACTCTATCCGCACCATGTGACCTTTCTGTGAAAGCGTCTCTGCTGCTGTGTTGGACTGATGTTACTGCTCAACTGCCCCGTTTTAGTTAACAGGCTCCAGATAAAAAGCTTGTTCATCGCTCAGCAAGCCCCGCCCACTATCAACATGAGAGAGGGTTAACACTAGCTAGTTCATCGCTCAGCAAGTAAGCCCCGCCTACTATCAACAGAGCAATGAACATAGCGTGTCACTTCCTTCCTTCTCTGGGTGGAGTCTTACCAAACAGTGAATGAAGTTCGAGGTCGTCCCCGTCGTCTCCTCGATAGTTCTTTTATGTATGGAACGCAGAGCAGTGCGTGTTTTTTTTTTTTTTCTTCCCTCCCCCCACTGCACGAGAAGTCTGTATAAGCAAAGCAGACAATCCTAGCGGCGTTCTCTCCAGGCGTTTTAGCGCCATTAACGCTAGTTTGTTCCTGAACATGACGTATGAACAGGTGAATGTGCGTTCTCTTCTCTTGCATGAAATTAGTCTAAAAATTAATAGAACTTGTGCCAAATTATTATGGCGTGTTACAAAAAATCTGAGTCCTCGACTCCAATTTATGAGTCCAAGTCAATGAGTCGGACTTGAGTACTACAGGCCTGCCACCCAGCAACCTGGCTCCAGCATGAAGACCATAAGGTTGTTGTGTGTGGTTTTTTTTTTTTTTTTTTCTAATTGTAGAAAAAGAAGGAAAAGGTACAGCTACGCTTTCATCATAATACAGCATTTAGATGCGATTCCTTTTAACAGGACAAGAACTAAATACCAAAGATTATTAGATTACCGTAACACAAGTTGTATTCCTGTATGTTAATGAGCATGAAGTGTATGAGAGATTTATTACTTGTATATTAATAATGAAAAAAAGCTTCTGTTTTCCTCTTTAGCAGCCCCAAAGAGGGGTCCTGACGGTTTGGCGCTGCCCAACAACTACTGCGACTTCTGCCTGGGTGATTCCAACATGAACCAGAAAACCGGCCAATCAGAAGAGCTGGTGTCCTGCTCCGACTGCGGCCGCTCCGGTACGAGCGAACAAATACAAAGAGCACTTGGTTGACTTGCTTTTGTGTATTATTACCTCTCATTTGTGGCATTTCCACTGTGGGTTTTTTTTTTCCCCCCTCAACTTTTTCCTTTATCTTACTTTTCACCACACCTGTTCTCTCTTGCTCATATATAAAATAAATAATATTCTCTCTCTTTTTTTTTTTTTTTTTGCTTTCCCTTTTCTTCCGTTCTTCAGGTCATCCCTCGTGTCTGCAGTTCACCCCGGTGATGATGGCGGCGGTGAAGACGTACCGCTGGCAGTGCATCGAGTGCAAGTGCTGCAACATGTGCGGCACGTCAGAGAACGACGTACGCTCGGTTTACTCTCCTCACACGCACACGTCGGTTATAGTTTCTACAGTAATGGCTCAAGTCCCTGTGTGTCGGGACGCTTGGGGTAGCCTGAAGCGTAATAACCAGTGCGATTTAACAAAGAATTGTTGCTATGGTGGTGATTACATTTCTGGAAGGAGTCTCCATTGTCAGTCGGTAAATTTTTCGGTGTGGTTTAACAGAAGGTTTTTTTTTTTTTTCCCCCCCTCTCCCCTCCCCTCTTTTGGTCGTCTCCCCTTTTTTATTCATGTCAACAGTTGAAAGCTTCTGTAACATCAATAAGAACAGGGAATAACTTGTTTCACAGACAACCTTAAACATATCTATAAATGGATAAAAATCGATATAAGGTGTTCTTTATTCAATTAAAAAGGCAAAAAGCCGTCGCTGTAGCGTAAGAGGAATAAAACACTTCAAGCTGTGCTGTTGTAAGAAAATCATCTTTACGAAAGCGGCTAGTTCAGGTGCCGCATCTGTTCTGTTACGTGTGAAAGTTCTGCAGCTCCAGCTTTGAGCTACGAATGCTTGGAATTTGCAGTAACTGCAAAGGTACCACATTGCACGGCAGTATGAATAAATTCTGGAACTCGTACCGAATTAGTGTTTGTTTTGCCGAGTTGGCGTACAAATAACTGTAATGAAATAAATTGCTGAGTAACGAACGATGAGCCGGATGAACAAGCTAGTAAACCCTGTCCGGTGGCTATCAAGTTTTTACCTTCTTGATTGATTTATTTTCGTGACTCATCTTGGTAGAAATGTCCATCGACATCATCCTAAACCACATGTTCTGCCTGTTTTTAGGATCTCCACCTTGTTAACCTTCCAGGTGTATTTTGTGTTTAACCTCGAATTTCTTGCTTGTCCACAGGACCAGCTGCTCTTTTGCGACGACTGTGACCGAGGCTATCACATGTACTGCCTGACCCCGCCCATGTCGGAGCCTCCTGAAGGTAATAACACGTGTACGTTTATAGCACGCTAGCTTCCTGTAATACCCATGCACCTGGAATTAACCCCGCCCTTCTCCGTGCCCTGTACAGGAAGCTGGAGCTGCCATTTGTGTTTGGACCTGCTGAAAGAAAAGGCTTCTATATACCAGAACCAGAACGCGCCGCCGTCTTGATGGACCTGCCGCAGAACACTGGCCCCGCGTTCTCGGTCCCCAGCTCTTTCTGTGGCCACTCAGTGAGTGAGGGAAGAGATTTAAGAAAAAAAACCACAGATGCTGGGGACCAGAAAAGGGAAACATAACTAACCTATTTACCCAAGGAAAGGGAGGAATGAATGAACGAGGATAAAGAGAAAACGAATCCCTCTTCTTTGGCAGGTTTAATTCTAATATGACTGTTACACAGTTCCAAGTTTTAAACTATCCACTGCGTTTTGTTTTCAACTATTAATCTTTTTTTTTGGTGGGGGGGAACCACACACAGTAACAATAGCCGACTAATCCAAACCGAAACCGTCTGGCAAGCCGCTCTGAGAATATCCGACTCTGCTTATAAGTAAACGCATCCTTCAGCTACTTGAAATATTCCCCAAAACCCCACACTAGCTAACGTTAGCCAAGACTACTCTTCGTACCGTTTACGTTTCTCGCCTCCTGGTAATAGTTGAAACCAATCAGCATGCTTGTTCGTAATAAGACAAATGGTAGCTTTTTTTTTTTTTCCTTTCTTTTTTTTGTATATTTATATATTTGTAAAGCATATAAAGGTGTGATGTATTTAAAAGTGAGATTATAAAAAGTGATTGGTTCTTATTTTCGCCGTATTAAGCCTGTTTTTGTCCCAAACATCATTCGCCAGTGCCATCGATGCGTCTGCTTCGCCGTCGTCGCAAGGTTCGTTGATGATGATGATCATACCTTAAGAATTTTTTTTCTTTAGTTTGTTAATGGAAATAAATACAACTTCCTCAAGGATCTAATCAAGTGAAATGTAGTGTATTAGTGTGTAAGATGGCTCAGGAGACATTGTGGCTTAAAATGCAAGTTCACCCAAGATTCGTGGATTTTGAGAGTGACAGCTCACAACTCAGGTTGGTTTTAGATTCTTGTCAGAACGAGCTCAGTACTGACGCACTGTCCAGCATGAAATGCAATACGGCCTGCCTGACTTCGAAAAACGGACAAAATCGTGGACACGACGTTCTGTCTGCTGAGAACGGTGTCTTTTTCGTCGAGACGGTTCCGTAGTCAACCCGCAGTACTTTTGAGTATTGCTTCCAGCACCTGTCACTTTGACCGTATCCTAGTGTCATTTACAGTTAGAACTGTTTAACCGTATGCATGTTTACCTGGTACCAGTTATCAAAGTACACTTGCGCTTACGCTCGCCTCTTGTTGCACTCAACATAATGGTCTTTAATTTTTGGGGAAAGTTTTGTGATATTTAGTTCTGCTGTTATATCAGTAGTCAACTAACCATTATTAACATGGTAAATAAAGGTAGCAAGTTTGTTCTCACAGACTTTTTTTTTTTAAGAAAAGTGGCCATTTCTTCTTTTTTTTTTGTCTGTCAATTATTTTTGTTTTTCAGCATTTTGATTCATGATGGAATGTTTTTCTTTGTGGTACAAATCTTTTTCTCCAAGGACAATAAAAACTATTTAGCACTGACTATTATATTTATACTGTACTACATCGATGTTTGTTTATGCTTTAAATCCTTAAGCACAAATGGTATAATTTCTTTGTTTCGAAGGAGCAGGAGAACGATTTTTAATTCCGGCGTTAACGTCTGGAGGCTTATCAGAAAATTAATCCTTCAACAGCAATATACGCTCCTAAAAAAAAAAGAGAGAAACCTTTTACCCCTGGCCATCATGTGGGCCTTGCTACAATGTTGGAAGATTTCCCTTCACTGGAGCTGAGGGGTTCAAACCGAGCTCCATGAAGTCTTGGAGTGGAAGAATTGGAGTGTCCTGCACAGAACTCAACCCCACTGGGATGACCTGGAACACAGACTGCATCCCAGATCTCCTCAGCATCACAACGTCAGGGTCTGATCTCATGAATACTCATCACTAAATTGAGAACACATCCCCACAGCTACGCCCCAAAATCTAGTGTACAGCCTTTCCTGAAGAAAAGAAAAGAGAAGAGTGGAGCTTGTTATACTAGAAAACACATGGGTGTAATGGTCAGGTGTCCAAGAAAAGGAAGTGATCGTATGCTAATTGGTATGACGTAAAGTGGTGTAGTGCTGCAACAGCTTGCTTCATAACAGTAATGCATAATCAATTTTGGCACCATTTTTACAAAAATGTAATGTTTGATTCGTCGTTGCAGCCCGAAGTTGATCGAGTCGGCTAATTCTTGTTCGTTATGACATGGAAAGCAAACACTGATTTTTGATTACGACTCTTTACTGAGTTTTGAAAGGAACTACAACATGGATGTGACCTTCAATTCTTAAATAAGTTTTGTTTCATAATTCTCCTTGAAAGTTCATAACAAGGAAGAGGCTGTAGTGTAGCCCGAGTCATACCACCAATGGAAAAAAAAAATCTCAGTGGAACAGTTTGGTTACACTGTTCAAAGGGGCCGTGTATAGGAAACGGAGGAGTGCCTGTTACTTTAGTCATCTTTTCCTGTCCCTCTTTTTTTTTTTAATGGCACACAGGCATTAAATTGGTAGGCAGGACACAAGGCAGATGTGTTGCAAGATGATGGAGGAATGAAGCTGGGCACAGATTCTGAAAAAACATCACATAACAGTGCTTCAAATAACAGACCAAAAATATCTAAATGTTCCCAGTCATTGACATCTGCCCAAAAGTCAAAAGCAACAAAGTTTTTGAGGGCATTGGCCCCTCATCTTGAGACTGAGGATTATTATGATACAAATAAGCATTATCCAGAAGAAGCTCGATTGAGGACAAAAAACTTTTAATGCTTTTTGCAAAATCTTGAGGGAATGCAGATGTCCAGTCAAGCAGCAACCCTCTGAGGGGGCGGCTTTAGGAACAAACTCCAGTTTTTCTGGTATTGTTACATTGGGGTTTCCTGTCCATGACTGCGCAAATACACGGACACAGTTTGCACATCATGCTGTGCTACATGACTTATTCGGCCTCTCGGAAGCAAGACGGCTCTGGTGACTTGTTTGCCACTTTCTGGCATCTCCACGGCGACAAAGTAACAGTGTTTTGAAAGTGTTTCGGAAGGACTCGTTACAGAGAGCATAGCACATGGGGTTAATGGTGCTGTTGACATAGCACAACCAGTATCCCAGATGCCACAGCTTTTCAGGGACGCAGAACGAAATGGAAGCCAAGACCATGATGTTGTATGGAGTCCATGTCAGGATGAAGGCCAATAAGATGGCGCTCAGTGTCCGAGCTGCTTTCTTTTCTCGAATGATCATGTTTATTCGCCTTTTGGTTTTGGGTTGCTTGTGGAGGCTGAGGTTCAGCAGTCTGTTCTTTTTCAGGGGAAGGTATGTGGAGGGTTGGCTGGATAACGGATCTTCAACTTGGGTAGCTAAGGCTGGAATTTCCTGCTGATACTGTGATGTTGCTTGTAGGTCCTTCAACTTGATCGCTGCAGGGTTTGATGTGGACAGCATCGTTGCTTTGTGGTCTTGTTTTTGCTCGTCCCCACTTGTCGAAGACGTTGCGGCATCATCATCTTCCTCATCTTCAACGTTCCAGCTGCTGCTGCTGCATGCCTCTCTGTAATTGGTTTCACTTGGTGGTGGCAGCGTGGATAGATTTCCTGGAGCCAAAGGAAGTTGCTTTTGTCTCGCAGGAAAGCAACCAACTGATGTTTTCTTGGCAAGCTCTGGACCCTTTCTGGGATGTGTCTCAATGGAACTACTGAGACTGCTTCGGGGACTGTTGGACCACTTGTTTGGTACTTTCACTGAGCTACTCTGACTGCTACCAACAGACCCAACAAACTTGCCAAGTCCTTTCGCTCTGTTCTCAATCTCCCAATAAATTCGCCAGTATAGAATGATCATGATGCTGACTGGGAGGTAGAAAGCAGCGATGGCTGTTCCGAAAGTTAAAGAAGGCACTGTTAGAAAGGGGATAGAGCAGTTCACCTTGTCCTCAAATAGTCCTTCTGAATGGGGCCAAAACAAGATCGCAGGGGCCCATAATACAAATGACACCACCCACGCTAGTGTGATCAATGCCGCAGCTCTTCTGGGTGTCCGTTTGGTCCGATATGTTAATGGTCTTGTTACAGAAAAGTACCTGTCAAAGCTGATGACTAGGAGGTTCATAACAGAAGCATTGCTAGCTACATAGTCTAATGCCAGCCAGAGATCGCATGCCAGATGCCCCAACATCCAGCGACCCCTGATGATATTTGCTGTGTAGAGGTTCATTGACACTGTGCCCAAGATTAAATCAGCCACTGCCAAACTCAAGAGGTAGTAGTTGCTGATGGTTCTGAGCTGCCGGTTGAGACGGAAAGAGATGAGCACCAACAGGTTACCCAAGATGGTGATAAAGGAGAGCGCACCGGTCACAAGAACGATCAGGGCCACTTCCCAAGGCTCATGACCCCCCAGTGGCCCGAGATCTGCTGTCATGTTGGATGCCTGAGACTGGGATTCGCAGGTGTGGCTCATGTTTCCACCCAAGATGCAACGTGAAATCCTTGACGAAAAGGTTCATTCTTCAGGAGAATTAGAGAGTCGAGGTTTTGGCGTCACTGGTTTTCTGAAAACGTGGTCGTCCGTCATCCTTCTGATGAAAGAAAGAAAAGGGATAGAGGTAAGTTTTATGTTAAGCGCAATGAAACGGGGAGCTCATAAAGGCTTATCAGGATCATACTGAAATAAGATCACTGGTCCTCTCTGCTTGATTTCTTCCCTTCCACTTAGACACATTTCCTTAACATCGTCATGTTCAAGTGAGGCAGAATACAAGCCGAGCACCAATGGGACGCTGACGGTGCTGGAATTTGAGCCCAACCTTCAAGCTCCCATCAAAACCTGCCAAGCTTCCATTGGCTAGCTACTGATTTTACTTGAATTTGAACCAACGATTTAAATAGCAGCAAGAACCTTTATTCCCAAGTGTGCTTAATCTGAAGTAATATTTCATTTCACCTTTACCAAAACTAAGGGGTAAAAACTTGCACACCAGTACCCTGTCCTAATCCTCGTAATCGGAGGCTTACATGGATGTTAATATTGACTGACATACAGGGCTTGCTTGTTTTAAAACCTTTAGCGCCTAATAAACCCACTCTATGCATGTTATCACCTCATTCTAGATAAGCGATACTCCATCTGATTGCCGCTTCAGCTGCTCAATACTTTGCCAAAACATCTAAAATGAAACTCTGAGCTACATCCTTTCACTGTTTTCACCATCACTTTCCCCCCCATCTCCCAAATTAATTTGTCAAAGCTCATTAAGAATATGAAGCAGCATCTGTTTACCCTGTCTGTTTGATGTACTCGGGACCATGTTGACTCGGACACGTATTAACCTGGCCACATTTGCTTTAAGATAAGTTGCCTTTTAATAACTGGTTGTATCTGTGGGACATAAGCTTCACACTTGCTGGTGACGTCTTTTCTCCCTTGTACACATGACATACGTTCGACAGCTGCGTTTTGCCACGCACTCATGTACAACAGCATTAAACATTACGTTAGTGGAAATGTTTCAACTTTTCGAGCAGATTTGTCATGAGAAAAGTGACAAAAATCAAAGTCTTGCAATCAAAGATTCTGAAGCCGTTTGAGAGCCCTGTCGTTGCTGAAATGCATGCTCCCAAAAGTAGACACTGAAGTGGGTCAGTAAACCTTTTGCTGTGTTTGGTTTATTTAACCGGAATAGAGTGCGTCTGGGTTGATACTCCACGGTGATGGCTAATTTGTCTTCTGCTTCGTCACAGCCGTGTTGTAGCTAATGCCATTTCAAACATTCTCGCATGATTCATGCATCCTGTTCTTTTGGAGACAGGCTCGTTCCTTATGATTAAAATGCTTTTAATACTATCCCCCCCTCTTTTTCCTTTTTTTTTTTTTTAGATCCAATGCCAAGCAGTCTTACCAAAGGCGTCTTCATGATCTGAAATGTATGTAAAATTAGTTTAATTTTTGACTAAAACTCTTTCAGATTCTACCTCGAACCAGACCCACAAGTCGCAGGTCTGATGTGTTAAATCTTTTTTTTTTTTTCCTTTCAGTTTTTAACTTTATGCCAAAACTAGAAGAAACACTCTGAGAAAACATAGTACTCAACCGTACCCTTCCTTCTTCTTGATCTTTTGTATCTTTAACACAGTACTGCACAAAACTCTGAGGTGCATGTAAAGAAATGCTGTCGACCAAAAATGGCTTTAAAATAATGAAATGTTTCAACGTTTAAAAAAAAAATATATATATATATACTATAAGCAGTAAGCCATAATAAATGAAACAGTCAGTGTTTGGTGTGAGACGACCCTTTGCTTTCGTCTCCGGTCCAGTGAGTGCAGTTTTATAAGGAAATGAGCTGGAGGTTTTACTGAGCATCTTGCAGAACCAGCTACAGTTCTTCTGGACACTTTGGATTCTGAAGTTGTATGGCTATCCCTATTTACTCAATTTTTGCAGGTGGCTTTGACTTTAGGTCATTCTATATTAGCTCCAGTGGCTTGTGGTCAGTAATTAAGGTGAGCAGATGCTCAAAGAGATACAGATGGAAATGCTCACAGCTCCATATGATAGCCAGGGCTTCATGTTCTGTCTGTGAGTATTACCTCGCTACATCACTGAGCACACTGCTGGCATAAGCTATGACATGTTTCTCTCCCTTGTCCTTTTGAAAGAGAATGGCCCCTAAGCCAACTGGACTTGCATCCACAATTAACTCAGTCTCCTTCTTTGAGTCAAAGTCAGGCATGGTGATGTTGCTTGTTAGCCTCTCTTTGACCACTCAAAGTGCCATTAACTGTTCCTTACCCCAAAGCCATGGTACACCTTTCTTGGTCATCTCTCTGAGCAGTGCAGTAATGGTTGAAAAATTTGATGAATCTGGAGCAGTAATTGGCCATGCCAAAAACACTTCTGATTACACCAGGGTCTTTGAGTTCAAAAGCCTGATGAATGGCCACCACTTTTCAGGGGTCTGCTGAGATGCTGAGAACCAAAGAATTCAAGGCTGTGCTTGCTGAACTCACATTTTTCTAGATATGTGTGAGGCCACTTTCCTTTAGTGTTAACACTGCTCGCAGTGCATCATCGAGGGCCTTCTGGGAAGTTCCATAGACAATAATGCTGTCGCTGATGTTCTTCACACCAGGGATACCTTGCAAGGTCTGACAAGTGGCATTCTGAAGACTTCAGTGGTAGATGAGATGCCAAAAGTCAAATGTTTGTATCATCTTAAACCAAGGTGAGTGGTGAATGTAGTGATATATTGGTCATCCAGATGCAGTTCAAGCTGGTGGTAGCCTGCATTAAGCTCTATTTTGGAGAATACTTTTGCTCCATTGAGCACATGGATCACATCATACTTTGTGGGTGTAACGTGATGCTCTCTCAGAATAACCATGTTTTCTTGATGCATATCAGTGCAGATTCTGACTTTGTTAAGGGCCTTGGGCATTGAAGGTGTTACAATTGGGGATACCCAGGGTGTTTGGCATCACCCTTTAGTTGAATATGGGTTTTAAAATGTGACCAACACAAACCCATCCATCCATCCATTATCCGTAGCTGCTTATCCTGTGCAGGGTCGCTTGCAAGCTGGAGCCTATCCCAGCTGACTATGGGCAAGAGGCGGGGTACACCCTGGACAAGTCACCAGGTCATCGCCGGGCTACCAACACAAACCTATAGCCAAAATCCAAAAAAAGATAAACTGATACATAAGAAGAGAAAAAAGAATGAAACAAAACTGAGAAATTAAAAAATAAAACAGAACAAAACAGCATCATTCTCACTGAGATGGAGGTACCTGAAGCACTTAAACAGGTTAATCCACACAAGGCTCCTGGAACAGACAAGTTGCCATCGTTTGTTCTCAAGGAATGCTCAGAAGAACTAATGCCTTCACCAGGGGTGCCGCTAGAAATCTTGGGCCCTATGAAAGATTACAATTTAGGGCCCCCCGGTAAAATTTTCAAGCGCAAGCAACTGAATTTGAAGTCTGTTTTTGGCTGGCACTTCTACTTTACTATGCATGTGATCAGCTACCTAGCAAGTTTAGGTGATACAATTATTTGGTATATGAACATTTTAAATGCAGAACTGTCAGAATTAGACTGAATAGACTGTTGCCTTAAAATGAAAATTCCATGATATATATGGAAGATATATATATTTTCTTTTATGAGCAACTATTATTAGGCCACTCAGTAGCCTATGGAGTTCATTCAATCCAAATGTTTGTGTTGAGAGAAATTGC